>JAWWMP010000081.1:95448031-95471186 GCA_035047865.1 Dendrocincla tyrannina
CTATTTTCTAAATTTGAAGGAGAGGGATTATTACCTGGCTGATATAGATATCTTAGTTCTTCCTGGAACTAAGACACTTGGCTACCTTCTCTTTCAACTCTCAGTTTATGTAAAGGAACACTGGATTTTATTGCTGAAGATATTAGAAAATTAGCAAAATAAATCCTGAATTTATAGTATAGAAAAATGAGAAATGCAATGAAAGATTCTACCAAAAACTCAATACTGAATTCTGATACTCATCCAGGAAGAGATGGTATTTCTCTAATTCATTGGACTGTTTCTCAAAAATTAAAGTGTCCTGCCAAACATATGCAGAAATCATATGCAAAATGTTCAAATAACAGTTATTTTTTAAAAGAATAGACCTATGTGGAAAATATTTATCTCCTATTAAGCCCTAGAACTGTTAGAATATCTATGAAACTCCATGAACTGAGAAAGAAGAAGACCAAGTCCTCATTTAAAGCATGACTTTGACCTGATGAGAGTCTTTCTCAAAATAATGATTTTCATGTGGATATCTAGTTGTGCTAGTTCCCAGAGAATTCTCTGTCATTGTACAGGGAAGAGGGCAACTGATATAATAAAACTAGATTTCCAACAAAATACCATCATCCTTGAGCATTATGAGGAATTTAAATCAGAATATTACTGTTTTATATTTTCTTGTGAAGGTAATTTCTTTTTAACCCTAACTATACTCCAAAAGCATAACACTAATAAGACACACATTGTTACATATTCAACAATGTTTCTATAGTACTAATAAGCCTAGGACATTTTACATTTAGTAAAGAAACACTAGGAAACCTACAGGGACAGACAGGAACTCTAAATAATATTGGGACAGACAGGAACTCTAAATAATACTAATTACTCAAAGGTAAGCCACACTTCTTGATCTGGACCAAAGGTTTGGAAAAGAGATCTTTAGCAACACACTATTAGTAACCTGCTAGTCAGTCTTCTATTGTTTTCAGTTACTGACTTGAAAACAATATTGATCTTTACTCAGAGCAGCCAAGATCTCTTCTCAAGAGGGAAGCATCTCAGAAATAAAACTGAAAGTCATTATTTCCATGTATTTTAGTTGTCAAAATAGATTTTCTCCATCATCCACTGCATTTTATTAAAATACAGAATCACAGAATCAATTAGGTTGGAAAAGATCTCTGAGTTCATTGAGTCCAACCTGTGATCGAAGAGCACCATGTCAACTAGACCGTGGCACTAAGTGCCACAAGTCTTTCCTTAAACACCTTCAGGAATGGTGACGCCACCACCTCCCTGGACAACCCGTTCCAATACCCAATCACCTTTTCTGGGAAGAAATTCCTACTAATATCTAGCCTTAATCTCCCCAGGTGCATCTTAAGACTATGTCCTCTCATCTTGTTGCTAGCCCCCTGGGAGAAGAGACTGACTCCCACCTGGTCATGTCCATTCAGGCAGTTGGAGACAGTGATAAGGTCGCCCCTTAGCCTCCTGTTCTCCAAGCTAAACAGTCCCTATCTTCAACACACATGGTTCCAAACACACGAAAGTACCTTAATCACTTGTATGCAATGATAAAAATGAGTGCTTAAAGAACTGTATTGTCTTGAGCCTCAGATCTTGAGGATAAGTTATATTATCTTCACAGCCTTCACAGAGCAAGTTTCAGTAGTTAATTCTTCCCTAGCTATTCTTCCAGCTAGTGATGTCAAGGAGAAATTATTTCAATGCATCCTTACTTCTCAGTCTCCCTCTCAACTTTCATTGCAGTTCAACTGGCAAGTTTTGTCTCTGAACATTGTCATTGTTCCATGGTAATGGAGTGTTAATTTTTCAAATGCAGTTTCTCTAATGCCATATTCACTGGGTATATATTGCTTGAGGGATTCTTTGGATGTATATGCCTTTATTGAGTTAATGTCACCATTAGGTCTGAATGCCTCTTCTAAGTGCCTTGTGTTCTACTCAGGATATTATAGTCTTATTGTTGTCTTCTTTTGGGCAATTTTACTTTAATGCTTTGTTTGTTTGCAGTCTGCCTGGTTTGTACAGGAGTTTTTGCCTCAATTTTTCTTCAAAGTGGATTCTAGTTTTGTTATTAGGTGGAGTACAAAGTGATTTTCCATCACTTCAGACAGTTTTATACTTGCTTAATGAGGTTAGAGTTTCTGTTTCTGGAGATGTGGTTTGCCTTATTTGGTGGAGGTTTAGTCATGCACATTATCCAATAACTTTGTTGGCTGAATCTTTTCAATTCCCTCTGTGTATTTGGTGTTTCTTGCAAAATTATTTAGTTATGACCAACTGCAGCTGTGTGATTTCATGGCTGCAGAAAATTGTTTATCAATAACTTCTTAAAAGAAGACGTACTTTATTTTTGAATAGTATTAGGCTAAATAACTCAAGTCCCACATAATAAATTTGGCTTTTATGTAATTTACTCGCGCATGCATGAGTAAGTTATCATTTAATGGGAATAGTATGTCAGACTAGAAAGGTTGTGTTTCTCCTATTGCACTTTATTCCTTGGTTAGGAATCTCTTTACATATTTCAGTGCACTCATAGAAAACTTGGATCCATTATTTAAAACTCTGTGCTTTAGATCTCTGGGTTTGTTCATCCTTGAAGACCTGAGTGAATTGAGACATCACAACTCCATTCTTCAAGAAGGAGAATATAATAATTTCAATGACTACTAAAAATTCCTCATGGATCCAGTAATGGATGGAAGAATTACATTTAGAAGGATAGCAGAAAAATAAATGACTATTAGTAGCCTCATTGTAGACATTTAAACTATTAGAATTTTGGCAAATTAAGTTTTCACAGAATCCAATACACTATGGAGTAAAATGGCCTAGTTTCACTGTGTGTCTCCTGACTTCCTAAAGAAGCGGGTTTGATTCATAACCCCAGGGTGGATGCTTCTGACATAGTCACTGCTCTTCTTCTGCCACAAAGTTAAACCGGATCAGGCTTCTCTGTGACAATAGAATTTTGTTGCTTTAAAAGCTGTTTATTTTTTAGCATTTTATCTTAGCCTAGCTAACATGTATTAATCTTCCAAAGGTAAAAATACAGTGAAGATAAAGCAGAATAGTTTTGCTTTGAGGTTAACTTCAAGAACCATACTGGGTGATGTATCGTATTACCTAAGGTAAAAGGCACAGCATTTGCTACTTTTTCTTCTTTAAAGCCGTGAAGCCATGAGACTTGAGAGCTGCGGAGATAAATTGTTTTAGTTCTGAAATGCTTCAAATAGAAAAACTTCCCACAGCCACATTTTAAAGATTATTTCCAGCGAAAAAGGAATTTGTCTTGGTTTATGTTTCTTCATAGCTTATAAACAAGTCTGAAGAGTTTTGTTTACATTAAACGGATGATTAGTGGAGTCCCCAGTATCAGAGACTGACTTAAATAAACTTAAGGAGAAGAAGCATAATTTTAATTTTCATTCCCTATTGCAAGTCTTTGGATGTAATTGGATCATGTATTAAAGCCTTTCTCAGTGACTTTCAATACAAGAAACTCCCAGAGAAAAGAAAGGCTGCAAACATGGAATCACTGCTGTAGGGCTTCAGAGTAGGACATTCAACAGATTTCCTCATGAATGGGATAATTGCATCATGGGAAGTATTGCTTGAAAGAAGCTTTGGAACCTGCATCTGGAACACAAAATAGGTTTCGCTTGCTCAGATTCAATTCAGTTTCAATATTAGTTGTCCAAATCAGCACAAAGCATCTTTATTGCTCCACTAGTCATTTACTCAGAGGAGAGAATTGCTAGGAGATAGCTCATCTCATTCCAAAACCAGTGTTTAGGTTAGGTCAGATGTATAATCCTTCACCTGCTTTTATCTACTGCTGTTAGGGAAAATTAGATTTATTTCAAGCACAAAGAATAAAACCATCTAACCATCTAAATAATCATCATAAATAATCTAACCTTCTTAATTCATACTACGTGATTATTCATGAAAACCTAGAAGAACTTGGTTATTATCCTGGTAACAAATTTGTGAACCTCAGAACCTTCAAGAGAAGAATTATGAATTGCATTAATGCATGTATCTGGGAATAAAATATTTCATGTTTCAACAACCTTTTGTAATTGTCAAAATGAGAGAGTGCAATTGTGAGGACAGATCATGGCTAAATTTTTATAAGTATCATTGATGTTCTTGGATACGCAGACTTGCAGATATAAAATTCTGTGATGACTCAATGCTCTGGAGTCAAGCACTGTAAATGAAAATAATTTTTTCTGTGCATCAGAAGTCATTAATTGTTAAACTACCTTGTGGTCTTTGAAGAAATAGCTGAGGTTAGACTGCTTTTTGAATTTTCAGCCTTTTATTCTTGGAAGACTCTTCAGCAGCTCTCAAAAGGTATTTGTTAATTTCTAGCAGTCAGAACATACCTAGAAGTTAAGTTTTATGCAGGTTTGTTTGAAGTGGCTTTGGAGATTCGTGCTACTAAAATGCCCTTAATTAATTATCTATAAGATTTGATTGAGTGATCGGTCATATCAATAGCAACGTTTCCTTTGATTCAGGTACTAGTTTCATTGTAACACATCAGCAGCTATATTTTGACATTTCTTTGCTATCTTTTAGTAATGATAATGTTCATTGTCTTCACAAAAATCCCTGATTTAAATCTTTCTGGTTTAAGAAGTACTACTAAAAATCAAAAGATATTTTTTCATAAATTTCCAGTAATCAAAGATGTCACCCTGCAGAATCTTGAGTTCACTAAAAAAAAAAAAGTATCTACTGAAATTTACCAGCACCACATATGATAGAATAGAAATTTGAAACCACTGTCCTAGATAAAATGTTGAGATAAATGTTGGAGAAATATGGAAATGTTATAAAGTATTTACCACAGGGAATGGCAGCTCAAAGAGATCAATCAGGTAGAAAATTAAATTGGTCTCACTTTTCATTATTACATGTGGGTGCCTTACAAATGTCTGGAGTTTTCCATCTTTATTTGAGTGCCACAAGGTGAAAGCATCAGTCTTACTGTGAGAATTTCAAATCTCTGTAAGTGATGTGAATGCCGTTTTTTACAGCAATGTGAATAAAAGCAGGTTGCTCAAATGGCAATGGTCTCATACCTATAGGTGAAGTCCAGACAAAATGAAGGGATTTTTTTGAAGATGTATTTGTTCCCAGACCCTCTGTATTCACATTAGAATGCCAAATGTATATTGGATATAGGAAGCCAAACAAGGGGGAAATACTAGGCTTGTTACTCCTACTAATGTTGTTGCGAAAAGTGAGAGCTCTTCAGTAATATGTGGCCATTATTCACAGTTTCTAACCTTTTCCTGAGGATCTTTTTCAGGATAAAAGTGAGCATTCCAGTGCTCTGAAGCAAACAGGATACCCTTGACAACATATCCATCTGTGTATCTACTTATCTTGCTTACATCCCCAGTTGATGTTGGCTGATAAGTAACTACAAAATCTTTATTATTGTAATGAGGATGAAGGAAAGGCTCTATGCAAAAGTAAGGAAGGTGGAGAGGAAAGGCTACAGAAGTAAATATATCTGTAAATACATGTGTACATAGTTATTTAGACATTTTGTGAAGAAACAAAGTATAAAGCATAGAATTAAGTGCAGCTGGTAGGGTGTAAGGCAGGTAGTTAGGTAGGGGTGACAAAGGATTCTTGAAGGAAAGAGGAGTAGTGTGTTTGACAAGAAATTAGCCAATGCTACATGAAGAGAAATTACTGTTATAATGGAAGAATTCTGAAGAAGAAAATGGCTCAGGACAGGTTTCATTGAATCATAGAAAAGAATATGGTGATGAGCATTGACAGAGAAACTGTCCACAGTCCTGACCTAATTTCATGTTTCTCCTTGTCAGTATAAATATACATAAAAATATATAAAAATATCTCTTTTTCTAAGGATTTTTTTTGAATGTCATAACTATAGGATTCTCCACAGAAATAAGGTAATGCCTTACTATTCATATGTATTTCCAATGCATTACTTTCTTTCCAGTGATGATTGTCATATATTGTTTAAATATCTTTTAATTAAAAGTTTCCAGACATTCCTCCTTTATCTTAGGACAGCTTTTCATTTGCATTTCTAGGTAAAAAAGATTTTGACAGTTGATTGTGTGTACACTGTCCATGTGATTTTTTTTTTTTAAAATGGTAATATTTCCCTAGATACTTTTCAACCATTTTCATGGTTTGAATGAAAAACATAATATTTTTCTACCAGATTTTCTCCTCTTTAATTAATTTGAAGCTTTAATGGGTTTTCATTGTTTATTTGTGTTCTGACTAAAGTAATGTGATTAGGAAAGATTGTTCATCATAATTAAATCTCAAGTATCTTTACCTTTTTGGAGTGCTTGATTATTCCTTTAGAGTGAAATTCTAAGTGATGGAGATTCCTCTTTGCTTTTCAAAATATATCTATGAACAAATATTGGACCAAACAGTTTTTCTGCTCGTTCTCAAGAACCCTCATTATCCAGCCCATTGATTTCATAAAGCATGTGTTGCAGAAGTCAGTGACATTTGTTCAATTTTCTTAATCCAGAATTGTGTATAAATTTTATGGTGTATTTGATGCATAATTTTCTTATTAATATTAGTCCCTCCTAAAGTATATTTCCTTACTTTCTGACTAGTTAGTGTTCAAAAGTCTTTTGTTTATTACTCTTGCTTGTTCTGCAATTATATTGAAGTTACTTTCAACAGAAAGATTAGCATCATTTGATATTTAAGTATCTTTCAGTATTGTTCTCATATCAACTGAGATGCTAGAGTCCTTTCCTATATTTATTTCTCTCAAATTTATTTACAAAAGAGTACTGTGAGTTTTGAGGGTTTTGTGGTTGGTTATTTGTTTGGTTGGTTGTGTTTTCATCAAAGCTCATTCTCCTTTTGTCAGTATCTCAACAAAAACAACACCAAAAAAAAAAGGTTCTGTGGGAGTGAGGCTGAAATAGGAAAAGTTTACGTAGTGGAATCCTCTGTGAAACTGCCCACTTGCCAGTTTCACAGACTCTTTATTCTGGATATCTCAATATACAAATCTGATTTCCACTTCAGGGAAAGAAGACAGCAAATCTGACACCAGAGTCAACAGAACACAGATTATGTGTGTGGTAAAATAGCTTTTGAAACAATGACATTGAATTATTTTGAAGTTAAATTCAGAAAATTAGATGAGTTTGTGACATTTGTCAGGATCTTTTCTTTTATCTAAAGGAAGATTATTTTTATTCTTTAAACTTAAATGTTTTTGTCATATGTATCTCTTTATAAACTAATGGGGTAAAATGTCTTTGAATATAGTTACTGAGAGCAAAATTCTGCTGAAGTTAGTAGAATTTTAATCTAGAAGCAAATTCCTTAGAAATGCATTTTTTTTAGTTACTTTCATGGTCTGAATTACTAATTACAAGCCCTGCATAAGATCAAACATAGTATGTTAAACAGTAGTTCAAGGAATATAACTTTCTTTTGACATAAAGTGTATATTTTTAATAGTAAAAACAGTTTGTATCCAGTTATTTTATAATTTTTAATTTTTTAATATTTGAAAGAATCCTTGTTTTGTGCTACAGAAAAAAACCTGGCAATAGCTGGCAAAAATAGTTCTGTGTTCATCACAGAATCAATTAAGTTCAATGCCTGACAGGATGCACCTATCTCAGAGGGGGAAAATGAGTTCTAGTGCAGGAGTTAGCAGAGCTTGTTGACAGAGACTTAAATTAGCTTGGAAGGGGGAAAGGGGCAAAACTAGGCTCACCAGTAATGAGCAATGGGATGGTGGGCTAAAACTTGAGGAAACAAACACTAATGGGATCCCTCAATCTCCTTCAGGAGGTATTGGCTATGTAGCACACCTGAAATGTTTCTACACCAATGCATGCAGCATAAGGAACAAACAAGAGGGTCTTGAAGATTTGGCTCAGAGATATGATATTATTGGCATAACTGAAACCTGGTGGGATGAGTCCTGTGACTAGAGTGCCCAGTTGGATGGTTACAGGCTCTTCAGGAGGGATAGGTAGGGCAGAAGAGGCAGAAGGGTGACACTGTATGTGATAGAAGGGTTAGAATATATAGAGCTCACAGTTGGCAATGACACAGTTGAAAGCCTCAGGGTAAGAATCAGGGGACAAACAAATAATGTAAATATAATGGGAGTCTTCTATAGACCTCCCAGCCAGGACAATAACACCAACAAATTATTTTCTGAGGAAGTAAGGTACATTTCCAAGTCAACTGCCCTTGTCCTTATGGGGGACTTCAGTTTACTAGAAATTAACTGGGACAGTCACATAGCATGTTCACTCCGTGCCAGTAATTTCCTGAAAAGCTTGGATGACAACCTTATGGCACCGGTCCTAAGGGAGCTGACTTAGAAAGCTGCCCTCCTTGATCTGCTGCTTGTCAATAGACTAGATCTTGTGAGCAACGAGGACATTGGTGGCCATCTTGGCCACAACAGCCGTGAGGTGACAGAGTTTAAAATCTCTGTTGAAAGGAGAAAAAGTGCCAGCAAAACCTCAACTCTGGTCATGAGGAGAGCAGACTTCATGCTGCTCAGAAAATTATTAAGTAAGGTCCCTTGGGAAAATGTATTTGTAGCAGCTGCGGTCCCTCAGTGCTGGTTGCTTTACAAACATCACTTTCTCAGAGCTCAGGATCAGGCAATTCCAAATGTTGCGAGTCAAGCAGACAAGACAGAAGGCCAGCTTGGCTGAGAAGTGATCTTGTCTTGGAAATAAGATGAAAAAGGAAGGTGTATGCCCAGTGGAAGTAAGGTCAAGTGACATGGGAAAAATACAGAGATGCTGCATGCTGCAGTAGGGAGAAAATTCGTGCAGACAAAGCTCAGCTGGAGTTGAAGTTGGCAAGAAATGTGGGGAAAAATAAAAAGAGGGGTTTTTTTTCAAATACATTGATTGAAATCAGCAGAATAGAAATATCATTGGCTCGTTAAAGGATGAAGAAGGTCATATCACAAACAGGGACAGAGACAAGGCAGAGGTGTTTAATGTTTTCTTTGCCTCTGTCTTCAACATGGCAGGTCCCAAGGCAGGTCTCAGTGCCCTGAGCTGGAGGACCATGACTGTGAGAATGACCAGTTGACCCTGAAAGCTGCTGCTCAAGCTTGATCCCTAAAAATCTATGGGACCTCATGGGATTCATCCAAGAATCCTCAATGAGCTGGCTGATGTAATTTCAAAACCTCTCTCAATGATTTTTTTGCAGTCTTGGGAAGACAGAGAGGTCCCAGCTGACTGGAAGCTGGTGAACATTGTGCTGATTTCCAAGAAGGACAAGAAGGAGGACCCTGGAAACTGCAGGTCTGTAGTTCCTCTGTAGTTTTCTCTTGACTTCAGTGCCTGGTAAAATCATGGAGAAGATTATTCTGGGAGGTATTGAAAAACACCTCAAAACACAATGCAGTCATCGGTCACAGTCAGCATGGCTTCATGAGAGCAATGTCCTGACTATATAACCTGATTTCTTGACCTAGTTGGTCAAGGGAAACCAGATGACGTAATCATTTTGGATTTCAGTAAAGCTTTCGGTACTGTCTCTCATGGTACCCTTCTGGAGAAAATGCCCAACACACAGCTAGACAAACACATCATGTGGTGGGTGAGCAGTTGGCTCATGGGTCAAACACAGAGGGTAATAGTGAATGGGGTAACATCACACTGGTGAACTGTCACTTGTGGGGTTCCTCAGGGCTTCATCTTGGGTCCTGCGCTCTTTAACATCTTCATAAACAACTTGGATGCAGGACTAGAAGGGATAGATGACACAAAACTGGCAGGAGCTGTTGACTTCCTCAAGGGCAGGGGAGGCCCTGCAGAAAGATCTTGACAAATTAGAGGACTGGACAATCACCCACCATATAAAGTTCAACAGGGAGAAGTGTCAGATTCTGCACCTGGGGTGGGGCAACCCTGGCTGTTTGTACAGACTGGGGAAAGAGATGCTGGAAAGCATCCTGGCCATAGAAAGGGACCTGGGAGTACTGGTTGATGGCAAGTTGAATATGAGCCAGCAGTACCCTGGCAGCCAGGAGGGCCAACCATGTCCTGGGTGGCATCAGGCAAAGCATCGACAGCCTGTTGAAGAAGGTGACTGTCCTGATCTGCTCTGCACTGGGGCGGCCTCACCTTGAATACTGTGTGCAGTTTTGGGCATCTCAGTATGGGAAAGATATTACACTATTGGAGAGCATCCAAAGGAGGGCAGCAAAGATGGTGAGGGGCCTTGAGAGGAAATCATATGAAAAGAGTCTGAGGTCACTTGGTCTGTTCAGCCTGGAGAAAAGAAGACTGAGAGGAGACCTCATTGCAGTTACAACTTGCTCACGAGGGGATAGGGGTGTTATGATCCAGTTATTAAAATTGTTAGAAACATCTCTGCTTGTATTAAAGGGCAGTCAAGGCCAGATGCCAAAGTCAATAGCATGGATTGTATTTAAGGGCAAATGTGAGAGAGAGAAAAAGATACAGAAATAAGGAAAAAGAGAGGGGGAGGAGAAGAAAGAGAGTGACAGAGAGAGATCAAAATAGAAAAAGTATCATCAATATAGAAAAAGCATCACCACTACATGTAACCTGGCTGTATCACATCAGTCTGGTTCTTCTGGTCTTCTCAGTGGCGAGCATCCCATAAAACATAGAGTCCAATGGATTAATATACATTCAGGAGATGCCACATACCTCCCCTGGGTAGGGGTGGGAAAACTTTTGTGACAGGCTCCAGATTTGTTGCTGTACTTGGATTACATGCAGTCCTTTGCTGGTAGAATGTCTCTCACATGAATATCTTGTGTGTATATGGTGTTCTTGGAAGGGGGAGTGTTAAATCCTTTTGTTCGGTGTGGAGAGATTTTGCCATCACACCCCTAAAATCCTTCTCCTCCACCACCCTCTGGGCCTAGTTTACTTCTCCTCATACTTGAGATAATTAAACAATCAAATTCCAGTCTGCCTTTGGTGGTTGCAGAGAGACAATTGCTTCCTTGCTGTATGACAAAAAGTTTTTCTACATTTTTGACAGTGTTTCAGCTGTTATCGACATTTAGTCCATCAGTGGAGGGGATATTAGAAAAATGTTCTTCATCAAGACGGTGGTTGGGTGCTGGAACAAGCTTCCAAGGAAGCGGACATAACACCAAACCTGACAGAGTTCAAGCATTTAGGTGATACTCTCAGGCATATGGTTTGATTCTTGGGGATGGTCTTTTGAAAGGAGAGGAGTTGGATTCAATGATCCTTGTCTGTCCCTTCCAGCTCAGCATATTCTGTGATTCTGTCAACAGAACTCTGAAGTAATCTAATCCAAGCTTTGACCAAACACCACCATAACAACTAAGTGCCATGTCCAGTCTTTTCTTAAACACCTCCAGGGACAATGACTCCACCACCTCCCTGGTCAGTCCATTCCAATGTCTAAGCACCATTTTTGTGAAGAAATTCCTCCTAATGTCCAACTTGATCCTCCCCTGGTGCACCTTAAGACTATGCCCTCTTGTCTTATTTCTAGCTGTCTGGACGAAAAGGCTGACCCCTACCTGGTTACATCCTCCTTTCAGGTAGTTGTAGAGGGCTATAAGGTCACCCCTGATCCTCCTCTTTCTGAAGTTAAACAACTCCAGCTCCCTCAGCTGTTCCTCATAAGACTTACCCTCTAGACCCTTGACAAGCTTTGTTGCCCTCCTCTGGACTTGCTCCAGCACCTCAATGTCTTTCCTGGAATATAGAGCCCAGAATTGGACACAGTATTCAAGATTCAGCCTCACCAGTGCCAACTACAAGGGGGAAAATCACTTCCTTGGTCTTATTGACCACACTATTTCTGATACAAGCCAAGAGGCCATTGGCCTTCTTGGCCACCTGGGCACGTTACTGGATCATGTTTACCTGGCTATCAACTAACACCTGCAAGTCCTTTTATGCTGAACTTCTTTCCAATCTTTCTTTCCCCAGCCTGTAGTGCTGCACAGGGTTATTGTGGCTGAAGTGTAGGACCCAACACGATCCTGTTGAACCTCATGCCATTGGTCTCAGACCATCTATCTAGCCTGTCAAGATCACAGAATCATAGAATCTTGAAAGGTGGAAGAGACCTTCATGATTAGTCCAACCATGAACCTAGCACTATCGCTGTAACCTCTAAATGACTAAAACATCACCCAGCACTGGATCCAGACACCTCTTAAATACCTCCAAGGATGCTGACTTTATCACCTACCTGGTCAACCTATTCCACTGCCTGAACATCCTATCAGTGATTTATATTTTTTTTTCCTAATATCTATTCTGAATCTCCCCTGTCTCAGTTTAAGGAAATTTGCTCTGGTCCTCTCACTGCAGACATGGTAGAAAAGACCAGCTCCCACTTTACTGAACCTTCCTTTCAAGTAGTTGTAGAGAGCGATGAGGTCCCCCCTCAGTCTCCTCTTCTTGAGACCAAACAAACTCAGCTCCCTCAGATGCTCCTCATTAGACATGTTCTCTAGTCCTTTCATGAGCCTTGTTGCCCTTCACTGGACACACTCCAGTATCTCAATGTCCTTTTTAAAGTGCGGGGGCAAAACTGAATGCAGTACTTGGGGTGTGTCCTCACTACTGCTCAGTTCAGGGGGATGGTCATTTCCTTAGTCCTGCTACACTATTAGTCCCTACACTATTCTTGATACAGGCCAAGATGTCACTGATCTTCTTGGCCACCTGGGCACACACTGGCTCATATTGAACTAGCTGTCAATCAACACCCCTAAGTTCCTTTCTGCCAAACAACTCTCAAGACATTTGTCCCCAGTTCTGTCGTGCTGCATGGAATTGCTCTGATCCAAGTGCAGGACCTGGAATTTTGCCTTGTTGAACCTCATGCCGTTGTCCTTAGCCGACTGATCGAGTCTGACTAGGTCTCTCTGTAGAGCCTTCCTACCCTCAAGCAGATCAACATTCCCACAAGACTTAGTGTTGTCAGCAAATTTACTGACAGCTCACTTGATCATCCAGATCATCAATAAAGATATTAAACAGAAGTGGGCCCAAAAGTGAGTTCTGGGGGGCACCACTACTGACTGGACATCAACTGTATGCATCGCCATTCACCACCACTCTCTAAGCCCAACCATCCAGCCAGTTCCTAATCCAGCAAAAGGTACACCTGTTCAAGCCATGGGCTGCTAGCTTTTCCAGGAGAATGCCATTGGAGGCAGTACCAAAGGCTTTGCTGAAGTCACAGTAGACTACATCCATAGCCTTCCCATCATCCACTAGGCTGGTCACTAGGTCATAAAAGGACATCAGGTTGGTCAGGTAGGACCTGATTTTCCTAAACCCATGTTGGCTGGGCCTGATCCCTTGGTTGTCCAGTATGTGCTGATTCATCTTTCAAAAATTATGAATTCTCAGTTTAATCTCTTTTTACAAGGTAACAATCACAAATATGAAGTAGGTATTTATCCACATTAATTAGGTACCCTCTCAGTCATCTTTTTCAAGGCTGAAAAAGTCCAAATCCCTCAGTCTTTCCTCATAAGATAGGTGCTCTTGTCCCTCAGTCATCCTTGGTGCCCTCTGCTGGACCTGCTCCGAAAGCTTCACATCTCTCTTGTACTGAAGAGCCCAGAACTCCAGAAATGGCTTCACTGAGGCTGAGTAGAGGGGCAGGATCACCTTCCTCACCCTGCTGGCAATGCTCTTCCTAATACAGACCAGGATAGTATCGGCTTTCTTGACCACATGGGCACACCTCTGGCTCATGGACAGCAGGATGCCCAAATCCTTCTCTATAGAGCTATTTCCCATCAAGTCAGCCCCCAGTCTGTCCTGGTGCATGGGGTAATTCTTCCCCAGTTGCAGGACCCTGCATTTGCCTTTATTGAATTGAATTTCATACAGTCTTCTCTGCTCATCTCTCCAGCCTGTTGAAGTCCTTCTGAAGGGCTGCACAGCTCTCTGGGTATCTGCCACTCCTCCCAGCTTTGTGTCATCAGTGAACTTGCTGGTCCTTCATTCAAGACATTGACAAAAAAGTTAAACAATACTGGGCCCAGTATTGAGCCCTAGGGGACATCACTAGAGACAGGCCTCCAGCCAAACCATGTGGCACTGATTACAGTCCTCTGGGATCTGCTGTTCAGCTCTCAATCCACCTCACTGTCTACTCACCCAGTCCACAATTCTTTAGTTTGCCTATGAGGATGCTGTGAGACACAGTGACTAAAGCCTTGATGATTTCTTCAGGTATAACAATGTTACTTGTTTCTTGATTTATTTGGATGCATACTTTTGTAAGTAAAAGAGACCCTGAAGAAAGGAATATGTCTATAAAGTAGCACTTCATGTTTTTATTAATGTATTTATAATTGCTCATCATCTCATAATGTCACTCCTAACATAGGCTGATTTAGATTCTGAAAAATGCAAACCATGTTTATCTTTCATCAATAATGATGGCTGCACCCCAGAATAGAGTATGGTGTTTTAGTGGCACACATTGGTAGAACAGCTTGATGGAATACAGCAAGAGGATTTTGAGAAACTGCAGGTGCTGTCTGCTGTACTTTTTGGAGAGTTAGAAAGATTTTTCTCCCATTTGACAATGACATACATAAAAAGTGTGGCAACACAGCTTGAAAAGAGCTAGGTCATGCCCTTGCTCTGTATTTATCTCCACACAGTTCTTGAAGCCATTAATAAAGACAACACTGACAGAATTCCTGCTGAGTAGGCAGCTGGACATTTAACATAGAACTTAAAAGTTCTGGATATGTTTTGGCCGTAGCATTGGATACAGAGAGTGTAAAACCAGCTTTTCAGAGAGGACTGGAAAAACCCTTCAAGCAGTTGAGGAACTGAGAAGGTTTCTGCCATGGTGGTTATCTGTTTCTTTTCAAAGGACATTCCATCACAATCACAAATGGGGATAAATCAGTTTCAGTACTTCTTTCCTGCCTGTGACTAGTGGCATTGGACATTTTTTCATGAATCAAAAATTGATGTGCTCTTTAAAGTAGGACATACTGTATACCTCTGAGTGATAATGCGTATGTGATGGATCACCCTGTTAATTGATAGAATAGTTCAGCTGAGGAGTCAGTAGAGTCAAACTTCACATTAACCTCACTCTGGCTTAAGAATATCAAACACCTATTGAAATTGCAGAAGCCAGAGGTTGCCTGTTATAAGTAAAGCTGTAGAGCATGTTGAGATAAAATCAATGATTTGAACCCTATTATGCCCTAACCTGTCCTTGCCACATCATTTGTAAAATGTGCTTCTTCTTAACATGAGACCCTGTCACATTACCTAGTTTGAGATTTCAGACAAAGACTAATAGTAAAAGCATCAATATGGATGACAAGGAGGCATTCAATGATGAATATTCCATATCAGGAATGACATATAGTTCATCTTGCTGAAATATTTCTGAAAGTATTAAAACTGACATATCCATTGCTCATATTAGAGAATTCTAATTTAGAACAAATCTATCTCTGTCTAAACTATGGTTTTAAATAATATTAATTAAAATATCTTAGGAAAGCTGTGCAACCTAAACTCAAAAATGCAAACTTGGAGTTAAAAAAATATATGCAACAATGATCTAAAGGCTATACAGAATAAAAAAAAAATAAAAATATTCTTGTATTTTTCATATTTGTTTGAAAAAACTATTAAAATTAGTTTGGATTTATGTGGCACATTTATTCCATGTATTTCAGTGTGTTATAGTTAATGAAAGTAAATATGGTAAATTTACAGAGAATAATCCTTATTAGCATGTGAGAGACTTGTCCAAACAAATCAATAAAAAATTTAGAAACAAGAGTTAAAAAATTACATCATAGTGGCAATAATCTGATAATTGGGCCAAATATGCATTAGTCTCTGACTTATAAATGGACATGAAAATATAATTGCAACAACAAATTAATTCTTGCTGATTTAGACTGTTAATACCTTTTGTAATTATTATTACTTTTTTTGTGGAAAATAGCCTTTACATTATAGTTGACAAGGAAGCATATGGAGATTGCAAATAAAAATAAGAGCTTTTACAGTCTATTATTATGAAATAATGATAAAACAAATTCTAAAAGGTCATAGGAAAAAATTGAAATGTGAATGTTTAATTTAAAAATAGGTCAATTTTTTCTTCTCCATTGAATTGTTTTTAAACACTACAAACATCATTGCAAGTGTTCACTGGGCTTTCTATGTTATGGTGTTTCTCGTTCTTTATGTGTTATATAATTGCTTTTCATCTTCTTATCCAAAGAATAAGCTATGTTCCCACTCAGAATTGGTTCCCACCTACACCTGAATGAAATGTTCTGGTTTTCTAGAATATTGTTTTGCCCATATGATATTTTGGTCTTGAGCTTTTTAATTGTGATATGAAACTTGACTTATCCTGCCAACGTTTCACTGTTGAGCAATAAAAGCTAATTATCAATCTGTATATATATATATGTATAAAGAATATTCCTGTTTCATTATTGAAAATTATTAGTAGGCCAGTTTGATAGTCTTCTGTGAAGTGGACTGCCCATTCCTAGTTAGGAAAAACTTTGCTCATGGGTTGACTTTTTTAAAAACTATGAATAGAAGTATTGAAACAAATAACTCTGAATTTTGATATAAAATTATTTTGAAGATAAATCCATGATCCAATTACATAATCTAAAAGAATGTTGCTAATGAGTAGGAAAAGTCTGAATTTTCTTATAGAATGAGATTTAGCCATATCAGCATGATTGGACCTAAATGAAGTTCTGATTAATTTCAGGCAGAAAAATAAACAGTCATGCCAATATTAAATAAAGTGAATAATGTAAATGCAAAAGAAATATTACCTCCAAAATGCACCAACTTCATTGTAGCTGCTGACAACAGCTTCACCTCATTCTTGGCAGAAATTTTCTTAAAAGAGTATAAGAAAAACCATAAACATACATATTATATATATGGAAAAATAATCTCCAATAGCATGCATGAGATATGATGTAACTTTTTTTCTCCAGTGTACTTTTTTAAAATGAAAATAAGATAGATGACTGGTGATAGGGGATGATAGCAAGAGGAATGATCAAAAATCAATGACAAAATGAAGAAATAGTTAAAAATAAGAAAAAGAAAAGACCAAACAAGTAACCAAAAAACCTATGAAATGAGAAAATTCAAATAAAGGAAAGAGCTAAATAAGAAAAGAAAAATGCATCCTAGGGAGAAGTGAAAATGGGAGGGGGGGGGGGAAGAGGGAGGGAGGAAGAATAATTTTAAATTTAAAAAAATAAAATGAAATAATAAGGGGTTTTAAAATTAAGAGGTGCTGAATTTTCACATTTGCACAATAAATCTTTCATTGAAGTAAATAACAAAAATCTTTTGAAAATCTGTTGATGGTTTCCTATTAGAATTTTTGAAATTCAATCATCATGTTCTCACAGAAATCTGTATTTTAGATGTAATGCCAGATGGTATTCACATGTTACAGAAAGTAAAAAGCTTTAGTTTAATTGTATTTTATGCTAAATGAAATTTTAGTTTCAGATGTATGAATTTTAAATTAACAATTTTTTAAAATATCAATGAATGTTTTCATTTTCAATAAAAAAAATCATTCTGTTACAGAACACATTTAAAAAATCTCCAGCAAATTTCTTGTTTAAAGATAGAATCATTTTAATGCTATACTCAAATATTAGAAATCACACACAAAGAAAACTCTTATTTTTAAAGCAAGTATTACAGGTATTTTCCTGAGAATGGCACTAGGTACAGTTCAATCTTGTCAAATGATTGAAAAAAGCAACTTTCTCTTGTAAGACCTATGACTATTTAAACATTAATATTCTTCTTTCATATAAAAATAAAATGCAGGTGAAATTACACTGCTAAATGTCATGCTAGGTGGTGTGGCTTTTTGCAGCTACTTTTAGAACAACACAATGTCCGTCACTTGCAAATTCACAGCCTCACTAAGCAAAGAACATAACATAGACATTTAGTGAAAAGGTGTAAAATTCAAAAATATGTTAGAACATTTTTTACTTGATAATTTAACCCCATTGTTTGCTGTTGAAAATGTAGCAGAAAGAGAAACTGCTATTCTGAAAGACAACACTTAATGAGGGACAGAGGTACTGACCTTGTTCTGATTCCTGGTGTTCTAATGGTCTCATGTTTTGCTTAAGCCAAAAGCTATTCCTCTAAGATCAAATTTCCTAACTGAGAGCTTTACATCTGAAAATTGAGGAAGTTTTCAGAGTCATTTTGAAGGGTGTGCTTTGAGGACCTCAAAGGTGCTGCAGTGTGCTTTTATTCAACCGATTGGCATACACAGATCTGGTGAGCTGTGCATTTCAGCACCTCATCCTACACACAGGGAGAGGACATGAATGCTTTGACACAGAAAATCTATTCTAAACCATGGTGAAGAACAAGGTAGCTGGGAAACAATCACCTCAAAGCCACATTCTTCAACATATTTTTCCAGAGGTTAAGGAAGGTCTCAACATCTGTAGGTCAGAACACTTGACTCTCAAGCTGTCCGTGTCAGTACAGCATGTCTTGAGCAGAGGGGAAGTCAATTCCAGATTTCTCAAACTAATTTCTTGAAACCTAGAGGTATACATGTAAAAGAAGATGTAATGGTTCAAAACAGCAGGACAAAGAAGGACTTGGCATTTTTTAGAGAAGTGTTACTGCCTGAAAACCATTGCAGGGGGAGACTTGTAACTTGACCTGGAAACATGCAACACCCAATCTGTGAGCTTTGCTCTTTTGCTCTGCAAATCCCTTCCTTTGAGAACATATGTAAACCCTTTTCACCTAGTGATCATGAGAAAATGAGAAGATCTGGTTTCATTATCTTCCAGTATATACTATATGATTGATTCTTTTTTTTTTGTTGGTTTTGTTTTTTGTTTTTTTTTTTTTTGTGAGGGGGAGAGTACCTATTTAGTTGAAACAGAGGGATTGGCAAAGAATGACTAAAAATTGCAAAAGAATAGTTCAAGTTAACATAAGCAAGAAAAGTGTACACACATCATCAGAATAAGGTTTAAGTCTACTAAGCTGTATCACATTTCAAGTCCTGTAAACTTTTGAGTGCTAACAAAGAATTTCCATGGACACCTGAGAATCACGTTAAGGAATCAATACAAAATATGAGGAAGTAAAGGGCCACACAAAATTTTATATAAACTCAAGCTCATGCTAAAAAATCCTTGTCAAAAGTGAATACAAATAATTACCATGTCTCAAGTTCTTGTAATATCTATTTACCACACTGGAGTCAACAAGGTCATGGCAGGAACAAATCAGGGCTTGAGAGTATATGCAACTGGCTGGTGCTAGGGCACATTCCTGGTTTAAATATATTAGGGAAAAAAAGGATTCCATCACTCACCAGTCCTGAATATATATCTAATTTATCAGTGTTAAGTCAAGTTCTAGGATTACAGTACTTATACTAAACGTAAAATATACCTCAAGGCATAATTCATCCCTCATATTGCTTTATCATCATCACTTGGTTCACTGACCATGAATGAATTTGTCCAGTGCTCTTACTCATACAAATTTTAATAATCAATTTTCTTTTAGCAGGCACACCTGAGAAAGTGACCTGTTGTTTACTCAGACTGATGTTGAATGATGACACTTAGGCAGAATCAACTATTGTGCTCATCCAAAATCAAAACAATTTATTGGATTAAAATAACTCAAATTAATAGCTCAAAACAAACAAAAAAAAATAGTCTTCCAGATTATTTTCCATTATGAACTCCATCTTAGACATAAACCCCCAAATTTATTATTATTATTAATTCAAAATAAATGTAAATATTTTATTAATATCCTTGTAAAAAACAAAACAAAACAGTAACAAATAAAAGGTAAGAGCAATTCAGGCCATGTTTAATTCAGCTCAGCTATGTTCTTTTCAAAGTGCAAGGTAACCAAAATCATGAATGAATTATCCCTTAAATAAGTGGATTTTCTCAGATTAAGCAGCATAGCAGTTTTCTAAGTTTAGAAACACTTGACTGTCACCTTCTTGATATGCTTTATATAGCTGAACCAAGGTTAACATGGCATCATCTTTTTGGTTTGGGTTTGTTTGCTTTATCATTGTTTTCATCAGAACTTTATCAGTGTGGCCTAGCAACAAGTCTCTCAGACGGATGCAACATGCATGTAAGGTACTCCCTTAAATGGGTTGAGTTATATTTTTATCATGGATAAGATGTGTTATTCTATGAGAAAATGCCTTCCATAATAGCAACCACCAACCTCTATTCACTGATGATAAGCTCAGATCTGTCCTGCCTTACCTTACCTTCATCTAACCCAAGGCTCCCTCACCTCAGGAACAGTTTTTTTGTCCCCATTCAGCTCAGCCCTGCCTTCCGTCTTTCCTTCTCCCCTTTTCCTACTGTTTCCTGCTCAGTAGTCCTGTAACATGCAATTCACATTTGTGTAACACCAGCCACGGGAGTGTTTATTTGACTTAGATAGCTGAAGCTGCAGAAATGAAAATAGAGAGGTCGTTGCTTAGAGAAAATATAAAAGACAAAAAGGCAGAGGATGATCCAGCTCCACTGCAGAAATCTGGAAGACACAACGCACATCTGGATTCACAGTCCTCTGTGAAAAATTACAATTATTGACATGACTTCCCAGGGAAAGAAGAGAGTCTTGATTATTCTGGATTAATCTGTTTGCAACATTTTGTTATAGCTTGGCATCTTGTTGGAATTCCTCCCTAAAGTCTTGGAGCTGATGCCCTAAACCTCAGTGAAAATGGTTAACAAAAGAACCAATGCATATGCATATCCTGACATAAAGACCCAGAGCAAAGGCCTGTTCTGTTCTCCCAGCCTGAGAGAGAGAGGGGGGAAAGACAGATCGGTGGAGGGGAGTCGCCTGGGGGCGGGTTTCTGCATTTTTTCTGCGCAGGTCAAGAGCTCAGCTCTCAGCGGAGTGAGGGAGGATGGGACCACACTGATCCCGGCATCACTGGATACTGGACTGTGTTTTTTCCCCTCCCCAACTCAACCGTTTTCATCTGTGAGTGATCGTGGACACAGCAGAGGCTGCCGTGAGGAAAAGAGGAGAGAGAGAGCCTGTTTCCTGCCCCTGTGGAGACGGGATTTCTGCTGCTTTCTTTTCAATTTTCTCACGGGAGTTGACATGGGGACTGTGCCTGCCATCACCCTGAAAGAGAGCTCAGCAGGTTGGGCACGACATCGCCATCTGCTGTCCCTAAATATAACTGCAACCCCTAAGAGAGAGAGTGCCACTTGCTGTCTGTAGATATAATTGCGTTTTCCCTTTTTTGGGGGGTAGCCAAAAGACCTTTTAACTGTTTGCCTTGTCGTTTGAGGGTGGAGGGGTTTATTACAAACTGTTGTTTTTTGGTTCTTTCTGGATATATATATATATATATATATGTATTGTGGCTAAGAACTGTTATCCTTTCATATATATATTTTTTTCTAATTAAAGTTCTGTTTCTAAATTTAAAGGAGAGGGATTATTTCTTGGCCAACATAGATATTTTAGTTCTCCCCTTGAACTAAGACACATTTAAATTTCTTTTACAATTTCATCCAAACTTGGCAAGGGCTAAAAGGGCTGAAATGTTATTTATACCCTATAAAATTGTCAAAAATAATGGCCAAATACATAAACTCAGCTCATTTCTTTGAGTGGCTATCGTTTGCATGTTAGCAATGTTAGCACACTCTTGGATATTGGACAATCTGCCCATAGGAGGGGGATTACATAGTCTGGCACTGTGAAAAATTCAATCCTGTGGTTTGACTTTATTAATTCTAGTTCCCAAGAAAAATAAAATCCTTTGGCTCACAGTACTTTTGCAAGCAGCAAACAGCTATAATACAGAAAAAAAAAAACATACAAGCATGTAATACAAGAAAGGCATGAAAGAGCTTGTTCTAAAGCAGGAATTCCAAAGAACCATATCTGCTATAGTCAGTGATGTCAAATTGCTTCTCCTTCCTCAAAGTGGACAAGAATTGTAAACTAAATGAAGGTAAACCTATTTATTAAGAAAGACTGTACTACACAACTAAAACAATTATCAATATATAATCTTTCCCACACAAATGATTTTGAGGGGAAATAGTATCTGCAATATAAACACTACCATATATATACACGACAGATAATGTGACATAATTTTCATTGATATGTGTTCCAGTTGATCTTTTCTGCAGTGAATGTTGAGATTAATGTTCAGTGAATGGAAAGGTAAGTAAAGAACACGAGAGAAGGTAAAATGCACCTCGATGACTGAGAAGGGCAAGAACAATTTACTTCTGGGAGAGTTCACTGGGTGTGAAAAAAGCTATGTGAAAGCAGGCAAGCCTTACATGTTCAAGATTTAGAGGCATAGCTTGAGGATAGTTTTTCCATATAAATTATGATTGTTTTTATTTATTTTTTCATTCATACCATAAATACATGGAATGTGTTATAGTAGATAAACACATTTCAAGGATGCAAGCTTGAAGATAATTAAATGTTTACCTTGAAGTCAAAAATATTAGAAATTGAGTTCCCCTGGATTTCTTCAAAAGTAAAATTGGAGATGCATAACAAACAAGTTTTGCTTGCAGTGAATAAGAAAATAGTTATAATTAAAATTTGAGACACTGTAATTGTTTTGAGCTATGAAAGCAGGGGGTAAAATAATGTACAAATCAAAATATTGCTGAAGATATTTAATGAGAGATTTCTTAGTCATCTAAGAAGCTATTTTGTAAAGGCAGGAATGAGTCAGTGAAAAATCATAGACTCATTTACAGATTGTTTATAAAAAATCAAGTCTGGAACAAAAGAAAAAGGAAAAAACAGGAATATTTGAAACAAAAGAGAAGAATGTTAATGGGGGAGAGTCAAAGAAGTCTGTAAGCATGGAAAATATATTACATTTAGGAGATTATCTACTGTTTTGGTCTGCAAATCTGTGAGTTCAGATGTCAGAGAACACTGTCTTAAAGACTGCCAAAACAACCACAATGAACAGTTTCAAGAATGGATAGAACTGGCTACCAAATAATCAACAACAGAAAAATGGACAACTACCT
>JAWWMP010000081.1:95471286-95484237 GCA_035047865.1 Dendrocincla tyrannina
TGATGTAACCCAGCGTCATCACACGAAAGCTGGCCACTCCCCCTTTCCCCATAATTGTATTCCTCCCTCCTCTCTGTTCCTCCCCTCCTTTCCCATATTTGCCGTGTCCCGCCCCAAACTCCTCCCCACTTCCCGAGCTCCTCCCTGACCCTATAAGAGTCCCATACTCCCCGAATAAAGTTGTTCTAGCTTGTTCCCTTTGGCTGTGGACCGTGTCCTTCCTCCCCCCTGCAGCACGCGGCATTCAGAAGCCCAAAGTTTAAGTGAAACAACTACAACATGCAGCTGGTAGTCATGTTAATCAATTCAGCAGTATAAGTGGGTTATCTGGTAACCTGATTATATTGTGATAAAAAAATATATATATTGTGTCTTCCCACAAAAAAATTATTTCTCATATCCCAGACCTTGAGAACCAGGATCACTGTACTGGGACTGAGATGGAGATGACCTTCCCTAGAGAAGCCCATATGTATTGTGCTTTGTATTTATGGCTAAATGGGTGATGATAGCACAACAGTGTTTTGGCTATTGCTGAGCAGTGCCTGAAGCATCAAGGCTGTCACAATGAGTTATTTACTCAAGGTGCAGTCATGAAAATAAAGTATATCAACGTTAAAGTAATTAATTTAGGTTTCCCCCCCAAAAATCTCAATCATCATATTTTCCTGTATATTTTGAAAAATACTGGAGGTGATGATACTTACTAATATCTACAGAAAAATTAAAATCACCTGTAAAAAAAGAAAAAGAGTAATTTCTGATGAAAAACTCATGAGATTTAATGTTTGTGAATTAACATGGAAGCCAGAAGCTAGCATTTTATCCTGCTGGGAAACTCCAGGGGCAAAAAGAGTATAGTAATCCTTTTTCATTTTAACTTAAATACATAACCTGAGGGTAACAAGAAGGGATTACTGCTTGCCTGAGGAAAAAAACCTGAACAACCCATATGTTAAATGTTATCTCACCGATCACAAGACAGTATTGAAAATATCACTGCAAGCTGGAGAAGAAGGCATGGTTCTAGCTGTGGAATTTCTTGTTCTGTTCTGTAAGTACATCAGAGAGAAGTAGATATAAAGCCTCAGAAGTATAACTTAGTACATACAAGGAATTTAATTTCCACAGAAAGATGTGTGAAGTCGAGTCTGAAAAAATCTTAATGGAAAATGAAAAGAAGGAAATGGTATTGTCAAAGAATTCAGAGTTATTAAGTATATTTTTACTATATAATTAATTTTGTTTATATTATTAAGTATGAGTTTTCTTTTATCCTTTTACAGCCTCTGTTGAAAGCCACTAAATGAAGGGAAGGTTAAAAAAAAAAAAAAAAAGGTGCATTCGCTTTTTTTGAATTTAAACTACTCAGCAGTTACAGAAAACCTAAAACATTCTCTGTTGTAATTAAGGCAATATGTAAATATACAAGCTTAAATTTAGTTTTGCTTTCTAACTTACAGTAATTTGCACGAAATAACTTGGAAATCAATTTGCTTCGAAGCCCTCTCAGTAAGATAGAAGCAAATTTTCACCATGAAATGGAAACGTTATAAGTGAATAAAACGATTGTGATTTCTCAGATGTTCCACCTGCATCGACAAGTGGACTGTGCATGTCTGCACACTGTCTTTATGTATGTATGTATGTATGTATATATAAACATCTGTGTGAAGTTTTCCATCATATTCAATATTTTTCTGGGTATATAAACCAAAATGTGTTTTTTGAGTTGATTTTCTTCTCTTCTTCGCTTTGAATTAGCTACCCGTGGAAGATCTTTCCTCTCTGGTTTAGACTTACTTAAATAAGTCATTAAAGGGAATGATCAGCTAAAACGACTGCAATGCACCTAATTAGTTCCTAAAACTATTGTATCTGAAAACTCTCATGGATTCCTTATTTAATGCACTGAGTCTAGAAAACCATTGAACACAAGTTAGTCAGCATCAATGTCATTCTCAAAGTCACCAGTAAAAAATATTTTGCGTTAATAGAGTATTTTATGATGTTTAAAAATAACATGCAACTGTAGGTACAACAGAATTTATGTACAAAAAGAACATTGTTCATATATATATATATGGTATTATACCCTCTATGTTATACATTATATTCTATATCTTTTGTAATGCATTTCCATAACTGGAAATATGTACTGTGGATAAAGACAAGAAGGTTTTTAGCAGAGCTCCAATGGTTAATTTGCTACAAGATTTATTAACAAAAGCAATAAAATATTTTTAAAAATAGAATACATTTTTCCCCTGTTAAAGTAAATTCTTCAAGGTCACAGAAGTAAAAGCTTGCTTTTTTTTTGAACCTTTATATATTTATAGCAAAAATTCTAAGAAATTCCCTAAAGGAAATAATTACTTTGATAAACAACCTTTATTGAACATAGTTGGAAGAGTATTTCTTCAGGGTACATTGCATTTGAAGTATTTTTCAATAGAATTAATTATAACCCTGTTCAAACTACCTTTCTTTATTTTCTAACAAAGTCATTTACTGTCCACCACAAAATCAAATTGAGTGTAACACTGAATTAATTTATCTGACGGTGAAATCATGAAAACTTGTAATTAATTGAGAAGCTTTAGTTTTATTTATCTTAAGTAAAGAACAGTATGGCCATAATATACTAAATTGGCTAGGTTGGACATTTCTAGAAATCTTTGCTCATAGTTGAGTTAAACTGTAATGAAAAAGGTGTTTTAAATATCTCTGGACACTCTTCAGAAATATTTGTGTCCTTTTCTTTTATTCAGGGACAGAGTTATCAGCATTTTTAGGCACGGTTTGGAGTCAGATCTTTGTGCCCACATCAGTTGTAGCTTATCTACAAGCATTTGAAGGCCATTGCCATGGTACACAAAAAAACTCACATAATTCTATGAAGAACCTGTCTTCGAAGAATGAAGATTTTCCAGCCCAGGAAGCTTGTGACTTCATAGTAGATGTAGTTCATTGTGTGTGTTTGTGTATAGTTGTGCATATGCATGTCCAAATGTATGTATATGTATAGATATATGAATGTTAATTAATATAAATGTAATTTTAATTTGCATGTACAGATGTTAACAAAGTATTAAACATTATTAAAAATATATGTTTTTTCATTTATATTTAATTTAAATGTAAGCAAACTGAGGGAGATATAGTGATTGATATAACAATTAATTGATTAAAAATTTGTAAATTTAAACACATAATTTCAAAATAGAGAAATTCTATTACCTCTCCCAGCATGCTGAAATAATCAAATGTTTTGAAATCCAATGTAGTTTGTGTGTAGCAATATTGTATATAAATACAGTAAACACATGAACAAATCCTTACAAATTCTTTCATGAAAATTGGGTATTAACTAATGCAGACCAAATCTGGCTGCATCATAGCAGCCTTATTAGGTTTTAGTTTGTGCTGGTATGAAATCCATATGCCAGTGTCATACAATTTGAGATTTTTTTTTTTTTCTGCTGAAAATCGAGAGATTGTTTAAAAGTTTTTTGGTTAGTGGTTAAATGACAGGATATGCACATAGACTTGCAGTTAAATTATAAAGATTTGCAAACATTAAAAATCATAGTGGTAAGAAGGAAAAGAAAAAATAGTTTTAGAGAAATGAAAAATGTGGTGGATAAAAACAGTGAAAATTTATTAAGATTAAACACTAAAACCCACATTGAAAAAGTAAGAAGTAGGATTGAAATAAATCTCAATCACTTTTGTTAGATCATGCAATAAATGCTCTGATCTCATTCTCTGAGTTTTTTCATAGTTTTATGTAGAAATAATTTCTCCTTTTAGCATGAAAGCATTTCATATACAATTTTGCAAAATGTTTCTAGTCTCTGAATTGTAGGATTCTGGTCAGAGTTAAAAGTAATCTGATGATGAGAGAATACTGGTGTGGCAGTCATGGAAAAAAAATAGTATTGCTTTTCTGGTTATGTATCTCATTTGCATATTTAAGGTCAGAAAGTGAAGTCAGCTATGGGATGAGGAAAAAGGTTTTCTTAGTTAGGAAGGCCCCCATTTTTTTTCCTATGGAGTATGACATTGACCTCTTTTGCAGGAGAGTTCATATTTCCCCAGGGTCTTCTAGCAAGGAGATAAAGCATTTCCCACAATATGTAAATATATATATTAAGCATCAAATCTTGAACCTGAAATTTACAGTGAAAAAAAAATCCCCTTGTGACAATAGCATATTGTTTTGGTTTTTTTAATTAGATACATATTGGGGAATTCTGCTAAAATTTATCTAATTTAAATGCCACTGAAACGTCCCTGCTCATCCGATGTGCTGTAAATTGACATTTTACACTTCAGCAACTGTAACCTCTTAAGAGTTACATATTTCACTTGAGATCCTATAGAATGGGATCTATTCCATGCATGGCTTCTGGGGCTATTTGAGACATATGGATTATAATCAGGGAGCTAATATTGTGGAGAGAGGGAGCTGCTGAAGGAATGAATTTGTTTCATTATCTTAGGATAAGGAGACCAGGCAGAATATAGAAGACATGTAGGATAAGGAGCCTCTGAAGGATGTGGGAACCACAGGGATAATATTGCTTCTTTACCAGGCAAAGGGAGTAATAGGGACAGCTGTTTTGCCGGGGAACAAGGGTCAGCACAAGAAACACAGTCACCAACTTTAAAGAATAAGTGTATGATTTTCCTATACTGCAAAACAGCAAATGATTACAAAATAAGCAAAGAATAATAAAAGGATAAGCTTAGCAATGCACCTAATCATAACTACAAAGAGGGCCTATACTGATTAAGAAAGATGTTGCCCCTTTAATACATTCCCATCATCCAGACCTGAAAGTCAGATGGGGGGACCCAATCACAGCAAAGGGTCGGAGAACCCCTCCCAGTAACTACAAAATCCTAGATGCAGTGCGTCCACTCATAGGTGAGGTTTCCATCTTTGCTGTGGGAAGGGCCCAGCTTTTATATTGGTAAACAAATAAGCATACACCACTTATTTAGTGAGGAAAATATCTGGCTTTCTTCTCTCCTTGGTTTTCAAAACCTGGCCAGGGCTCAGAGGAAAATCAAGGGAGTCATTTGGTCCATCTACAGTCAAACAAGACCAGGCATCTTCTTCTGTGACCTTGACTAGTCTCTAAATATAGAAAGATTGATACATTCCTATCTTATTAATGAACAGATATAAATCTTCCCTAATGAGTGAATACCAATATATCTTACTAACAAGCATATATGTTTATCCGGCTGTAATCTTATGTACTTTAGTAATGATTATATGGAATTTTGGCTAATAAGCAGATCCTTGGCTAAATATAACACTATGTTTGGAAGGTTCATCTAGAGGTTATGTCTGACTCAGGGCCTGTCATTCAGGCCTCAGCACTTCAACAGGTAAGTACAGTATGGACTTTGGGAAAAGAAACAAGGACTTAAAAGATACAAAAAAACTCTGGCTGACAAAGAACACAGGTTGGGAATGTGAATGCCATTTTAGCATTGTAAAATGATGTTTTCAAACAATCCCAGGATGAACCACTTGCAAGTGTTCACAGTCAGGCTGGATGCAGTTTCAAAAGCCAGATCCAGTGGAATATGTCCCTGCCCATAGAAGCCGTGGGTTGGACGACATGACCTTTAAAAGCTGCCTCCAGCACAAAACCATTCAGTGGTTCTATGATTCTATGAAGTGAGTGGTCTAGAAACTGCTGAGATGGGAAGAATGGAGAGGGTGAGACACATTAAGAAACACAGCTAGACAACATCAGCTTGGAAAAGAACAGCAGGGGGAAGAGAAATTTGCACTTTTTTTTCCTTTTTCTTTTCTTTTTTTTTTTTAAGTAAAATCCATAATTCCTAAGCCTGGTCCTTTTTGTGTATAATAGAAAACTCAGTAATGTGCATGCTTTGGGAATGTGTTGGATATCATTAATTCTTGTCACATAATTTGTTGGATATGATATGGAGTTGTGTGATATTGTTTAATCCATTAGTTTCAGGGATCTGAAAGATCTAGAGATCCTAGTGATAGTTTAAAAACTTAAATTATAAAATTTCAGTCTTTTCTTTTTTAAAAATATTTCCTCAGCTGTGGGGTGGGGGTGGGGGGGGCACAGAAGCATTTACAACTGTATTTACATCTGTTCACAATATTTGTAAAGAACAACATTTTTATGGCTGAAACATTAAGCACTTGAAAGTTAGAAGATGTCTGACTGTTCTTCATAAGACCTGACCTCCTTTCCACCTTTTTGGCAGTATGGTTTCCAATTAATCACAGTGACAGCTCAGGCTATTGTGCTTTCAAAACAAACTTTGGAGATATAAAAAATGAAAGCAACTGTGACCTCAGTTTTAAAGCATTAAAGTTAGTACTATATAAAACAATACAAAATACTACAGGTGAAACAAGGGAGAATAATTACAGATGTAGAAAATGTAGTTCTTTTAATTAACCACACAAAGCAGTAAGTAACCTTTCTCTCCTCTGCAGTGCTGCTACCAGCTTTGCATACCTTACTACAGTATGAGAATAGTTACTACAGCTTGGAGGGCAAGGAAAGTGGCTGTGGTGGTAATGACAGAGATAGTGTTCAATCCTTAGCACTAATTGAGGGCTGTGTTCAATAATGGATTTGCTGTATCCCCATACCCACAGCTTTGTTTCATTAAGACAGCCAGTGTTTAAACCTTTTGCAATCTGATGAGAGAAAAATGTTGGCTCTCATTTCAAGAAAATGCTTAATCATGCACTAATTTTGAGTATGTTGAAAAGTTCTCTGAATTTAAATGCCTGCAGTGCAGAACTGAGTCTTAATAGAACAGCTGACAATGAAGGAACTTTTCCACACATTTCAAGGGCAATCAGTCAATATACATAGATCATATATAGACAACCCTGACAATTTTTCAAAGTAATAACATTTACCAACACTTTACAAAAAATATTTTGCCATTCTTTACTTGTGGTTGAATTAAACTTCTTTCACTTTAGATCTATGAATCTCAGCATTTAGTGGATATGATTCAAAAATGCCTTTCTAGTCAGCAGGAAGAGAGACCTCTGGGGAGAAACTCATCTGAAAAAATGTATAAATTACATCTTTCTCTCTCTGGTGGTTAAAATAGAGGCCAGATTTTTGGGCTTGATTAGATATCTAGACCTGAGATGGCTAAAATGTGGTGACACGAACCCCATCCTTGATGTCCAAAAAGAAACAGTCACGAAGGGTAGGCCTATGCTCTAGATGGAGTCTGTAAGTTGACACCAAATTTGTCAAATCTATACTTGTAATCTGGTGCATTGATCCTTAAATTGCTTGCAGAAATTCAGTTCAGCTCAAGATTATAAACTAGGTATGCAGGATCATATAAGCCTGAATTTTGACCTAAGAAACACTATCTGTAAGACCTGCTGTCTGACTGATAGTGATATACAGTTAATTGCAATCACTATAGGAGTTCCTGACTTTGGTCAACACATGTAATGTGCCACTGCTGAGCTGTGTGTTGCACCTTTAAAAGAATTTGATATTACTGATTTGGTTGCAAGAAGCTAATATCAGCAGATAATAGCACTGTAGAAAGCATGAAAATGGCTCCCTAACTAGATCTAAAACTGAGCAGAGGGAGAAAAGGTGTATTTATTAATAAAAGTTGGTACTATGAAAATTCACGTATGGTTTTGGTTTATTTGTGGTTATTTGTTTGGTTGAGCTTTTTTGTTGTTGTTTGTTTTGGGTTTGTTTTTTAGTTTTTTAAAATGCATCTTTGACTTAAAAAAAAAAATAAAGAATTTCTGTGCTTATCATACACAAGAATGAGTCACTGAAGGCAATTCTATATAGATGGTCTGAAAGATCCAGATGTTCAAATCAGCCCTTTATGTCTGCTCTGTTTCCTGTAATAGCTTGAATTCATCACTCAAAATTAAATTTCAGGATCTTTTATGTGACATTAAACACACAATGAGGGAAAACTTAACTCAATCCAACAAGTGTGTGTTTAATACAGCTTTTAGATTTATTGCATTTATTGTCTCCCCTTGCTATTAAATGGTTGTTAGCAAACAAAAAATCAAATGTGTATCTGTGTGGATATAAATAACTAATTATATTTATAACCTGCAGTTTATTAGTGACAGAGCTGAATAAACATGCTACATGAAGTATTTGCAGTTTTGGATTAGTCTCTCTGTAGTCATGGCTGACATAATGAAAACTATAGGTATCTGTGAAAGCATGGCAACTTCTGAACACTTCTTGAATGCTTCTTGAACTCTATCATGCTTGGTGCTATTATCACTTCCCTGGGGTGCCTGTTCCAGCACCCAGCCATTCTCTGGGTGAAGAATCTTATACAAATATCCAACCTAAACCTTTTCTGACACTTCAGGCAATTCACTCGGATCCTGTCACTGGTCACCATAGAGAAGAGATCAGTGTCTGCCCATCCTCTTTGCCCATGAGAAAGTTGCAGACAGCAATGTCTCCTTTCAGTCTCCTCTTCCAATTAATCTATTGGACTCTATGTTTTGTGGGATGCTCACCACTGAGAAGACCAGAAGAACCAGACGGATGGGATGCAGCCAGGTTACATGGAGTGGTGATACTTTTTCTATTTTGATCTCTCTCTGTCACTCTCTTTCTTCTCCTCCCCCTCTCTTTTTCCTTATTTCTATATCTTTTTCTCTGACTCACATTTGCCCTTAAATAAAATCCATGCTATTGACTTTGGCATCTGGCCTTGATTGCACCTTAATTCTGAAGAAAAAAATATTTTCTGGAAATTTCTGTGAAGATAGATTGCATTAATTCTCTTTTGATATGTATGCAGTTTTGCATTTAAAGATCATATAATCATTGAATATTAGAAGTTGAAAAGTTGGAAGGGACTCACTAGGATCATCAAAGTCCAACTTCTGGCCCTGCACAGTACACTCCAAGAAGCACACCATGTCCAAAGGCTTCTTGAGCAGGCTTGGTGCTGTGACCACTTCCCTGGAGAGCCTGTTCCAGTGTCCAACCACCCTCTGGACAAAACACCTTTGCCTAGTATTTAATACGTAACCTGAATCATCCCTAACACAGGTTCATTCCTTTCACTCAGGTCCTGTCTGGTCACCAGAGATAGGATCTGCTTAGATTTTACAACTGTCTCAAAAAAAATTGAGTTTGCAATCATAATTCTCTGAACTCCAGAAGTTTGGGACTCGGCAACGAAGTATGGTATTTTCATGTTAATATAGAAAAGTGAAAATAATACTTGAATGTATAGATTTCTAATAGCATATAGACAACTAGTGCATCTAATACAATTTATTTCATACTACTTAGTCTTTTGTTGAAACAAATAAGTTTATATTCTTGTATTTCTTTCACTTAATATAAGCCAAGGCTATTAAGCCAGATTTATTGAGTAGAATTCTGTGTTTGTATATTTCTGAAAGTCAGAGGCAAATGAGAAGACATTAATTTAGTTTCTATCATTACTGCTTACCATATTTTTTCTTTTAATACTATGAATTATTCATAGTTCATTGTCTGTAGATTCTTGTTCTTAGCAATTATACAGTTGTCACCTGGGTTGCATACTTTGACAGGAGTCTTAACTCCACTTTTTTTTTTTTCTATGACTGTTTTTAAAATTTACATTTAATTTGTTTGACATTTGAGCATTCTCTGAGGGAAAGAAATGTAAATGATCAAAAAGTTTAGGGAGTCATTATAAATCTCAGATATGCATTTATGAAATTTTAAAAGAATGTGGTATCAAAGTATGTAATTGATAGAAGAGGACAGATACTAGGTAAGATATGATAACAGTCACATTAAGAGGAGACATCTCATAGTTGGAGCACTCATACTAGTACTCCTTGAAACAAAAATAAATAATACAGGTGAACCTTATTAAGTGTCATGATTGTATTGCAAAATATGTTTCTTTTTAGTATTTATATTATCTTATTTTGAAATAAAATAATGATCTTTAATGTTGGGTCTCTTATGGAGGACCTCAGATAAATATTTACAGAAATCGAGAGATTAGTGTGAACGTCAGCACGATTCATCTCTATTGATCTTGGGAATCAGATGGGTCATGTTTGTAATCCTAGATATTATCAGGAAGTTTCAGTCAGTTAGTGAGGAAATGTAACTGTGACAAGAGAACAAATTAATCTTTCATAATGCAGTCTGCAAGAGTTGTCTTGCTGAAATTGTTCTACAAACCATGATAAAAAGGTAGAAGCTCTGACATAATATGTCCAAGGGCACCACAGTATGATGTAAGATGAATAAAAGCTTTGATCATCAGAAAATTTTTTGATCAATCTTATGCAATGAATCAAAGCATCCAAAGGATATTTTCCATTATAAGAACATTTTTTCCTTTAATAAGGTGATATTCTCACTCATATTGCAATTTCATTTCATGAGCTAACGCTTTTAGGAATGTCAATTGTCACAATATCTTTAGAAAATGAAAGTCAGCAGCTTGGAATAAATAAAAGACAACACTTAAATCATGATTAGAAGATTAGTATTTACAATTGTGGGAAATATAATAGAAATATTTCCTCACTTTTTCTTTTATAAAGCAGCAGCAATTCCATTAGATACAAAATAAAGCAACAATAACAGGCTGTTTTTAAGAGTAGCACCAGTATTCTCTACTACTAAGCAATAAAAATATCAGTCAGGACGCAGTACTTCTTTGTGCTGCTCTGCTTTGTTAAAATCATTATTTTACTTCTGATAAAGAAGCTGTAAGGATTAAAAAAAAAAAAACAAACCCAACCAACCAACCAACCAAAAAAAAAAAAACACAAACAAACAAACAAACAAGAAACACATCCATAGATAATAGTGGGGAGCTGGTCTGTAAATGTACAAATACATTTGGAAAATTACAAGACTCTACATGTATGTCAAGAAACAAACTTTTACAAATCTCATAAAACAGTGTATTCAGGAGAGCTACTGCTTAAGTTATCTTACAAGTTGATGTCAAGAAATTTAGAGAGTCAAAAGAGTCAGAGAAGAGAAAAGCAACACAGTGATTAATCAAAACTAAAACCTAAATCCATAAGTGATTGTAGTGTAAACATAACTGGGTTTTTTTTTCAGTTGATCAGAATGAAGTTCCTTGAAAATCTGTACATTGTGCAAACTAGATTTCATCTCTTTTGTATGACTGCCAATGTTAATTTCTTTTTTTATTTTCTTTTAATCAAAATCTATGGCATTTATTTCATCAAGATTCAAAATTATTTTCCCTTTACATATTGTAATTTATAATTTTATAATTTTGTGTGGAAACCTTTGAATTTTCATTTCAATCAGAAATTAAAAAATATGATTTAGGATTTTTTTCCAAGAGGAAGGTTTTTAGCTATTTCGCATTTAATTATTGAGAATAAAAGAAGGAAAATTTCCAATTTTGAAAAAATGGACATTGTAAACAAAGTTAAAGCATAAGTATGCAAAGGGCAATCAGAACATAATAGTGATTAATAGAAGCTCAGTATTAAAAAAAATAGCTTAATAAAAGTGAACTTGAGATTTATTGTTGGCATGCTAATTAATTTTTATCTGTAATAATGTAAGCTTTCTGAAAGCAGAGGAACCAAGATCAGATGAGCAGTCTTCCAAAAATGTTGGTAGCTGTCTGTATTGAATTTATTTTGATGAAATTGCTACCAAGCATTCTAATAAGAATTTCTCCATGTACAATACTTCTTGTTTTGTACAGTGAGAAGAGATCATTTAAAATAACTGCAGAAAAGAATAAGGGCATAACTTACCCATTCCCACAGAACAGTGTTTTTGAAGGGCATCATAGCACCTGATTTAATAGCCCTTTAGATGGTGGGATTGAACGTGCAGGTACTAGTGTCATTAAGGATGATCATTCTGTTGGTCAAGAAAAGGATATTAAAAATAAGACAAATGGGCAGATAAAAAAATCGTTAGACAAAGTGAAACAGGGAAATAATGTACAGTGAAGTGGAGACTTAGGTTCCTCTGGTCAGGAACAGCATAACAAGTGTGCATTCAGGCTGAATTTTGAAGGTCATGTACATGTGGAAGGCTATTAATGCAGCTGGGGTGAATTTTTGGTTATTGAGCCACTGTTCCTTCGAGAAAGAAACAAAACTTCTCCAATGCAAAAGGGCATGCAAACACCATAAAGCAGTAGCAGCTGTAATTCAACAGTCCCAGGACTTGGCTTTAGTGAGTTTCAATCCTTGATGAGATTTTCTGTCTAAATATTTCTGCCGAATTATAACTAGAAATGAATACCATCATATGGTGCTTTCTCTGTTTAAATAGGATATTACTATCAAGAAAAGATGTTGAACTTGTCTCAAGATAGGTATTAGCTGACACTTAGAGAAGGCTCCTTAAGGCAAACTTAAATTTTAAAGACTATTTGTCCTGAGGACATATTTTAGCATTCCATATTACACTAAATGTACTAAATAAACAGAATCATAGAATCACAGAATAGCCCAGGTTGTGAGGGACCTCAGTAAGTCATCTGGTCTCATTTTGTGGGAAAGAGAGCCTAAATGAGATTATCTAGAACATTGTTCAATCACAGATTTTGAATAAACTTTCTTTAGTACTAGTTTATAAGTTCAAGGCAGATGTCGTGGGTTTATCTGGTTCGTTTTTTTTTTTTTAATATAAGAGGAAGATTGGCTTCTGTTGGAAGCCTCTGGGTGTTTCCCTCCGTCCTATAGAGCAGGGCCAGTGAAGGTCAGCTCCGAGGAAAACTTCCTGCTTTTGAACCATTAAGTTAGGCCCCTGCATGAAAACATACTTAAGAAGCTTTTGCGCAGTTAGAATTTGGGCAGCCATGAGTTAACAACATCACAACGCAGACATCGAGGTCAGTGCAGGAGGAGAAGAGGAGAAGGAGGGGGAGGGACCCCATGGA
>JAWWMP010000081.1:95491776-95505863 GCA_035047865.1 Dendrocincla tyrannina
TTAGCCACCAGCATGCTTGTAGCAAGTGTGGGTAGAGCCCTTGTAAATCTTCATTCGTGAAGCCTAGCCATGATGATGATGATGTGATATAAAGGACAATGAAGTTTGTAGAAGTATTTCCATTAGATTGAAGCAAGCAGTAGATACTAAAGCCCAGTAGAGACCTGTAGATTGGCAATAACCCCTCAGGAGAATACAGATAAACAGTAATTAAATATTTAAATCCCATATTTCCTGAAAAGAATTCAACGTAACCTGTAAGTAAAATTGAGAAGAGCACTCTTCACTCTTAGAAATTTCAAACCAACAAATCTGATTTCTCATTCAAATCCAGCATAATATATATTATATAAACAATGTTAAGTATATAATTTTGATCAACGTGTAGTAGGGACACTGAACCCCATAGTTACAGGTATTGCTGCTAGTGAAAACTAAAAAAAAACCCCACCCACGCCCTCCTAAAACTAAATTAACCAATATTTTTAGTATGTTGATATGAATGAGAAAATCTGGTGGGTTAGAATACAGTAGAAAATATTTATTTTCCAATTAAAAAGTTTTAATCATGTATTAACCATATAGCTAAAATATTTGCCCTGGGTTGTGATGTGTGTGTGTCTGTGTGTTGGTCTGAAGTAGTGCTTGGGGATGGTGCTTTGTGGGTTTTTTGTTTTGTTGGGCTTTTTTTCCATAACTGTTTAATAAAGGAGATAGAAGAAACAAGAAAAAAGAAAAGGAGTGACTCAGATTGATAGTCCCAGGGCTAAATTTCGAAGGACACAGCTGCTTATTGTCCTCTGAAGTCTGGCATGGTGAAACAGAACTTACAATAAGTAGACAATATTTTTGTACACAATATATATGCATGCAATTTCCTTTTTTTTTTCTTCTTTTTATGATGCATTTTATCTTCATTTTAATAAACTATCTAGGGTAAAATTTATTAGTCTGAATTTTATTTTCCAAAACTAAAATTTTGTACCAACTGAAATTATTATTCTATTCATGGAATTATCATACATAGGAAAAAAAAAAGTAACAAAAAATATAAACAGAAAAATCCAAGCAAAAATCCTAGAGAATGTGAAAAATAAAATTAGACTTTATACGTTTGGTAAGCAGATGCATTTGGTGAATCGATATTAGTGAGAGAATAACTGAGAAAACTGTGCTATTTGGAATAGCCTGGAATATCTCTTTTTTTTTGTTGAATCCTGAAATAGTTCCTAGTGGTGAAGGGTCATGTGCATAATCATGATGTCTCTCTAGAGGACCAACAATATAATAAATAATTAAATTTTGGATTTTATTCTGATATTGGCTATAAATCCTTGTTATAACTAGGCCAAATATGAAGAAGGCTTCATTCTGTTCCTAGGTATAGGATACAACAATAATGTTCACAGAGGCTGCACTATAGGGATAAGGAGTCAAGACTAATTTTTACTCCTGTCCATGGCTCTGGGTTAAATTTTGTCACAGACTGGCCTTGTCACAGCAAGTATATGGATAGCACATAGTATAACATGAAGTTGAAAGATATGATAGAGGCACAGTGGTACAACATAATTACATTGAAAACTATCAAAAGAGCATTACACATTCTGCAAACACCAGTTTGCTTATATATAGCATCCAATCAGATAAATGCAGTTATTTCTAATACTCCAGATCTTTTGACCATGAATATTGGAAAGCCTGCTAAGTATGGCTCTGAAAGAGCCTACTGCTGAGAACAGCCAAATGGACTTTTTTATATTTCTTGGTAGTATTTTAAATAATAGAGACCCTTAGAATTTATTTTCTTTCTGTATTCTTTCTTTTATTTATTTAATAAATACAGAGTATGGACACCTTAAGGTATTAAGGATTGTATGCTGCATTAGATCTGATTTGAGTTGATTTTTCTTTTTGTTTCTCCTGTAAAAATAACCACAGTGTTTTAAAAGGAGACTTTTTTTTTTTTTAAAATTAAGCTTCAAGCTTGGCTTTCGTATGAGGAAGATAGTTCTAATCTCTTCAGCACAATTTACCAGTATTATTCCCTCATCAATATGGTACATAAATAATCATTTCAATTGCATACATTTGTGTGCAATTATTTGAAAATATGAAAGTTTTGAAATGTTTTATTGCACAGGCAAAGAGAAAACACAAAAATCCCTTGCTAGTCTGTTTCAATAACAAGATATTTATTTCTTCAGAAATCTAGGTGTTTTTACAAAGATTCTCAATAAAAAGGTTTCTAAGTGGACAGTTTCATTTCTCATTTTCTATAGCAAAACACACCGGAAAACAGTACTGCTATGAAAACTATTAGAATAGTGTTTTAGTAGCATACTATATGTGTTTAAGGAGTATTACTTATTTCAGTGTTGTTTGCTTTGAGGTGGGGGAGAATGACAGCTGCTTGAATTCAGGAAAGAAAGAAAAATTACTGTGGTCCAGTATTAGGGAAATTTCTGTATTAAAAGTGTCAGTTCTTAAATAAGTTATTTAAACTATCTTTCATGTTCTGACTTTTTTTTTTTTTTAATATAAGAAACTAGTAAAAGCTAAAACTTTACTGTTTGCTTTCATGGCACCTGTAACCAGAACTCAAAAAAAAAAAAAAAAAGGTATCAAAAATAAAAAGTGAATTATCTTCTTTTTTTGTGATATGTTATTTAATATTGCTGATTCAAGAAGTTCAAAAGAGTGTCAGGTGAACGTAATTTTTAAGGCCTTTTTAAGCTTCTTACAGAAAGGCTACAAGTACAACGAAATTGAAATGGAAAACATACTTTGCATCTTTTTACATGCTCTGGTGAATATTTGATATTAATTGGAGTAAAAAATATTTTTAGAATACTGTTTTGGATAGATGATATAAAGATTTTCATTTCACAGACTCAAAGACTGCAGATTAATTTTCATGGGGACAGAGCAGAGGGGCAGAGTCACCTCCCTTGACCGTGCCTCTTTGGATGCAGCCCAAGATGCAATTGGCTTTCTGGGCTGCAAGCACACAATGTTATTCTCCATGAAAAGAAAACAAAACCTCCCACTTTTTTTTTTTTTCTTTTATACTTGTGAAACGATTTGCAAAATGTCCTAAATGCTCAAATTGAGGAGGCTAATGGTTGAGAAAAATTGTCTCTGAAAAGGAGATTATACGACACAACCAATGTATGAAAAAATGGTGCAAATTTTAATGCTGTATCTTGTGAAAGAGTAATTTCCTTAAAAAAAATGTATTAAATTATTGCGGAAGAGATTTCAAAAGGGTCAAGGAATAGACACCTATTTTCTGTTGAAAGGCGACAGGTTCTTTAACTCAGTTTTGCGGATTCAAAGATCTACACTTCTGTGAGAACTGGGTCAAAAACAATTAACTTGTCAAAGCTCTGTGGAAACTAAGTTAAATCAGTGAGGATGAAAGAGCACAAGTATAATCCCCTTAATAAATTACAGCAGCTAATAACCAACCTTTCTGAATTTGAACAGCTATATTTTTTAAAAAAAAGCATTGAGATCTATCCTGTGGAGATCATTAACATGACTGTAGCAAGATATGTATCATAAGGTAATTCTCATTTCATGCAGGTGAATGAAAGAAAAAAGAAAAGAAAAAAGAAAATGAAAAGGAAAAAAAGAACACTTGACCAGTATCTCTACACAATTTCCCAAACAGTAGATGGAAATTTAACCAGGTATCTACATTTCAATTTTAAGTAAATGTACACACCCTCATTCATCTGTGAGACAAATTTGTTAGTTCACTTATGATCTTTTCACTTCTACCACCTGTTAGATAACTCTCAAACAAGTTCAACTACTAGTTATGCATCAATTCTTACTAGAGAATGGATGAGAAGGTCAATAACAAGTAACCTGACAAAAGAGAGGCATTCAGTGTGAAGGTCCTTGTCTTTGAAAGTATACTGAAGATGAAACCAAGAAGCGATGAAAGGGGATTGAAGACAAGAAGGATTTTTATGGGTGGCCATGCAGGAGGTTCTTGAGTGAAGAAAATCAAATACCAAGTTACATGTCATGGAAATGTCTGTCTTTTAAAAAAAATGAATGCCCAACCAAACCTCTGAGCATTTCTTTATACAGAAATTAAATAAAGACTATTTCCACTATAATAAGCATTTCTGAACTGTCTTGATTGTCAGTTGTTATCTACATGAAAAATAAAAGGGTTTTTCTCCATTGGCCCAAGCTTCTGACATCTGAGCTGTCATCTGCCATGAATTGTAGCTATTACTGATGTCAAAGGACCAAAATTCAAATGATCATTTAATGTTATCCAACATGAAAGAAAACATAATTGAATTCTAAACAAGTAATGTCACATTCTGTGTAATGACTGCTGCCTGGATGGCAGCAATAACGCCCCAAAGAGATGATGCATTTCACACAGAGAAGAAGAGCTGGAAAATAACTTAGATGCATTTTTGTTTAAATATTACATTAAAGAAACAAAACGGAGTAAACGAACAATTTAACAAAACCTACTTTTTTTTTTCTTTTTACTCCTTTTGTTTGTTTGTTTGTTTTTGTCTTTTTCCCCAGAGGGAAAAAAAAAAAGTAAAAGTATGAACTGGGAAATAGGCAAATATGTGTTTGTAACCTTCCTGAAATATTTAATATTTAAGAACAAATCAAGGGATGAAGAGAACTCTTCATTTACATGGGAGGTCTCTCTAGGATAATAATAAGATCTTGGCTCACATCAGTGTTATTGAAAACTGTGACACTACTCAGGCCAAATATGAGTTAAGGACTTCAGTGTAACCTTAGCATTGACACCCTTTGTTGTGTTTTAGAGTAGAATTACTCTGAACTCTTCTTGCTAATGATCTGTTTTCATGCAAGCCAGGCAACAGTACACTATATTTGAAATTGTTTATTTGTAGATATTCAAAGACCATATGCTTAAATCCCTCAATAAACAGGAAAAAGAAGTAGGAAACTTCGATGGAAAAAAAAAAAATAAAATAGTTAAACATGCAGAAATTCTCAGGAATAGTCCAATTCACAATAAATATAATAAATTTACATATATTTGTTCTGTTGGCTGAAAATGGTTGTATGAAATATTTTACTTACCACAACTTTCCTTGATTAATTAAACCTGGTTGCTCCTTTAACATCACTTCTTGATATTATTTTTGTTATCATGGACAAAAAGGGATAATTCAGGGTTAATGTAATGGAAGAATTTAGAAGGTTATACTTAGGTTTTCAGATGGATTCTGTTATAACTGCTTGCATGACAAGTTACCTTAAACCCAGACACTTTTGTGTCACCATCATGATTTTTTGACCGTTGCAGCTCTGCATCAGCATTTCAGCTCAATACATCTTAGTGATGACTTCAATTAACGTTAATATGTCCTCATTATGCTTGGAACAAAACTGTCACAGTTTCTGTTATGGCAAGACTAAATTCATGTAAGCATTTTGCTTGATCTGAAAAGTAGTATCTACAAAAAAAAAAAAATGTTTTTCTACCAAATATCATATAGTTACAGGGAATCTTCCTCAGGATATAAAAATATTATGGCCATGACTCAGGAAAGACTCTGGGAAGCCCATAAATTCACATGTTAAATTTCAAACCCTGTATCTTCTGAGATGCCAAATCCAATAGACCATTCTCAGAGCATTATTGCTATATACTGATACAATATTGCAATGAATAAATAGGACATGTTCCTTTTATGTAGTGGTCTGTTGTTTGGAGTACTGTGGTGTGGTTTCCACAGAAAAACTGGAGAATATATTCAAGAAGAAAATATGATTATCTACTTTCTCTTCTGCTGGTCTCTATCAAGTAAGCAATGGTAGAAGAACCACTTCTGAGAGTTTTATCTACCTGATCAAATTATTATATATAAGAAAGTAACAGAATAGTTTTACTTGGGAGAAAAGTAAACAAGCAAACAAAGAAACAAATAAGCCCAAAAGCCCCCCCAAATTACCCCACCTTCACCACATCTTTAAAACAAAGACTGCAGATGCTTGGGACATATTCAACAAATTATTCATGGGTATAGTGCATTTACAGAAGAGTTTTTCCCAGCCTAGAGAACTCATATATTGATCCACACAGAGTACTCACTGCTTTGCATGCACTCTGCTCCAAATTTTCCTCTGGTACTGGGTTCAGGCTTGTGAGCAGTGACATGCACATCAGTCTAACAAAGTTCTGGACTGTGCTCCAGGATGAAGCTTTGGAGACTAAATCTGAAGCATCAGTATATTCAGCAACTAATATGAGGGAGATATTTTCCTGTATTGAATCCAGATGCTTTCCTAAATATATCCTAATATATTATGGATTAACATTAATTAATGTCATAAGAAGACTCCACAAATAGCCAAGGAAAATAATATGACCTTGAATACTACAGTTGTCTTCCTTGACTTAGGCACGACAACTCTCTTGTATAAAATTTATCACATTCATATATGCCTTCAGAGTTGCATGTGGTCTTAATTGTGAGAAAAACAGTAATTTGAGAGCATGAATTAATATAGAAATAGTCACAGTCTTGTTAAACGAATTATTAATTAATATATTGTTGAATGTATAACTCAGAGTCTTTTCCTTGCACTTCACACGTCCCTGTCTTGAAAAATCTATTGTGTTCAGATTTTAATAATTTCCCTCTATCTGCTTAGGATTTGTTTCTTTGGATGTTAATTTTTCATATATACATCCCAATGTATTTTAATCAAAATCCCAGTGTGATATGCAAAAATACTGTCTCCTATGTCAAACTCTCTGTAAATCAAAACCAACTATACATTTTTATGGAAATGATTTATGCAAAGCAGCAATTTGATCCATAATAATAGTCACATGAGAAAGAAACAATGGAGAAAAAGGCCTGAGAACATATGGCAGGAACACAAATGTAATTACAATCAGCTTTTATTTGTCAGACTTAGAAATACAAAATGTGCATTCACAAAAATAATCATAAAACAAAATGTCCCAGGCTTCCATTCAATTTTATCCCATGCCTTTCTGATGAACACACAGATATGAAGAAAAAACTTATTCAGAAACTGGAAACATGTGAAAAATTGTGTAAAATATAAATCATTTATTTGAAACACTCAATTGCTGACCCAGTCAGATTTATTTAAAGCAAAACACCACCTCCTGCATATCCAATTAATGGTTGCCATGGCAAATAAGAGTTCCCACTGCACTATCTTATTGCAATATGCATGGCAATTGAAAGTGTATCACTCAGAATATTTCCATAATACTATTAGCTGATCTATCCAGCATCAGACAATTAATTTTGTGAAGCATCAGGTGTTCAATATTTATCCTCATAAAAATTAAATACAAACATTCACATATCATATGGAAATAGATTCCTTTATAATCACCATCCTACTTTCTCTTATTAAACATTTTTCTTAAGAATTAGATTAGGTTGGTAGGCAGACTTCGGTAAGTTTTCTGTATGAAATGGCCATGATCTGTGCAATGTTTTAATTTTTAAATAACAGCTACTTATAAAATATGTTCAAAAAAAGAATTCATTTTGTAAATAAAATGAGTCTATACTGGCTTGTAAGCATAGTTCTCAGTGAAATTCAGGTTCATTCTATCTGGATTTTTGAAGGATTTTCTTGGGTGATAGTTTGGATCAGGCAGATCTTGGCACTGCCAGATTTTGTAGAAAATGTGCAAAAATAGTTTGCTGTCCCCAAAAATCACATGTTAAAAAGGGACATGTAAAGGAAAATTAAGGACTAGCCTAAACTTCCTTTGTTTTGAACATTGGCATCTTTAAACTATTGTGACCCAGGGCTCAGAACTTCCCCTTCAGAAATGTTTTAAAAGTTTTACTTTGAGTGACATGTTGTGGTCTTTTCTATAATCACTATCTGACTCATTGTGCAGTGCAACCTACAGAGATATCTGTCTCCAGGCCTCTGCTTTCTTCTCTAGGCTGTAATCTCATAATTAAAAAGACTCCTTTTCTATCCCTGTGAAGCTGGGTTTTGCACTGAAATGAATGCCAGAAGTAATCCACTCAAAGAATAAGAGAAATCAAGAAACCCTCTGGTTCAGAGTGACTGGGACAAGGGGTTTATGTCCACAGAAAGGCTTCTGGGTTTCTTTGCAGTCATAGTTTGGATCCCTCAGTAATTCTGAGGTACTGAATATTTAGGCAATTTCTTCTCTTTGAAGTGAGGAGCTTTCTTATAACATTATGGTTAATAACATATTTAACATAGTCATGCTTCTTCTTCAGCTTAATCTTTCAGTGTAAATGTCTTTTCACAAGAAACCTTCACATTTGAAACAATTTCAGCCTCCAACAAATGAACAAGGAATCTAATTAAGGGAAAATATAGTAGAGTGATGTTGATGAAGAACCAGGTGTAGGAATGAACTCTTGCTGAAGGACCAATAATGAAGGTGAAGGACTTGTAAAGCTAGAGCTGGCAAAATTATTATTAATAGCACTGCTAATAGTAATAACAATCCTGCTATTCTGGCAGTTTGCCTTTTGATAAATTTTAAGAAACAGCTGTGTATAGCAAACAGAAATCATGTAGTCTCCAAAAACAAACTTCAGAGCTTGTCATTTTTACTCCTTTGAGAATGTGTTCTTATATCTAGATTCTGGTTTAGCTTGGTTTGTTTTTTCCTAGTCTGTTGTTGTTGCTCTTTGGGTTTCTTTGTTTTTTTCTTCTCCTTATCCACAGGATCATTTTCATAGACAGCTTGAAGTGTAGTTTTACCTGAGAAACTGTGATCATAATCTTTTTTACATATCTAAGGCCATCCTATGAAAAAAATGAAAATTAAAACAGAAACACTGAAACATTGAAAAGTTCTCTTTGTTATGAAATGCATATTAATAGTACAATAAACTCATTAAATAATCATGATCTCTTTGCAGGGAAGAAACAAAGAGCTAATTAAAGACAAAGTGATACAATTTGATTTTTAGATAGGCTTTTGACTATAGTTGGCATCTGTAAAAGAAAAACAAGCCAAAAAGCAAAATTAAGGTTCATTGCACATATTCTGATTCGTAGCACTGACCTTGAACGTAACAAAATCTGAAACTGGCTCTAGGCAACAGAATTAGCTAGGAAATCTGGAGTCTTTCTTAGCATTTTCAATACAGAATTTTGCAATGCTTTTTTCAGTCTTTTGGCACATAGTGTAACCAATAGCTACATTTAGCAATATTCAGCAGTTGGATAGATCAGATTATTTTTTAAATGAATGAAACTAATTTTGCTTGCAGCAACTTCTACTACACCAGCTGTTATTGTTATCACTTCTGTCATCAACATAATCATTATCAGCACAACTATAATTACTTTTAGAAAGATAAATCAAGGAAATGCAGCAGTGGAAAAACAAAGTGCCAGGATATGGGATTATCCTTTGTTTCTAAGTCTTAACAGCACTGCTTTATTGCAATCTGTCTTGTGTGCAGTTCACTGCAGCAGGTTATTTAGTGTCCTTTGATTATATTTACTAGAATTAATGGTGATTTCTTGTGTTCCTCTTATGAAAGGTGTAAATAAACAACATGATATGATCTGGTGATAATTTTCTACATAGAAAATCAGGTTTGATTATGTGATAAGTAGTCTAATTGAATTTGCTTCTTTCATTAAAAAGGGAACACCCGCAACTCAACAGATCCTCCTATTATTTCTTTGTAATTTATCAAGGTAAATATATATTAAAAGCCAAATATAGAAATAGAGACACTATTCCACTGAATACTAATTGGGTACTTCTGAATCAATAATATGGTCAGATGACCATTATAGTCCAGATATCCATATAGTATGATCAAACTACAAACTGGCTCGCATTGAAATTGTGGAACAGGAAAGGAAGGGGAAAATGTAGTCAGTATCGTATTCCGCTGTTTGTCTCACATCCAGTAACTCTATGCATATAATTGGCTGTCCATTTATGGCTGGGTAATGTGAGAGTAGCTACAAAACTAAGACATCATTGAAATTCACTTCTCTGAACTCTTAGCTTTAAATGTCACTACAAATGTGACTTTAACAACACTTAAAGTCTGACTCCCTAATTCTCAATATCTTCACAGGTAACACAAACATGAACATGAGTGTTTGACATTGAAAAGAAAACACACAAACCAGAAAATCCAGCTTCTTGGCTATGCTTCCCTTATTATACATGACATATCTCCTTACCATTTTGTTAACAATGAAAAAGAATATAATATTCAACTAATCTTTCATAAATATAGTGACCATAGTACTGTCTAGTCAAATCTCCCAAACACTATGGAGTACATACTTCCTTCTAGAGACAGGACTAAATTTTCATTTTATGGTACATGAAGATTTAGTGTGAAGCCTTTCACAGATCTGAAGATCTAATCACATACTCACTCATTGTTTAGACCTCAGGAAAAAGAAACTTACAAAGAGGCATTCTATATTCTAACACTAATCTTCCAATCCCAGATCCAGATAGCCAAGACAACTATTTAAAGAGTAAATTGTTTTGAGCCTAGAACAATGGATAGTTGTGTTGATGATCATCTAGAGCAAGACATAACTTGTAGATGAACTTTTTTTTACAGTAAGTGGAAGTATTATTGATTCAAAACATCCATCATTCTTCCTGTGATTTTTTCTCTTCCTGTCACAACTTTGAGACCAAATGCATTTCTTGCCTAGCACTTTGGACTTCTATAGTGTAAAACTTATACATCAAATTTTAAAGTTATTTCTTCTTAGATTTTAATGATTGTTTAGTACTTATATTCCCCCTCAAAATGGACTGAATTTAAAAAGCCTTAATATCCTGAAAAGCTACTAAGATTTCACTTAATTTTAAATGTAAACATGATATTTGTGGGAATGAAACTTCAAGTTAACCACTGACAGTTATAAATATGCAGCAAGTTTGCCAAAATTATACCATAAGAACATTAATTAGAAAACTGAATAGCTTTTAATCTGCTGAAGTCTTTGTTTCTAAAGATTACCAAAGTCACTGTTTGAATGTTAATCAGTACAATTCCTGACAAAGAAAATGTGCATCTGATCTTCATCTTAGAAACAGAAAATATTTCTGAATTAATACCAAGGCTTTTATTTAGTAATAAATTTAACATAAACTTAACATATAAAGCGTTCAAGGGCCAAGGAGATTGAATTATATGTGTACATATCTTGTTAGAAAGGGATTATTATATGCAATAATACCATTGTTTAATATTGTATTGTTGGCCCCAGTTTTCCAGAAAATACAAATAATTCCAGAATCATCTGGAACACTTCCGCTCTTTTCTCACTGGCCCATAAAGAAAAAGGACTAAAAGCTGTCTTAATTCTATTCATAGAAGGATATTGAATACAGAGGCAGAGTACAATTCGATCATAAGCCATTGCAGCATAAAAGTAGTAAACTAGCATTATCTGCTACTACAATATTAATGTAATAAATGAAAAATGCTCAAGATTTCTTTCACTGACTAGCAGTAAGTCCTCCTTCTGTTCTTTTTAATTTCTTTCTTGCCTTTTATTGATTATTTTCTTATAGCCTTTAGGGTTTTTCTCACTACCAAAAATTAAAATATATCATTATTTATAACACTGGGATGGGAAACAAATAAAATTGATAGGAACTCCTGAACATACTAATGTATTTTTTCCTTTTCATTTGAGCCTTCTCAAGCCATTCCCCAAAAATCAAATTTAGACACATAAGTAAATGCCTCACAAATATGAGGAACGTCTCCTACATCACTACAACCTTTTTACTTTGTGAATTGTCAGGTCTTCAGAGACCTCTTTTGAGGATCCCTTTTTATTCTGTACTTACTTAATGAACTTATTGTTAATAGAGAGTTAGGAATTATTTAAATACGAATGAAAAAATAAAGGTACTGCAAAAAATTAAAAGGCTGTCTTTAAAAATGGAAAAAAAATTAAAACGTATAGGAAGGTGACTATCCTGAGTGGATCATCCATCTATTAACATCTGGATAATACCCCAAATGGGTCCACAAATTGATTAGCCAGCAATGACTTCCCAAAGTAATCTGATTGAATTCAAAGAGGGAAAAATGAAAATGAATGAAGGGAGAAGTGAACTATCTGTGTTTAATCTTCAGTTTCATCAGAAATCGATTAACTAGCTGACTTTGGGTCCAAAAGAATTAATTATACTCAGTCTCCGGTATAATTAACAAAACTATGGCCTTCTCCCAAAATATTCATTAAACAGTCAGGAACAATATGAAATTCAAATTAAAATTGGAAAAGAGATTAAATAGAAGTAGTCATCTCTAAAAAGAATCATACTACATCTGAGATGAAATCATTTAAGCAATACAAAATATGGAAATACATTTTGTGTTACATTTAATTATCATTAATTCCAGCACTGCAAGCTGGCAGCTATTTTAGGCTCATTACAAAGACTAAAATGGGCTAGAATTTTAATAGAAATCAATCCTCATTGGAATAATGGGAATATGATTCAAGCTTACAGGAAGTTTAGTTCTAAAATTCAAGTTTTCTCGTTAATTTTGAGAAAATTTGCATTTTGACATACATCTACTGTTAATATGAAATACTAAGAAATATGCACCTAGCTGGGAATGGAAGGAGAAAAAAGAGGGAGAAGAAAAGGTGTATTTTAAATATATGTTTTGAAATCCTTGTTTTTCAGATTTCCCAAAGCTAGTTTCTGTGAAACTGAATAATGTTGCCATATGGAATTTACTTTCAGATTTCTACATGTAATGTTTTTTCACCCCCTGTAACTTTGCCTTGCTACATTTGTTACATTATTCTTCTGAATTTCAATATCTTTTAACCAGTAACAGCCAGGCTTTTCATGCTTGAATTAATTTATTTTTTTAAAAAAATTCAACTATCACAAAGTTTCTCATTTTAACAATTTATGTAGAAAGTAATTTCACCAGAGAAAAAGTAACTTCATTCAAAATAAGCCATTTTAGGATTATTTCTGTGTCTTACACCAAGGGTTATATAGAAGAAAATACTCATGAGCAAATCAGTTAGGAAACAAAAAATCACCTATGCATGTAATTAATTATCAAAATTAAATCTTCTATTATTTCATAATTTTTTTTAAATTACTTTTTTACCAAAGGCACAGAAAGCACCTGCCTTCAATTATTGATTTCTTATGTAGATCTCATTTCTGCTCACTATTGACACCTTTAATAAGGTTGTTTAATAAGACTATTAAGGAATTTGCATTTAGAGTAAAAAACTGTTAGAGTTTTTAATAGTTTGGTGCAATTCCATCATTCTGCATGTCAACTTTTCTCTTCTTCATCCCTCCAGGGGTCTTGACTAAGGACTAAACCACTGTCAGAATTTTGACACTGCACGCAACTTTGATTTTTGGTTCCAGGGTGAGTTGATGCTGGCTGGATGCCAGGTGCCCACCAAAGCTGCTCCGTCACTCCCCTCCTCAGCTGCACAGGGGAAGAAAATAAAATGAGAGGGATTGACATCAGGGCAGGGCGGGATCACTCACCAGTTACGGTCATGGGCAAAACAGACTTGACTTGGGGAAAAATAATTTAATACATTGTACTGGTTTAAAGGTAAACCGGCAGGAGAAATGGACTCACCACAAGAGAGATTATAAATCAGAGTTACAATTTAATGAAAGATATTACAATAAATACACTGACACAAAGAGAAAACTGCTTTCAACTCACCAAAACCCAGCAGTATAACCCAGTGTCCCAGAGCATAAGCCCAAAGGGGTTTGTTAGCCCCTTGTGCTGAGACCGGTGTGGTTCCCCCAAGTCCAAAGCAAAAGGAAGTGAAGAACCTGTTGGTGCAAATGATGGCTGTGGTCTGGTCAGGAGTGATGGTCGTAGTCTGGTCAAGAGTGGTGGTTTCCTCCTGTCAAGGTCCTGCTGCTCCTCTGGATCTGAAGAGACATCCAAGGTCTTCTTACCCCCCACTTATGTACCCTCAGGAAGCACCCAGTCCCTCCCCCAGGGCGGGGACTCACACAATGGGTGATTAACTCTGTGAGTCATGGGGTATTGTTGAAC
>JAWWMP010000081.1:95505963-95543557 GCA_035047865.1 Dendrocincla tyrannina
GAATAGAGGGGGTAGAATACATAGCTTTGATCACCCCCACACAGTGATAACTGGTCCCTCCTGCTGAACTAGGACATACATCACCAATCAAATCAGAATAGGACAATCAGAAATAGAATTGAATCTTAAATAAACACCTTTCCCCCACTCTTCCCTTCTTCCTGGGCTCAACTTCACCCCTGAATTCTCATCCTTGCCCCCTCCAGCAATAAGGTGGGATCGGAAATGGGGCCTGTGGTAAGTTCATTACACTTTGCCCCTGCTACTCCTTTCTGCACTGTGTGAGGATTCCTCGCACAGTCCCCTACTCCAGTGTGGGGACCCTCCCATGCAAAGCAGTCCTCCACCAATTTCTCCAATGCAAGTATTTCCTATAGGCTGTAGTTCTTCACAAACTGCTTCAGCATGGTCCTTTCAACAGGGTGCAGCTCTTCAGGAACCAACTGCTCAACAATCATCTGGATGTCTGCCAGAAAAGCAATAGAGATGGCTGTAAGCAACCCAGAAGGCTCCTGGAGTGCATCAAGATTAACTCCCTGGTCCAATTATTGCACAAACTATCCAGAGGTGAAATGTTGCCAGAACTGGAGCTCACTAGTTCAGATGAGCTTATTAAAGAGGTTTAGATTGGTGGCAGCCTGGGCTGTAGCAACCATGCCCTGGTTGAGTTCATGATCTTGAGAAATGTGGGCCTTGAAAATAGCAAAGTCAGGACTTTGAACTTTAGGAGAGTAAAATTTCAGCCATTGAAAGAATTAGTGGATGAGATCCCCATGGAAACTGTCCTTGGGGACACAGTCTGGCCAGAGCTGTCAGCTCTTCAGAGCTACTGTTCTTAAAGCTCTTCATCCCAATGTGTAGGAAATTAAACATGGCAGGTCAGAACTCTTCATGTCTGAACAAGGATCTGCTTCTCACACAGAGGAGTAAGAAGGAAATGCACAGCCAATGGAAGTAGGGATATGGGTCCCAGAAAAAAAAAAAAAAGCAGGAATATAGTTCAAATATGTAGGGATGGGATCAGGAAAGCTAAGGCAACCTTGGAAAGAGACTTGTTAAGAGATGTGAAGAATAACATGAAGGGCTTCTCTAAGTACGTAGTTCAGAAAAAATAAAAGCCCAAGGAAAGTCCAAGGAGAGTGCATGGGTGAACCCCACAAATAAGTGAGAAGACAAAACTGGTAACAACAGATATGGAGAAAGCTGAGGTACTCAATAAGTTCTTCACCTCAGTCTTCACAGGCTTCAAATGCCTCTCAAGTCCCTGAAAATCCAGGTGGGAGTTGGGGGAGCAAAGTTCCTCCCACTGTAAATGAACAACAGGTTTGGGGCCACTTGGTGAAAGTGAATAACCACAAGTCTATGGAACCTGATGACATGCATCCCGGGGTCCTGAAGGTGCTGACTGATGCTGTTGCCAAGCTACTCTCGATTATATTTGAAAAGTCATGGCAGTCAGGCAAAGTCCCTGTGACTGGAGAAAGAGAGACATCACTCTGATTTTTAAAAAGGTATAAAGGAAGACTCAGGAAGCTACAGTTCCATAAGCCTCACCTTTTTGCCTGGTAAGATCATGGAGCAGATCCTCGTGCAATCAATATTAAGGCCTACACAAGACAAGCAGGTGATCTGAGGCATCCAGCATGGCTTCACTAAGGACAAATTGGTCCTGACCAAACTGGTGGTCTTCTATGATGAGTGACTGCAATGGCTGACAAGGGAAATCTGACCCATTTTCTCTACCTAGACTTCTACAAGTAAAGCCTTTGGCAGAGTCTCACATGGCATCCTTATGTGCAAATTGGAGAGACATGGATTTGAAGGGTGGGCTATTCAGTGGATAAATCAGTGAATTGGCTGGCTGGACACAGCCAAAGAGTTGTGGTCAATAGCTCTATGTCCAGGGTCCAGGTGGAGGCTGGTGATGAGAGGTGTCTTTCAGGGCTCTGTCTTCAGACTAGTACTCTTTAATATCTTTATCAGTGTCACAGACAGTGAGATTGAGTGCACTCTCATCGAGTTTGCAGATGAAACAAAGCTGAGCACTGCAGTTGACACAACAGAAGAATGGGATGCCATCCAGGGGGACCTAGACAAGCTTGAAAATTGGGTGCCTGAGAACCTCATGACGTTCAGCCACAAGGCGTGAAGAAATTGCAGCAACAAGTTTGCCCGCAAAAGGAATGCCATTACAGTGATTTTATGCAATGACTTTTCCACTCAAATATAATGCATTATTCATTGCAACATTCAAGAAACCTTCCCAGATTAAAGATAAATCCTGCAATACTAAACAATAAGACAAACTTACCAGACCTGCGGAAATCTCTTAAAAATGCTTATTTCACTGAAATTTAATGAGATTGATTAGGATTATTGAGCTGTGCATGTGATACTCCCCTGAAGACTATTCCTTCTCATGAGAGATTTTATAGTAATTAAACGGGAGCAGGACACTCAACTGTAACTTTTAATGGTCTTCCTTACTAAGTATCTACTGGGAGGGGAAAGTGGAACATATATCTTCTGAAAGCCATGCAAGCAGAGAAACACATTATTTGAAACACATAGATGACCCAGGAGAATTAAAAGGGACACTGATTTTTGAAATATTGAAAAGATTCTTGAAATCTTCTATAACAAGTAAGTATGTTCTACATATGTTAATTAATTATCCAGCCTGTTCTCAGGGAAGACTTATTTGACTTTATTAATGAATGTCGCAAAACAAACAAACAAAAAAACCCAAATGATAAACAAAGAACTAACCTTTTCCTCATTATGTTTCTGCATTTAAGTAACTTTTTTTTAAAAAAAAAGGAAAATCAAATAAAATTATGCTCAGATCCAGAGATGTGAAAATGTATCAAGAAATATTTCTGAGATGTCACAGCTGTTTTATTCATTCACCATTCAATTGTGCTCAGTCTATGATTCTAAGAATATACTACTTTCTGCAGATATGGTGTAAAATTCAGTGTTACATAGACTTTTTCTAACTATTATTTTCTAAGGGTAATCTAGATATGCATGTGTTGTGTACAGTCATTAAATTGTGTTGTGTACAGTCATTAAATTGAAATAACCACCAGATGATTAGTACTCTTCTTTATTATTGGTCCATAGCAGAATTAATGCATGGCTTAGGTAGTAACTCCTCCTAATTTCCTAAAGGGCATCTTTTCAAGGGAAAATGGTTAAAACCTGGCTCCATTTAGTGCATTAACAAAACTGACTAGGTAGTTTGTCAGTCCACACTTAGAATTCCTAAATTGCAAAGCTTAACTGTAACGCTGGACTTCTTTATTATATTTTATAAAAAGCATACTTACACTGACATATGCATATTTCAATTATATATCCTTAACATATACCTTTGTCTTGAGATCTGAGAAGATTTCATATTCATCTTGTAAGCATCTTTCAAAATTAACACCATATACCTTCTCTCATTATTCTAATTTTACTTTGATATGAAAGTTATTTTCATTACATTATTATTAATCACAATAAATGGAACTATCAAGAGAATAAGAAAATTCATTGTAATCTAATCAACAGCCTAAAGCAGTAAATATAGATCAGGAAGTCAATAATTTCAAAGTATCATACATCCTACCTATAGATGTTTTAGTAGTGTGCATCCCTTTTAATTCATGGTTGTGAATATGTGCAACCTAATCTTTTCCATTTTAGGCTTATTTTAACACTAGATAAAGGCAGTCATGTTTTCTTAGACCCAATTCTGTAGGAGGAGAAAATCAAGATATCTCCGGTTTTCACTGTGGGGCAGATAGTCCAGTATGAGCCAGTATGGCCCAGAAAATCTTTTTCTAATATTAGGTATAATATTTCCCAAATATTATTTAACCACAGAATGACTGCATTGAAATTCCTATAAGGCACAATAACAGAATTCCTCAGTGGGGTGCCATTGTGATGTGACAGGCGACTTAAAAATGTAGTGTGCAACTTGGGATTCTGAAGTAATCACAGCAGAAATACAGTATGCATATAAGTTTGTCACAAGCAATATTTTGGAATATTTGTGTTTCCTCTCTGGTTGCAACAGCAGGTGAAATAAATTTCTTGGAAACTCACACCTGATTTAATATGAATATGAAATCATGGTTTATCGAGGCATTTGTATACCCCTTCCTACTTCCTCAGAGTGAAGTATAAAATGACTATACTAAAAGAAACAGAAACAGTAAACAAAGCATGATTGTGCAAAAGAAGGGAACATTGGCCCTTTGGTGGCCCCTGGAGGGAGAAAGAAAAGTACTCTCTAGCTGCAAAGGAGGACAAGAAAGAATCTCAGGTTTGGAAACCGATGAAGGCTTTTGGTAAATTGTGAAAGTATTTGGTCCAAATCTAGGGCCCTGAATAGAATAATATGCTGAGTACGTAGGAAGGGTTTGACTTCTGCTGTAACTTTGATTCCCCTGAGGTAACCAGACTACAATATAGTAATTTTTACTGAATAATCACTCTGCTATGATGTACCCTGACATTCCCTCTTTCTCTGGCATGCAGATCCCTAGAAATCTCCCTAGCAATACAGATCCCCCTGAAACCTGGTTGGTGGGAAGGATGGGGGTGGTTATGTGGGATATGTATATTTGTTTGGGTTATAATGATACTTGGACTTGTAAGATTACTAGCTCCAAAATGTGAGGTGGCCTAACTACTGGAAATTGGCCCATCCTTAAGGTTTGTGCAAGCAGTACAATCTCACTGAAATATCAATGGGAAATAGAGAATCTCAAATTGAAATCACCACGTGTGACCGGTTGAAATTGGCCAAATGCCAAGAGCCAAAGGGCCTGGGACAGAGGTCCCAAAGGCCCTTTCCGGCCACAGGGGAAGAGAAAGAAAAAAAAAACAAGGCGGGGGAGGAAAAAAACCCACGAACCCAAACTTCAGTAGAACTGAAATGGTTTACATATATTTATATATATATATATGTATATAAAGAGGAGAAAAGAGAAAGAAAACAAGTTTTCACTTCCCTCTATCCAAAACAATTGTCCTTCCCGAATCTCAGGACACCTCCTCCCGACCCAGCTCCGTGATCAGCAGATCTGCACCTCGGCCCACTCCACAGCAGAGCGACCGCAGGGAGCTTCTCTGCCCGCCAGCACTGCCGGGAGAAGGATGCCCCCCTGACTTCTGACTCCCCTCTTTCTATCTTTGCTTACGTAAAGAAATGAGATGGAATACTTCCTTAGTTATGACCCTAGTTACCAGGAAGAGCCCAAACCAAAACCACTACACCATGTCATGTTGGAAGCCCAGCTTACAAGCCCAGTAATTATCAAAAATGATTTTATAAAATTGTCTAATGCTTGATATGTTGCTATTAAATAAGCAAGGAATCTATAGAGTGGTGCTGCGCCTCCCCAAAAACCAATGCTATATTAAGAGCCATGAGTGAAAGTGAAGGAAATTACCAACCAGTCTGCTGGATTACCCCAACAAACTGAACAAACTGATTTCATGAACTCTCTTCCTGCATCTTGGGTTATTCCCTGCCTGCAATTTTGAGACTCATAGGGTGGGAAACAATAACTTGCATAGAACAGAGCCTCTATATTGACTGAACTTATGTTTTTGTTTATTGAAATAGCAATTGCCCATTGTATATTTTCATAATATGCTTTCTTCTATCTCCTCTCCGTTTTCTCCCTCTGTCCACTGGGTTAAGATCCCACCACTGCCATTACAAGAGGAAGAGAGTCCTATTAGATCTGGTCAGTCTGATTTTTCTGCCCCATGAGATGGTGTGATTATTACAGTAATTATTGGGTTCCATAACTCAGGTGTGTGTGTGGGTGGAGTGGAAGGGACAAGCTGAATCTCCTGGAGGTGAGGTAATGCCTCATCCCACGTGCCAGTCCCTGTGAGACTACAGGGGCACCTTTGAGCAGCTATCAATCACAGGCAGCCTGGGAGCACACCCACATCAAAGCCCCCAGAGCCCCTAACCCAGCCTCAGATTGGCTGGTACAGTGGGAGCACCAGCCCTCCCTCTGCCCTAGAGCCCCAGAATGGCCAGTGGGCCAGAAGTCCCACCTGGGAGGGTGACCACAGTGGGCCAGAGCACATAAAAACATCCACACGGTGTCCATCTTTGCTCAAAATCTGGCACCTGACCTTGTGAAAGCTGGACTTGCACAGGGCTCTCTGGTGGTAACTGTACCTTCCATGACCAGCCCAGGTATGCCAATCTCCCCAGAGTTCAGTGAGACATGGACTTCCAGGTGTGATGTGTTACACATATCATGACCCTAGAATACCCCTGTATTATTATAACATTAAAAAAAAAAAATAAGTCCTACTTGATGTAGGGACCATGGGTGTTCATGATCTCAGATTTTCCCCTCAATTAATAAGCAATTACATTTTAATCATCATTGGGGGCAGGTATAAAGGTATGTGATCATTTTCAAAGTTAGGGTTCACATAAATTAATCAACATGTCCATGGGTGTTGCAAAAAAAACCAGTTCTGCTGATATAGGGAGAGCCATTCAAATCCCCTGGTTTGTCTGATTCCAAAGATGTGTAAACTCCAAAATTAATTCCCATGCAAGGTTTGTAGAATTAAGATCTCCATTCCCTGAGATTGGCATCACCATCTCAATGGTGGACAGTCATAGCCACATGTATAAAAAGGTCAACACATGCATACCAAGGCTGCAGTTATTCTTACAAATAAAACAAAAAAAATTAATGTGGTATAAATCCTGCAAAGAGTTTTCAGTTTTAGATTTCCACCTGCAAAAGATAAGAACAAAAACTATTTACTCTTCACTATTTACTGACCAACAATGGGTCAATGACTTGTTCAATTCAAATGATTCAACAAGCTGTGTCTTAATCATGAAGTATAACATTGTTTCTAAGGTGTTATGGTTAGTCATACTTACATACAATATATTCACAGTAACAAAGATTTATGGTGTTCTTGTTATTGTTTTTTGTGATTGTCTTGATCCCATAAAGCAAGAGCTCTTTCTGTAGTGTGATAGTAATTGTCTTTACCTTTCTGCTTATTCTGATGTTTAAAAGGCTGTTGTTTCCTCCCAAGCCCCTACCTGACTGTACTCAGCAAAGGAATGTGCAACCTTTTTGTCCAAAAAGTTTCACTTGGTCTGCTTACTGTCTTTTCAAAGAAACACAACAGCTTTTTACCAAAAAATGGTATCCACTGGAATTTGTGTTAATTAAAGCAAAATTCATTTCTTTTGCTCTGAACCCATAATCTAACTTTACGAGGTGTCTCCGAGCCTATTATGAGAAAAAGGGTGAAGTACTTGTTTCTTAATAATTTTCATAGTTTGTCAGGATTTTTGGATCTCTTTCATTTCCTTCCAGAGTCATATAATCTCTATCCTAAACAGAAACTATTGTGTGTCTTTAATATCCATGTTGTCCCTGTCTGTGCTTTAACTGAAGGGGAAGGATGTAAAAAGGAAAGAAATCAGAACCACAACATATAAAGGTATGAAGTCACCAATTAAACAGAAGTGAAGGAGAAATAATTGTAGTGGTTGATGATTAGGTACATAGTATGAGAAAGAAAATTACTTTGGGGGCAAGTGTTAAGGAGCATTTATGTTGTGAAAAACCCAAGCATTAAATATTCTATCCTTAATGCTATGAAAATTCAAACACAGAAAAATTTGGAAAGTTTATAACACTTCTAAAATGATTATACAATTACTTTAGAAACCTCCTTGTTTTAAGACATCATTCATAATTGTATTTAGATAGCTAAGTTTCTTACCTGCTGTTCAGCTTAACTCTTTTTTATGTCCTCTTTCATAAACTGAAAAAAAAAAACCCAAAAAAAGAAAAACAAACCCAAGCCTAAATAAAAATATATAACAAAAATCCTACACTTTAACCAGAAACATATCAGAATTGGCACTTATAATACTTTATATCAACATCTGGTTAATATAAAAAAGTTATATCCCTCAGGGATTTCTTTTCCCCCCAGCATCTATCTAAAATGAATTACATGGTTTAACACTTCCTTATATCCATGCACAGTGTCCGTTTTTTTTAACCAGAGCACAGCCAGGTGCTATAAACTATAACCATGAGCATGATGATGTGGATTTTGTTATTCTACAGGGCTCAGGGCCAAAATTTTTCATTCATTTGTTCTGCACCAACAAGATTTTCAATAGAGCTCAGCATATTGTCACTCCCACTGCAATGCTTGTGGCCAAACTTACAAAAAAGCCAACAGCTACTGAAATGAGGCCTTTCAAAAATCTGGCAAATACTAACATCCTGAAAAGCTGAAAATTACAACTGATGACTTTGCAGTTGTTTTTAGTTTTTTTGTTAGCAATGAAATGAAAAATGTTATTTCCCCCTATATTCTCCTTTTGTTTAGCAAAATAGGTGTTCTCTTATTGTCCTGTTTCCAAAAAGGAGTGAAAAGTAGGAGCATACATATACATATATATTAAGATCATCAAATCTAGAAGGCTCAGCTTGTAAATTTAATTTAATAAAGTTTAAATGTTCACAGGTATTGTGTGTAGAGCTGTTCAAATACACTTCAAATGCTTCCAAGAGCTCCTTTATCAAAAGTGGTTAACATATGGGAACATATAACTTGCTGAGATTTCACTTTTCTTTCATCGTAAAATCCTGGGAGAAACAGGCAGTGACAGACACCAATACTTCTGTATCCATACTGCCAGGGAAAAAAAAAAAAAGAAAAAAAAAAAAAGAGGTATCAGTGCTTGGGATTATAGACAAAGAACATGACACCTTCAGAACATACTTTCACAGTCATAATTTCTCTGTGTCCTGTTTGTAGACACAGGCTAATAATACCTCCATATCTAACAGTATAATATTGGGAAAAGAAGATATTAAAGAAGTCATGATCCTCAGATGCAGGTTAAATCATTGTCAGAGTTCTTCCATTTCAGGTGGTCACATACTAGATTATTTTTGGTACGTATGTAGGTATGTGTGTGATTGTTTACACCAATACACAAAATAAATTAAATGTATCCAAGCTCGATACCAAGTATTAATGCTAACTGACACCGAAAGGCCCACACCTCTGCCAGTAAATTGTCTTGGGTTTCAACTTCAGGAAGCTGAAGGAAAACAGACTATCCAGGAATAGTCCTCTTACTACTGTCTAAACATAAGTTATTAAGTGCAGAAAACTTTCAAAAAGTCCAGAGATATATCAGAAAATTACACAGTCCTTATAAACTAAGGTTATCCAGTAACAACAGAATTGTTTAAATGTTAAAGGCTTCACTTACAACTGAAGTACTCCACATTATGTGGGCTCTTTGATGCAAAGGAACAGGTGAGATGTCCTGATGAAAGAATATACTGTCTGAAGAAAGGGAGATTTACAGAAAGTATGAAGGCATAATATAAAGAGAGATGAAATTTAGGTCTTGAATTCTTAGCTGCCACTTAGAGCAGCACAAATTAAAGTAGTCAAAACCTCTTACTTATGTATTATTCAGACATTGTTTCATTTCACCTTCTTTCAACTATAAAAATCAATTTGTTGTTTTGTACTTCATCTTTGGCTCCCCAGAGATTTATACATGCTATGTAATATATATTCCCTATTTACAATGAGAACATTTAGAATGCATAGCATTCAGGAGAGAGATGCTAATACAAGAGGAAATAAAAATTTAGGTAAAAAACTAAATGTGAACTTACATTCCCATTACATACACAGAATTTTCATTATATATACATGTCTTTCCATCTTTTAAATTAAAAACAAGTTTTCAATTTCAAAAATCTACACAAAACAAGCAAAACTTTTAATTTTCATTCTTTGGAATAGAAAATGAGCATTATATATTCGCAAAAAGTTAAAATAGAATTTTCCAGACACCACTATGACTCAAACTTTTTTCGTCAGGACCATGATGTGATGCTTCTAAAGCTGTTTTTGATACATACTTGTAAAGGATCAAAATATCTTGTTCTTCCATGCTTGATCTTTATAGTAGCAATGTAAATATTTTTTCCTTATAAATTTATGCAAGTGTCATTTGAAATCCTAAAGTTTTGTTCCTCTTTCATGTATTTTTTTTTATAAATAGGAAATGGTAAATAATTTAATCTGATCTGCATAATACCTGTCAATAATTATTTCTAGCAATGTTTTGGTCACTTTTTTGTTAATAGCATTTTTAAAAATAATTTTTGCAGGACTTCTTTTCCATAAAAAACGATTAAATCTAATTTTCCTATTTGTCCCTTTTCACCATAGAACAATCACAGCTGCATTGCAACCCTTTCTAATCTTCATAGTTAGCTGCTTAAGCAGTTGCACAGAAAACATCTTCCTGCAAGATGATTCCCTGCCCCACTTCCCATAGCTTCATGTCCTACCATACTCTAAAGATTTTAGCCTGCTACAGCTCACCGAACTTCAAATAATCAGGACATGGCTTAAAACTTCAGATGTTTTAAACATCAAATACTCTCTTTTCTTCATTAGAAAAAAAGACATTTTGAAGCTTACCACAAAAACTTAGAGAGTTCCATCATCTCATGGGTGTTTGTATTTCCCTGAAAAGTGCGGGATCAGCTTCCACATCTCCTTTTCAATATTTTAAACAAAAATGGAAATGAGGCATTCCGTCAGCAACCTTGCGAGAAAAACTTATTTCAGGACAGCCTGAAATAAGACAAAGTAAAAGTGAGATTCTGGCTCTGTAGTTTACCTTTCCTTCTAGTCCCTGGCCCCTGTCCTTTATTAGTGGCAGATAGATTTCTTTTTCCCATTCTCAAGTAACTCTCAGCAGTCTAAATTATTCAACTTAGCTATTGTCTTTGTGATTTTGTTGTATGGGGTTTTGTTTAGCTTTTTACTTCTCGAGTATAAACACGATACTCTGATATATGCTTCTAACTCAGGGCACTGCTTTGCACTCTTTTTATTGTATCTATCTAACTATACACCAAAACAGATTTTATGTGAAGGAGAACTGTGGAAGTGTCAAAGAAAACACTTTTGAATGTTGATATCTCATATGAATGTTTATTTTTCTACTATTACTTAAAAGTTTGCCAACAGAGATATACTCCTAAAATTATTGGGTTTTTTTTCTCAAGTGGGTAAGAAAACTCAGAAAGTATAAGCTATTTGAGCTAGACTTTTTTCATTCTTGTTGCTTCTAAATTGAAGAACAAACATGAATACATTTTGATTTTGATGAACAAAATATTTATCTGTGCTGACAGCCATTGCTATATGCCATGAATAAGCAAATAGAATTTACCTTACATGGGCAGAGATGTTAAATATAAATAGGAAAAAAAAATCAGAGTGTTCGTAGCAGAAAGCCTGACTGATTGTTAAATACAGAGGTTATACATCACCATGACAGAATGGTTCCTATTTTGAAATCTCAGTATTTTTTTCCTTACATTAATAGATTTATTCATTGCAGTTTTGGAGCATCTTGGAAGTGTTTTCATCAACATGATTTTCATGCAGTTTTGATTAACAAAAAATAAAAGTATATCGAGCCATGAAATTGCTGCCGGGAAAGGAATTTCCATCATCTCATGTTATAATACAAGCTCCATATCTGATAAGAGATTGAAGAAACAGCTGCATTTGGATAGTCCAAGTTTCTTTTCCTGCTTCTTGTTGTACTGTAAAATACTACCGAATTAAAATTTTGGACAAATTTCTTTCTTTCTCTGCATTAAATCTTTTCATTCAACACAAATGAGTAAACCCACATTTAAATCAAAGGCCTAGGATACTTGGAGAGGTAAAAGGCTCTAAAAAGAAGCTACTCTGACATGCTAATATTGTAATGAACTATTCAAAAGACCTCTGTCATGCAGGACACTGATATTAACACTTGATGAGTAAATAATTTTGAGCAATTGCATTTTCCTTTTATTTATTTTGTTTACTAAATTGGGAGTGTGAAAGCAAAATTCATTATGATGTTTCTCTTTGGCAAGAAAAGATAAAATCTGCATTATCCCAAGTGGACTCCCTATTACTTTAATTTGTTTACTGAGGTAAAAATTGAACTTGCGTTGCAGAAACACTAAGTAAGTAGAAGAAATGTATAGTTCTTTTCTGAAGGTTGTTTACTATTCCACATATTATCCAGTTATATTGAAAGAAACTGTATTAATACATATTGGAAGTAGCATTATTAAAATTGTTAATGTACTCTCCTATAACAGTATTGTTCATACTTCACTGCATTTTTATTCTATTGGTTAGATAAGTTTACAGAGAAAGTATTTTTCCCTGTTTTGAGTCTCAATTTGGAAAGTGAAAGAAAGGGCTATTTATAAGTCACATCATCATAACAGGGAACTCCAGACAGACAGGTGTCAGTGTATCTACTAAGAAGGACATTGCACATCCAAAATATAGCTATTCTATGCCATGGTCAGAGGAGGTAGAAGAAGTGTCAGAAGAATCAAATGTGGCTAAAATAGGCAATTATTCCAACAGACTTCAGAAATTATGAAAGTGACACTTGAAAGCAAAATTTATGTAGGACACTTTCCCTAATTAAAGCCAAAGCTTAGTCCACACTCCAGATGGAGGCTGTTGGCAAATAGTGTCCCTCAGGGCTGTCTTGGGACCAGTGCTCTTCAATATCTTTATCAATGACACAGACAATAAGATTGAGTGCACCTTCAGTAAGTTCACATACTATATAAAGCAGAGAGGTGCAGTTGACACAATAGAAGGATTGAATGCAATCCAGGGTGACCTGGACAAGCTTGAGAAGTGGACCCACGAGAACCTCATGAAGTTCAGCAAGTCCTAGTGCAAGTTGCTGCATCTGGGTTGGGGCAAATCAAGCCATGAGTGCAAACCAAAAGTAAACCTCATTGTGACCAGCCCTGTGAAGAAGAACTTGGAGATTCCCATGAGTGAAAAGCTTGACATGAGCCAACAACATGTGCTGTCAGCCCAGAGAGCCAACTGCATGAAAAAGAGCATGGCCAGCATGTCAAAAGTGATTCTGTCCCTCTATTCTGCTCTTTTGAGACTTCACCTGAAGTAATGTGTCCAAATCGAGGCTTCTCAGCACAAGAAAGACATGGAACTACTGGAATGAGTTCAGTGGAGGTCCACAAACATGATCAGAGGGCTGGAGCACTCTCCTACAAAGACAGGCTAAGAGAGATGATTGTTAAACATAGAGAAGAGATGGTTCCATGAGGACTGCATTGCAGCCTTACAGCACTTAAAGGGGGCTTATGAAAAAAAGAGGAAACTAACTTTTTATACAAGCAGATAGATAGGATGAGGGGAAATTGATTTAAACTAAGAGAGGAGGGATTTAAATTAGATGTTAGGAAGAAATTCTTTCCTATAAGGGTGGCGAAGCACTGAACAGGTTGTCCAGTGAAGTTGTGGATGCCCCACCCCTGGAAAGGTTCAAGGCTGTGTTAGATGGGGTCCTGAGCAATCTGATCTCTTGGGCGGCATCCCTGCCCATGGTGGGGTGTTAGAACTAGCTGGTCTTTAATGTCTCTTCCAACTCAATCATATGATTGTATGATGAATAAAACTAATAGGGAAGAATTTATGGCACAAAAGGAAGACAAAGAAATAAGCATTAATCTCAGTACCCAAACATAGTCTGACCTAGGGTAATGAAGTTTAGTTGAACACTTGAAATTTTTCCAAGAATTCTTGCTTTTTTGGAAGCAAGGACTGGAGATGCTGCAGATGCTCACATGTTTTTTTCAAAGACTGCTGATACTGCTAAATATGAAGAAACAGCAATAAAGACAAATAGGGACTATATATTAATTGACTGTGATTCTTATCCTGGAACCACACCGAAAGCTTCATCACCTAATTCTGTAGGAAATTTCCATGCTGCTATAAAATGTCACCTTTTGAAAAAAATTTGACAACAAAATGCCAAAAAAACCCAAATGTTGTTTTCTTCCTACATTTTGAAAGATCTCTAAGTTCTATAAATTCAATCACAGTATTGCTTCAGGTTGCAGAAAGTAGCTTCTCTATGAAAGTCTCAGATTGTCCCAGAGATTTTGATTCTGGATTCTCCATAAATGGGACACAAGTTTTTAAGATGTCCCCTATATTATAAAATATTAAATAATAATAAAAAAATGTAAAATATTGGAAAATTTTCAAATAAATAAAAAGGATATAGAAAAAATTGCTTTAGTTAAGCTTTCCAGGTACTGAAAACTCAAATGCCTTATACTAGTAGAAGATGGGCATACACCACCAACTAAAAATAGTTTGGGAAGTCAAAAACACATAGTAAAATCTAACCAGATAAAATGAGATAATATGAAAGCCAATGTTAACAGAAAGTAGAGGACGTTACTTATTTCAGTCAGAAAATAGATTAATAAAAAGAATATACATACACATGCAGAAATTCTAATTGGGAGGCATTAAAACAGGAAGGTACAAGAAGCCAATTAAACACTGAAATAGTGAAATAGAAGAAAACTTTTTAGCCAAGATTTCTAACAAATTGCACAAATTTGTATAATAAGCCACACACAGAATATCAGCCACAGACATGATATGGTTACTGACATCCCATCTAGAAGCAATAGATCAATGTGGGTATTAAGGAAACAGGACAGGAAGGGAGCAATGCAGCAGTCCTGCTGAAGAATGCTTGTATGGTCCAGCCTCCAGAAACAGCCCAGATAACAACACTGGTAAAGATAGGAATGTTATTAGAAATAATGTGGGATGGATAAAACAATCTTTATTTCTCAAAAAAAAAAAAAACAAACAAAGACATTTTTAAGAGGAAAATGGCCAAATGAATGGGGAATTTTTGAATTTTTGAATTTTTGAAGTTCTTTAATAATAGAGAGGTCAAGAGGTCACATTGGGAAAAAATGCAAAGAAAACAATTTGTAATTTGTTTTCAGGCAAGACCTTGGGGAGGGAGGGAGGAAGGGAAGGAGGGAGGAAAGGGAGGAAAGGGAGGAAAGGAAGGAAAGCAAGGAAAGCAAGGAAAGCAAGGAAAGCAGGGAGCTGCAGTATATCAGGCTGGGCGCTGCCAGCAGCCACCCCATCAGCTTCACCACCTCTGCCTAGGGCAGACAGAGCCCTCTCACATGGGACAGATGCTGTTGGGGCAGCCTGCATCCCACTCATGGGCATCTGGCATAGGAAGACCTGCCTCATGTGTAACCCATACAGCCTGAGTCAGTGGAGGGGGAGTGCATGTAACTGTGAAGCCTCAGGCCTTTGAGGGATTAGTTATAAAAGACTGCTTAGAAATTTGTAGACATTTATTAACATTTCATAATGTCTGGTCTTTTGGTTTATCCGTTGTGTTAGTGATATTGATCCTGGGTGTATCATTCACCATTTGCAAGTTAATTGCATGTCATTAGCAAACAAATAAACCGTTTCATTCACAATGTGGTTAAAACTAAGAATGGAGCAGTTTTGCTTTGTGACAGCAGCTGTCTTCATTACCATAAAGCATGAGATTATATCCGAAAAGATTGTTTGTCTAAAACACTGGAGTGGTTCTGCTGGAGGATATGGAAATCCTGAAGGACAAAAATGAGATTTATAGCAAAATGACCTGTGGATATCTTGGATAGATTTGTAGGCAGAGTAAACAGCACAGTATACTCACAAACTGTCTTGCAGGACCTTATCAACAAGTATTTGAATCCTTAGGAGGGTGTCTATGAAAAGCTTTGATAAAACATATCCCCCACAAATATTCTGTGCCAGTCTTCTTTTTGTTTCTACAAAACTGCCACTACTTAAGCTACATTAGTGACAAATGTAAATGTGAAAGTTCTTTAAACTGATTCTTTCTTGATTATCAAGATTATCTATAATTTACAGTATGATCTCTGCAGTTACTGAGCCTAAACTTCACCATCTAATGACCTATCTGGTTCAGTGTGAAATGTTTTTAGACTACGTATTGGGTGTTAGTTTTGTTTTGTTTGTTTTTAAATGGTAGCAGGAGGAAAAAAAACCTTTATATTCATTGCAAACAAGGACCTTGGAGCTGTGTCCTTTTCCCCCAGGAGGCAGTTTGTAGTATATCACAACAAACAGCTAAAGACACCCTCTAAAATATGCATGAATTATATATGGACTTGTAGTCCATATTTTCTAAATCTAACTAGGCTTTAAAATTTCTTTACAGAAGAAATTTTCTTCTGGTTGTACCCAAAAAATCCTCTTGATAACTTCCTCAGAGTGCTGAGGGGAGAGTAGGACACAGCTATGTTAAGTTAGTTATATTCAGAGTTACTGTTCCACGTAAGTAGAAATGTTCTACACAAAAACCCCCACAGCATCTGTAAAAAAAGTAGAATTAATCTACTGTTAACTCTGAACTTGTCAGTCCATTTTTCTTCATAATTCACAGTGTCATGCATTTTTGTTCTTTTTGTACATTTTGTGCCATGGTAAGAAATTTAAAAATAATAATTTTTCTTGTAGCCACAGAGGGGAAAAAAAAAAAAAAAAGAGTTTACTTGCTATCCTTATAATAAACAATGTCTCTCTTGGCACACTATTTCCTTAATCTTCTCTTAAGACAAATGAGATTTTAAATAATTTAAACTGAAGAGATGTCATCTGTAAATCACTGCAGCTGGAAAAAAAATTTTTGAAGCAAACATTGGAGAAGTAAAATGGCAGTTAATAGCTAAGTTAGTAATTGTCTAAAGACAGTTAAAACCTCAGGCAATAACAGTGTTTTATCACCCAATATGACACATGACTAGTACCTTTGGCCAACTTGGGGAAATAATAGATTTTTCAGCCGCCAAAAATAAAAAGTATTAAATACTGTTTAAAATAAAAAAGAGAGAAATATATTAAAAAAATCAAAAATTCAAAATTTAAGCCAATATTTATTTAAAAAGATGCATTTTAAAGTGACACCCTAATGATTACTTTCTCTTTTGTTCCTTCTCAGACTTTAAATGTATTCAAACCTTTGCTCATTTTGAACTGTATTGTTTTTAGTATACCTGTGTGCTGAAAGCCCTCCATTCAGCTCTTATTATTTGTGTATGCATATATTATAAATAAATAAATAAATAAATAAATAAATAAATAGTAGGATTCCCAAGAGTGGAATCAATTATATTTTACCAATCAGACAATTCAGAAGGCTGAGCAATTTTTAGCTAGCAAAGTTGTAAGAGTTTACGCTGAAACAAAATTCTTGGAAAAACCTAACATTTTCATCTTTTACCTAACTTAACTCAGAAGGTATTTTGTTAGGAGAAAGCCCCCTTTAACTAGAAAGAATAAAAACAGTTTCAATGCCAGAACTAAGATCCATCCAAGCCAACACCCTGTCTTCAACAATAGCTACAAAGAGATAGAGAAAGAATATATAACATATACAAGAGATAGAGTACTTTGTTCTTGAGAACTTGTCTGTCTTCCAGTGATTCGTAGCTTTGAAAATTCTTAAGCCTGTCACAATTTCTATGGAAATAGATTTCATGAACTTATTTCACCTTATTTTGACAGAACAGAACATTTTAGCAACCTTGCTGTTGGTAGGCATAGGATTCAAAAAAGTGTCTACAGGTTCTTGGCTTTGATGGTGGTTACTGTCAATGAAGTTAGCAGCAGTAAATTCAAATCAGATGACTATATGATTTTTCAAAACGAAAAGTATTCAGAGGATGAATACAAATTGAAAGAGGGGAAATTTAGCTTAGATACTAGGAAGAAATTCTAGGGTGGTGAGGCACTGGAACAAGTTGCCCAGAGAAGCTGTGGATGCCCCAACCCTTCCAGTGATCAAGGCCAGGTTGGATAAGACCTTGGGCAACGTGGTCCAGTGGGAGGTGCCCCTGCCCACGGCAGTGGAGATTGGGACTAGATGATCTTTGTGGTCAATTCCAAACCCTTAACATTCTATGATTCTATGATTCTGTTATAATTGTTCAATTTAACCCTACATGGTATTTGGGGGGTCAGATTTTGTCCTCAAATGACCCTACAAATTAGGAAAATGCAAATTATGAACTAAAGCACATAAAGTTCTAGGATTAGTCCAAATGCTCATAGAAAGCCCTGACTACAGTAAATGATGGGTTTCCTGAGGCTTATCTAATGTTCTTGATATTGGAATACTTTCCCTTTAAAAGGACAACAAATGCTTCCATGTTTTTCATTTATTCCAGGCTTTTGTTAGTGTCTTACTAAGATGTGGAAAAGAAAAAAAAAATTGTTTTTTTTTCTTCAACCCATAAGAACTATTAGATTTTTGCTTTCCTTGTACATTTTCTGGATGAGATTAGGATAGGTGATGCCTTGAGAATGTTGTCTATGATTGCACAGATACATTCACTCATCTCCTCCTAATTTGTCTCATAAAAGTATCTTCTCCCAGAAATCCTTTTTCTATTTTCTATTATTTTGCCCTTCCAAAGCATTCTAAAGAGGACAGTATTAGTTTAACCTTTCACCAAAGTCCTCACAATCTTTATATTTTTCAAGCCTGTCTCCTTTATCCTCTTGCAGACAAACCTAACATAAGCCATTTGTCTCCTTTGACACTAATATTCTCTTTAAAATAAAAATTGAAAAAAAAAACCCCACACAAAAAAATCCAACAAACCAAAACCAAACCAAACCAAACCAAAAAAACAACCTCCCCTCCAATAAACAAAACAACAACAACAACAACACTCCAAAACCAAACAACAAAATCAACCCCAAAAAACGTGGCTGCAGAATGAAAAAAACTCAGTTGCTTGTATGAAGGAATAGGCCTCAAGTAACAATTTCACACTAAATAACAAGTCATTTAACTAGGATTTCAATGGTCATGGCTCTTCTTTAACAAAACTCTATTTTGTAAATATCAGAGCTAAGTAAAAGGTACTGTTAGCGTTGATGTCTCTCTATCCCTTACATGAATAATTTGATGTCTGAACTCCACTATAGCAAATGTCTCTCAAGAATGGAGTCCACTGAGACTCTTTTGATATATAGGCTTCCCTTACTCTGCTAATCCTTCACACAGCACATGCAAATAAACGATACATCATGATATCCTTACCAGCTACACTTGACATAGGGAACTACAGGACATGACAGACTGCAGACAGAGGTCTAGTAGTACATTAGTTTACACATCCTTCACTGTAGTTTGGAATTACAGATCCACTTCCTATGTATAAATGCCAGCCTGGGAGAAGCTGTAGCACTATTTTGAAAGATATTTAAAATGTTCAAGATGGATGCTATTATCATCAGAGATGGCTCAAAGAATGCAACCTAACTTTAAAAAAAGAGTTTCACGGAATGGACAAAATCCTTGATCTTGAAGAGCAAAAAATATAAAAGTGAGTCACTGCTTTATCCTGTTGCAAAAGAAGATTTCAAGAAAAAATCTCAAAACTTACAATAAAGAAAAAAAATATAGATGTTCTACTTTATTTTCTAAGCAGTTTCAAAAATCATTTAGTAAGTAATTTTAAAATTGTGGGGCATGAAGATAAACTTAGTTGAAGAGATCATAGCACCAAGCCTGACAGAGTTCAAGAAGTGCTTGGACAATGCTCTCAGGCATGTTGTTTGATTCCTGTGTTTGTCCTGCACTGGGCCAGGAGATGGAGTTCAATGATCCTTGTGGATCCCTTCCAACTCAACCTATTCTATGATGCTATGATTTTCAAAGTGAATTATATAACCAGGGACAACTGAAGAGATTTTATTCACACACAGTTTTTGAAAGATATATAGCAGTTAACTAGTTTTCCTCATAAAAGGAATACCTCACTGTAGATTTATACAAAGTAAGCTTGATTCACTTCCAGAGTAATTAAATGAAGCTGATAGCTTTAAAATAGATTTTATCATAATGGTTTGCTATTAAAAAAAAAAGTCATTTATCACCATATTGGATACTTTTGAGGTCAATATTGAGAAGCTTGAGGTAATCTAATTACAAATCATCTTGCATAGTCCTCTTTGCAAATTGTCAGCATTTTTCCAACTGTAAGGCCTATTATTCTGGTATTGATTTCATAAAGTAGCATGCTTTATTTATACAACACATTACCTGAATGTGTGCTCATTTGTAATGGTAATTTGAGGTTAATAGAACCTGTATGTTAGTGTTGGTTCAGCTCAGTCAGTTGCTATTACTCTTTTGAGGCAATAATTTGTTCAGTCAAACAATACTCAGCTCTCCCATTTGAGGAGCTAAAGTGCCTCTTCTGACACTGATTCAGTGAATTTTTGAATTTAGCCTTTATAACTTGGAGGGCAGAAAAAAAAATATTGGAATTTGAAAGGCTGGCATTGAAATTTTTAGTATATTTGGGCTGAAAATAAATGTGGAGTGAAATTCATAAAAATTAGATGTTGGAGTTTAACTGGAGCCACATAATAACAGAGAGGTCTTACTACGGAAGACACAATGAAATGTGTGGCATATGCTTGTCAGGACCAGAAAGGCAAAGCAAAGGTTGAGATGTTACTAGTAAAAAATGAAGGATAAGAATTTGCTCAGCAAGTGCATTCAGTGTAAAAAGAGCCTAAGGAAAGGATTAATCTTGCTCTACACAGGAAAAGAATGACAAAGGAATGGTATCAGGAAATACAGTCTTTACTGTCTGTTCTGTTTCAGTCCTCAGGAACACATCAGCTGAGAGCAAATGACTGCTAGAAAGCTTGTAGCTTCAAGTGGTGAAGAAACAAAAAAAATACTTCCTTGTGACCTTGTTTATTTTAAGGTAGAATTAAAGCCTAATGAATAGAAGAATGAATAGATGATTTGTCTTGACTTTCTTATAGATTTTGATGTAAATTCATTCCATTCTGATAGTCAATGAAGCAGGGAAAACCACAACAGTGTGGATGGAAGACTGGTTAGGAAAGGTGATTTCAAAGAGTAAATATCAATAACTTGTTATTAGAATGGAAGGATTTATTGGTTGCCATTCCACATGGCATAGAGGATGGAAGAGAATGCGTATTACTGAATTTGCTAATAAAAAGAAAATCTGGGAGGGACTGCAGGAGTACTAGTGGAGAGGATGTAAGTTTTCAGTAAGCCAAAAACATTTGTTAAAAAAAATCAGTAAGGGCAACAAAAAGTGCTGGTGCTATGCAGGAGCAACTAATTACAGACATAGAGGAAGAGAATGGGCAGCAAGGTGGAATAAGAATAAGTTTTCATAATGGATCACTAATTAAACAAGAGACAATAAGTTCACATACTTACTAAAGAAGATGTGTGCCATATATGGATGTATTATTACCAGTATATACAACTCTGTTCAGTCTTGGTAATTGTACTGCAGAAAATGAGTAAGTCAGTGTGAGAAAATGTAGAAGAGAGCAATGAAGTTAATCATAAGGTTTAAAAATGTGATTGACCTAAGAAAAAAAAAGTGAAATAATTAGGTCTGGTTTACCTTTCATTTAGACTTAGAATCACCTGGCAATTCTTTGAAGAATGTTTGTTCTGATCAAATGATGATAAATGGGCTTACATTGCAAGGTAAATGCTGGTTCAGTTTTAAATAGTTTTATGGCAAGGAACCTAAAGTACTTTTTTTATCTCTCTTGTTGATTACTTATTCATCAAGGCTTTGTTATAGTTGAGTTTGATTTCTTTTATTCTGAAAAAAATAATTATTTTTAGAATCCTTTCCAGATTATATTTCTGCTTTAGTGAAGTTGTAGAAATGTAGCTTGTTATTGAGAAGCTGGAATCAGCAAGAAAGAAGAGGGACTGGAGTGGTACAACTGCATGTATTGGGCAAAGGTACCTGGTTGGTTGCCACAGGAGATGATGAGTGAAAAAAAGCAGTGAGAATGTTGTAAGAGTTGCAGTGTCAGTCAAAGTGTTATTAATACTCTGCAACAAGGAAATAGCATTGAGGGGTATAAGAAAACAGTCTTCGTAGTGGGTTTGCTACTTGTAGTTCATTTAGTTTTGTTCTACTGACATCCAAATTATGCCATAGAAGTATCAACCATAGTTAGGGGATATGAGACTAAAATACTGATTTTACTGCTCGCACAAATGACTGGCAAATGAAATAGAAGCATTTAAGTACACCTTTTTCATACTGTCATGCACAAACCAGCAAGTAGGCAGAAGCGCAGAGCATTAGTAAATGTTGTATTGCTTCTTGTTTATTCAAAAGTCAGATGATCCTGAAAATTTTTAGTGGCTCACAGCATAAACTGAAATCAAGCTGGATGTTCAAAATTGGTGGTTTGGATTTGCATCAGACAAGGTAACATAAATGAAATTTATTCTTAATAAATATTTCTCAGTTTTTAGAGTAGCCCTGCACACTAAGAAGGTAATGAGAATGAAAGAAATTGGTTCCACTTACAGTCACGTAATTTCCTGAGATGTTATTCCACCTGAGGACATTTCATCTTCAAAACTTAAATGAGTGCCTGTAGTACAGGACACAGAACTGGAAGGTTGGTTTTACATGTTTTCCATAGCCTCATATTTGGAAACTAGTTGTAAACCACTTAATATTGAGACAAAAGAAAAAAAAAAAAAAAAAAAACAAAACCCAAAAAAAAAACAAACCCCCAAAAAACCACAAAACAAAACAAAACAAAAATGGGGAAAAAATCATAATATGGAACAACTAGGAAGGAGAATAGTATTCCTTATAAAATCAATCAAACCATGCATCAGTTAAGAAAGTATTGAACTACAGCTCTTCTTCCTCTGAAAAACAGGAGGTCGGTTATGTTTTTTAAATGGAAAATTAGAAAGGAATACTTTTTCAAAGCCTAATTTCCTTTTCAAAACCTTCTTCTTTCATGCATATTGCTAATAAATTTAGCAAGTGCAAAGAGAAGGAAAGAGCCACAAATGTATTGTATAGGAATTTCCTTTTATGTGGGGGTTTAGTGTCTGCTCCTGGACCCAATTAAAGGCTGTGGCTGTGACATTTTTGTCTTTGATTTGGATGATACTTCACACCCTGCCACATTCCCTTTTTGGAAATGAAGTTCTTGTTGCAGCTGCATTTTCTTTTACATCCATCAGTAAAGATAATTGCAGCTTCTGTTACTAAATCAGTCACCAGTGAGATCAAGTTGTCCTTACTCATCTTCTTGGAGCTGAAAAAATACTAAAAATATTTGTTACTAACTATTTTGAACCCTTGTACCTTGTCCTACACTATGGTCAAGCTGAAACAGCTTATATCATGGAATATTTTATTAGTCATACAAGCCATTAACTGAAAATAAGGCCTTTTAGCTTTATGAATCTGTTACAGGAAATGTGATACCATGATTCATGGATAATATTTTCTGATTTTATGCATGAAAAATATGTAGTATCTTAATTTGTCTGGTTATGTGAATATTTCCATTCTTCCTTGAGTTTCTCACTTAGATTTCACTCATCACCTAGATTAAAGTTAGGAGTTATTATATACTAAATAAATAAACTTGTGTAAAATTTCAGATGCAAGTCAGTGTCTTACAGGCAAAATCTCCAGTATTTTGTTACAACAGTTTGAACACATTAAATTATCAATATATTTTAATTTTAGTCTGTTCTTAACATGTCCTGTTGAATAGTTCTCATAAAACGGAACATTGAAAGCAGAGGTGTAGATTTTGCTAGTATAAGTTTGAGGAAAACCCTGTGAAAAGTATTCATACAGAGAACATCAGAAGTAGCTTGATATTCACAAAATAGCATGTACATTTATGGAATCATTAATAATTATGGAATTGTTAGCAGCAAATTGCAAAAAAGTACCTCTATGCAATATTGTGTTTTGCTTTTTTTTTTGAATCAGAGAAATTTGAATTCTCATCTATTTTTTATTTTCTAGCATAGCCGTGAAGGTGGGTGGTTTATGGTTTTGTTAGGAAGAGGACTTGACAATTTGATATATATAAAGCAAGGAAAGTCCCCATCTCTAGTTTGTGAAACAAGAATGATAAACTATGCAGAATGCCAAGAGAATTTCCTGGTCTGTGTAGACATGTCATGAACATACTCTGCAAATCTTCCCTTCAGGTTAGTATCATTTTTCAATCACAGTGTTTAAATATTGAGCCAGACGTGGGTTTTTTCCAGACATTTTTGTTTCAGTTAGTATTCACTGAAGCCTAAAAGAACTCCAAGACCATATGACTAGATGTATTTTCTTATTTCCAAAAGGGAAAAAAGAAAGCCCCATGCTGACTTGCAACATGTTCTGCCTCAGGCTTTTGATTCCAGAGCCTCTCTTCCTTCCTCCTCATTTTCTCAGTGCTCTGTTGTTCTTCATATAAGCTAGGTTATTCTGCTTATTTCTGAGTTTCTCACAGTCTGATCTTTGAGCACAACTGGATCATGGTCTTCCCTTTTCTCCATCCATATTTTCACGTAAACACAAAAACAGGGTACAAAGGCATGGGAAAGGGACTCCTTTTTTCCAATGAAATATTTTAATGTCATATAACTGTGGAAGAAAATGAAATTTCATACCCACAGATGACCAGGGTATCTGAAAGGAATGAACGTGAAAAAGAAGGGGGCATGAGGAAGGCTTTCTGTTCCTTTTCTTCACCAATAAAATTCCTTCAGTAATGAAGTTGCTAATAGCATTTTCATGTTTATTTTTATTTTTAGTGCCATGCCTCAAAGTCAGACATGACACAGAGGGGACTCCCTGGACAGCAGATATTGTACATGCACATACATAACTTCTAGGCATAAAATGAGAGGTTAGAGGAGGAATCCTTTAAATAGGAAAGCACATGATCAGTACATCTGTAGAAAAATTGCTACTAAGAAGTTCTTTTGACTTCCCAGGTAAAAGAGAAGATTACTTTCCACAGGTGTACAAAACAGTGGATCTCTTTCTTTCAGGATCCAGGGATTATCTGGTTCACGATTATCACATAAAAACAACTGTTCAGACTGTTGTGAGAAAGAAGATATAAAGTCATAGCTGTTTAGAGAACACAGAAGAGATGTTTGTTCACTGAAACACTCTAATTGCTTGAAAAAGCTGCAGTACTTGGGGAAGTATTGAAATTCTGTTATAAAGGATACCAGGTAGAGGACATTCCTTCCAGTTAACACCAACTAGCTCAAAGCACGCTGGATGTCAGTCCAGGAAGGTACAAAATACACAGAACAGCAGTAAGAAAGAAAGGATGAGATGAAAACCTCAAAAGAAAACAAGAGAATAAAATACAAGTTAAAAACCAAAAAAAAACGACAAAAAAACCAAACAAAATAATGAAAACAAGAAAAATCCAAAAGCAAACCACAATGCAAATAAAAAAATTAACAGTATTTTTTTCATCCTGCCAACAAAAGACTTATTTTGCTTTTAGTGAGAACAAGAATGATAGAATTTACCAGGACTACTTTGTATCTTAATACAGGGAGAGGAGATAAAAACGAAAGGGCAACTTCTGAGTGCAGATATAATCTGGAGGCTTGCAATATGACATTGTGTTTTAGGAAAGAATCCTGTAGTTTGAGAATAAAATATTAATCTGAAATTTAGCTTAAAAACCATTTTTGAAAGTTGATACTACTGTGTTTGGCCTTTTCAATAAATTCCTGAGTCTTATACCAAGCTTCTGTGGTTTCTTGGATTATGACACTGAGCAGGTCAACTCATTACTGGGTACTCCAGTTTTTTTGTTTCAGATCTGTCTGTCTCCTCCCTCTTTTGAGAAATGGCTTAAGTACTGTTGAGTGAGATATTATGATAAACAAAAATAGCACCTAATTGGGACCCCACCTCAGAAAAACATTATCCCTATATCAGAGTGCTCTTCCACTAGAAAGACTGGATAGAGAGGCCCAGTCGACAAATGGAAGACCAACCATGAAGGGTTAATTAAAAACATATTAAAAAAAAACCAAAACAACACTCCTTATCTATACCTGTGTCTTGTGTAGATTATCTTCATATGTGCTTTGATTTTCTCCTCTCCTGTTGTGGAAGTAGAGTTCTGCAACGCTGCAGTTTTATAAAGGAAATATCCCAGTCTGACCGTCCACGAGACTCTCAGCAGTCACACTCCCAGTGCCACTGTCACTGCTGGGACCAAAGCCCATTCACAGTGGGTGGCTACAATGAGCCCACAGCTGCCCCACTGGACTCCCCACACATCCCACTCACACCCAGTCAGACCAGGTTTCCTTGCAAATGTTTGGGAGTTCATTGCCTCTTGTCTTTCTGGGCTCCCACTGAAGCTGAATCTACATCTTGAACTGTAGTTTGCAACTTAGCTACCTGAACCAGAAGTATTCTTTGAGATTGTTTTCTTGAATAAGAATTCGCCATGGTAGTAAACCCAAGGAATTGATTATTAGAGTAAAGTTGAAATGTATAATATGCCAGAATGGTAATATTTCAGGAAAAAAAAAAAAAAAAAACAACAAAAAAACCCGCAAAAACTTCTTAATGAATAACTTCATTATGATACTTGAATCCCAAGCAATAATTGGATGGGAAATGAGTTTCTAAATATTTTCAAGCCTCCCCACTGAGATTATTCCTGAAATTAAGTAGTAACAAACTCAGAAGGATAAAAAAATAGTTTCCATGATCACTAAGGCAGCATGGTGACACCCAATTCTGGGCCACAAAAACTAAAAAGACACAGTTGTTCAGGGTCAGTCATCAGACTTTAACCAGAAAGAAGCATGGATACAGAAGATAAACATTTTTTACAAGGCAAAGGTATCAAGATTACATCAGAAATTCTTCTCTGAAAGTAACTGAGTCCATGTCCTTAGCATTTATAAAGAACCATTGAATTCCACACAAAGATATTATAAAATAGCTCTAATACAGAAAGGGAAGATTTTATAGCACAAACTGGATACAAATGATAGGGCTTTTTTACAGGAAAGGGATGAGTGAAATATATCTCACCAATTTAAATATCACTGAAAATGTATTTTTTCATCTTGATTTAGGATGAGATGAATTACAATGGCATTCCTCATGTCTTGAGTCAATCTGCTTTTTTTGAGGAAGGTACTCCATTATAGCTTCAGTCAGAAACAATTTTAGATATTTTTCTGAATAAAATCAATGGCTGTGAAAATCAGCTTCCCCTTGTACCTCTTCCATATGTTTAATTAAACTCCTTGAAAAACCTGGGCTAAAACTGATTTCCTATACTGCATTTTAAGACAAAACTTCTAAAATATTTTTCGTAAATTATATGTGTTTTAATAGAAGGTAAATTGCAACTGACATATCAAAACACATTAACACAATTGTTTTCCAACATAGTAAAGAGTTTTGGTGATTTTTTTTTTTTTTAACAGCATGTAGCATCATTTTTATAACAGCATACAAGAGAAAAGAAGATGGTGAAGAAAGGAACCCAAACACCCTTAACGTAATTGAGGAATTTTTTTTTTTCCTGTTTTTTTTTTGTTTTGTTTCACTTAAAACATTGGCTTTTTCTTTCTTTCTTTCTAAGACAGTGATCAGTAGAAGGATGTTGACAAGACTGCAAACAGGTACATTGGAACATGTGTATTTCATGTATAAATGTAGTTATACCTTTATTAGTGTGAAGGTGCCTAATGGACCACCCCTGACAAACGAAGTGTAAAGAGGCATCATATTTTTCAGTGGTTAGGGAGAGACCTTGGAGAGAGAAGGAAGAGACACAGCACAGATGGTTGGGCAGTGTTTACAAAGCTCCCACTGGTATTACCACCTACCCCTGCAACAGGCAGAGCCCTCTCCCATGGGATGGGTGCTGGGGGCAGCCAGTGCCCCATGTTTTGTAGATGTTCCTTAATAATATCTGGTCTCATGGTTTATCTGTTGCACTCCTGGTATTGATTCTGCACACATACTTCACTGACTCTCCATTAATACACTGCCACTACTAAATCAATAAACTGTTTCAGTCTGATTTTGTTTAAACTGTTTAAATGGAGTAGTTTACCATAACAATTAGTTGTTTAATGTTGATTTGTGTTTTTGTTATTCTATCCAGAAATTCCAATCAGAGATATCGTTTGCCTAGACATTAAAAAAAAGTAGTGGAACAAACATCATTGTTGCTTTTCAAGTGTTTGAGAGTTTCAGAATTTCTTAAATTACTTTGCAATTTTAAAAATGCTGCTTTATGAACATTAATGTGATCAATGGATGTAAAAGACATAAAGCTTCCTTGTCTTTGCTCATTTGATGCTATTCAGTTCATTAACTATACTTTATCTTATTTTCTATTTTGCAGTTGACTCTATCAATATTTTAAGCATATTAGAATTTCATAAATATTTTTCAAAAGTTTCTACACAAAATTCATGTTCTTTATTAACTGTATTGAAACTCGGTAAACTCTTCAGAATCTGGCTTAACTTTAACATTGCATTTAGAACTCATATTATCACATGCATCTGCTTAAGTCTTCTTTATTAATGACTATTCTAAGTTTTTTGAGACAATAACTTTAATCCAGATATTAGCCTAGCCAAGACTTGTTTATGATTAAGCTGCATGACTGCAAGTTCATTTTTGTTTAACAGAGCAGTAATGGTGAAAAATCTACTTTTGCACATTTCCTTGGAGAACAAAGTGTAGCCATGACAAGGTATGCTGTTGCTAAACGTAATTTTCTATTTCTTTCTCTATGTGTTTGCACTAAGAAACCCTGATAGAGAACACTCCTTTTTGCCTGACATACTTAAAAACAGCTAACATAATGCCTGCCTTGAGGAGTCTGTAATTTTCTTTCTCAGGTCTAAAGCAGTCAATGTCTTTAAGAAACAAATATTTAAAGCTATACTTCTGAATCATAATTCAGAAGTATTTCATCCTACTGCACATATATTCTTCTTATTATCAGTGTATATGCCTTGAACTTCTTTCGTCCCAAATCAAGACTATTAAAACTAAGAAAATTTAATTAGGGGCAATAAAAGTCAAACACTATATTATTTATAATTCAATTATTGCTTCAAAGGCTTGAATTACAAGCATTCATCCACTATTCTGGACAAGTTGTCTATAAATTACACATCGCAGCATGCAACAGCTAATCTTAAATACATGTGTCTTATCTTGCTCCTTTCTGACTAGATTTTATGCCTATGAAAATGTAATGTTGGCATTGCCTCACTACTTCCTATAGAATTATAACACCTGTCATCCAGGTTATAAATATTGTGGAGCAGTGATGTAAGAAGAAACCTTATACTCAGTTTCTTAGTACTTGATTCCTTCTTTTCTTCAAACGTGTTTTCATGCGCTGCAACCAAAACCTCCACATTTTTATCAGCTTTCTCTCTATATTTGATTTCATAAGGATTTGTTATACCTGCCTCAAAACAAGAAAGAATAATCAGGTAGTTAAGCCAGAACTTCCTCTGTGATTGTGGGACAAGTTATATAAAGTATTTATCACAGTAACAACTTCATATCCCACTACATCCCCCTGTCCCACCCCCAGATTTTCTCATCCGCTTCACTATGCACTCAAATATGCATGCAGCTTTAGGCATTTGAAGTTTCACTATCTTCCTTGATACTATTTCCATGATAAAAATTGTATTAATTCAATTTTCTTGTCCTGTAGTTTCTCTCCCAACATGATTTTCACAGTAGAACCATCATTCTGAAATTATTAGGATGTGGTCACCCACACAGTTCTTCCCAAACATTCAAAGTCAGGAGAAGGGGAAAAAAAGATGATAATTACCCTATTTCCTCCACAGCAAATATAAAGTTTTGCTGATGTACTCTAATCATTCTGTCCTGGAAATCAAGACATGCTTGAAAGACACATGCTTCATGATCTCTTTATTTCACAGTAGCTAAACAGGGTAAATTTTCTGGTATACTTTCCGTTCTGTCCTGTTGATGAGAGAGTGAATGAGTGTCTGGGTGAGAATTTGGCACTAAGCCATCCTTAACCCACCACAATATTCTTATGTCTTGTTTGGAAAAGGAAACAAAATACACACCCAAGCTATTTTTTGTGTACACTTGGAAGCAGAAGCTGTCCTTTCACGCAGATCCTCCAAGCATATGAAGAGAGAGCTCTGTAAACTTTGTCTTGCATTCAGTGGGAAAAACAGTGGGTATATTTTGTGATTTAAATGTTTCAATTGATAAACATTGGATTTTATCTCCATTAGCTAATCTATTAAAACTGTATATATTTTGTCTTATGTGGATAGATCATATTCAGTGGGATACAGAGCATCGTATGTCAGATGTGAACTTTACAAGCCAGAAGAAAGAAAACAGCAACATAAGAAGATTGCGGAGAGGGCATGAATCTACTTTAAGAGATGGAAAAAAGTGTTGTGACAGTGCCTCCATGAACAAACAAATAATTCAGAAACTCAGAAAGAGCTGAAAGCTTTTCTACTGCACTGTAGATATCTCAGAACAACAAAAACTTTGTACCTCAACAGAAAACATGAAGCAAATGCCTGTATGATTTTATTTATTCAAATATTTAGTATGATATTCTGGACAATGTATGTGATGAATAAGATAATGATTTCAAGCTAATGTTGCAAAACATTGTGAATCAGCTTCCAAGGCACTGAGGCAGAAGGTGTACTTCTGTTAACAGAAGAAATGGTTATTAACTGAAGATGAACAAAGAGAAGGATTCATTTGAAATGTAAATGATAAACCAAAATCAATAGTGAAATGTATTCACAGATTTTCTTCATTGTGTATTGATTACAAAATCTAAGCTGATGCTGCTCAACAGACATTAACTTCCATTTAGAAATATAAAATAAATACAGCAAATAAGGATAGTGAAAAGAAAATTTTCAGTGATAAGTAGTTTTTTCAACAGAGTTTGTTAGAGCAGCTGCATGTTGGATCACAAAATCTGAAAAGAAAGCTGAGCAAATCATATCCAGATAGACATGAATATGGAAACTGGAAAAAAAACCCCTCTGAGACAAAGTAACTATGGATTAAAAGATACAGTTCGAATCTTTTAATCTGCAGTATCCTTCGATGATAGTGCAGATAAGTATGTACCAACAGGTTTCTTTTCTCTGCCTATATCATCATAACTAATTTTCATCAATTCACTTTCTAAAAATGTTGATATCAGAACATTTTCTACAATTTTTTGGTCGTTCAGTTAACTGGTGTTATTGTGCCTTCAATTTAAGATAAATATTTTTAGTGATATTGGAGTCAATGGTACTGTAGAACTTTCACAAAACTGTAATAAAAGCACTGAACTGTATAAAGTACAGAGTTGCTTTATAGATCAGTTGCTTGGTGAAATATTTTATAATTTTAATTATTATAATTATATAGGTTGTTAAAGAAAATGGGCTAAACTAAGTTGTCTAGAATGGAATCTAATTCTGTGATTCGTATCATCTATGTTTTTATGGACAGGCAATAAATATCTAAGGTATTTATCCTAGAATACCTTCACAGTAAATAAAAAGGAACACAAGCATACGTAGAATCAGCCTTAAATGTCTTACGCACCCTTAACAGTTTATCCAAGTTTTAGATGCCTAAGTTAGTTAGGATGGAGCCTCTAAAAAATTAGTTCAAAGAATATAGTCTAAAAATTAGGAATTCAGAATAAGACAGAGCTTAAAATAATGCAAAATTAGGTGGGAAAGAATATTAAATATTAAACAAATGATGCCAAACAGTAGAAACCAGTCACTAGGAAGACATACTGCAAATAGACTGACACAGTGATGGAATTACAATACAGAAATTCTTTCATCAAAAGGCAGTAACAGCATGCACAGCAGGATAATGATGCTCAAAACTGGAAATTAAACACTAATGGCCTGCATACCTAATCTTTGACCTCTCCTGCCACCCAAGCCAAAGTCCATATGTATTTACTCTGTTTCCATATATATTCTGGGGTCAGAGAGACATTACTTTGATATTGTACAGTGCAGTGTAAGCTTTTGATCTGTACTGTATAATCAGAGAGTTCTCTCTAATGATGTATTTACATAAAACATATTTCTAGCCTAATTTCAATAGTGAAGTCAAGCAAAACTCTCAGAGAACCCATGCAAAACCTTAGAAGTTATTTTTGCTGATGATGGTAATGAATGTTTCATAATACAGATTTTGGATATTTTTGATTGTTTGTCTTTCAAAAATTGAAATGAATATGTATATGCATCTCTATTTCATGCTGCGCTGTTCTTAGGTTAATTGCATTTCTACTTTGACTTCTATTTTTGAAGTACTTAATAAAAATGTGTATATATACAGACACATACATACATTTATATATATATGTATGTATTTCATATCAAAAGTTTTAGACAAACTGAATTGTAAAAAAAAGACACTTTTCCCTCTACTAATCACAATTTAAAAAAAAAAATCACCCAAAACAACAAATATTCATGGCCTACATAAAATAAAATATGAACATTCAATCATATATATATATAAATATATAGTTGGTTTTTGCACAGATTTGTAACATTTGTCTATTGTTTTAAAAGGATTAAATTATTTAATCTTTCTATAAAGTTCATGAACAAACCATGAAATTTAGAGCTTGATAGGAAAACAAGCAAATCTGTTAGTAATGGAAATTAGGGAGAAACTATGAATTGTTTAGTTCAGTAGTTTTAAAGAACTCTATTCCTTAAGAAAAGGTAAATTCATAAAATTCAAGGTTATTCATATTGTCAAGTCTTTATGGTTCCATAGCTCTTTTGGAACAAAAAGGCAAGACCTAAAACTTGCTTTGTGCATTTCGACTTCAGAATGACTAAAAAGTACAACGGGTATCACACAGTTTGGACAAAAGAGTGAGGAATATCATTAGACCTTAAATAATAATAATAATAATAATAATAATAATAATAATAATAATAATAATAATAATAATAATAATAATAATAATAAAAAGTTGCTACAAAAGTGACTAAAAGTCTTTGTCGAAGTGCCTTGGGTAGGGACCTGTCTCTACTGACTGCAGTGGCTGGACATAAAGCCTGGCTCCTGCAGATACATGTTTATGGAGCAACTCAAAGCAGGGAAGTGGTGCTCAGAGACACAATAGTTCCAAGCTGCAGGCACCACAGGGCCAGATATAAAGCAAGTAGACAGCTGGAAACAGCGTGCTCTCTGGGCATAATAACAAGTGGTCACATAGCTGTGTGGTATTGGTACCTGTCTGGTTTTGGCCAGACCCTCTGGCTGCTGGCACTGCTGCTGGGGAGAGACTGGGATGCCTGGGATTATATCTCCTCCCAGGAGATGTCAGGCCCACATAGGAACAGTAGCCAATTCTGCAAATACAGTTCTCCAGGGCTTCTCCTACAAGACTTTCTGTCTCAGGTCTCTCATTTCTGAGATGCCTATATGCAATTTTTCCCTGCGCTGTTGCAAAGCCTTGAGCTGGATCACATCCTATCAGTTCTCATAACTTGTATCAGGTTGCAAGGTGCAAGACAGGTTCATTCCCTCTGCCACATCCCCTCAGTCCAGCCAAGTTACATGGGGATGGATTTATCCACCTCCTTCCCCTCTTTAGGTAGTGCAGAGCAGAAGCAAGGTTGTAAACATTCCAGGTGACAGGTTATCTCCAGAAAGGTTTGCCAAGTTACTTTATAAACTTCAGATATGTAGGAGAGAAGATAAAAGCTATAATGTTGTCCTTCATTCCCCATGATGGATATGTTGCTCAATCTCGGACTGTGCTGGATGTCACCAACCAAACTTTTCATTACAGCTGTGGAAATAAAATAGCTCTAATCTCCCCCTCCCCTTCCATCTCTAGTTCCTGGAACTGGAAGTGCCAAGATATGAAGAGTCTGTTGTCAAGATATTCCTACCACAGATGATGTAAAAGCCCATTTTTCTGTGACTCACCAACATCAATTTTTAGGCTGGCAAGGTTCAGATAATGCGTTGAGACCTGAAGAGCTGTGAATGTGTCTCTGAAAACAAACAGCACTCAGAGTCAACTCCAGTAGTGCTTTTAGATGCTCATCCAGTAATTTGGGCCGCTTACCAAACCAACCTTAAACCACATATATTGCTGGAAAAGAGTCTCCCAGTGCTTGCTTCAAAATGATATTTAACACTTCACAGTTTCTTTCTAACCTGGGGATCAAGAAGTTATTTAGAAGTATAAATTATTTCAGGGTTTCAGAGCAACTCCTTGAAGTCCTCCACTGCCACCATAACCTCCATCTGACCACAGAGCCATAGGTGACTTTCCCAGCAGGGCCTGAAGTGCTGTAACTTTGCTGGAAGTTGGACCTCTCTCCATTGTGACCTTATTTGCCATTAATTATTTGTGTGCATGCCATTCCAGGTAAGTTGGAGATTATCTAACATACCCCTTTAAATAAGAGCATAGAAAAGCTATACGTGAAAGATGCTAGGAGAAAATTAATAAAGTGAAAAAGTACTGTGTCATCAAGGTTGAACACTAGCAGTGAGTTCAAGCCAATTAAGAACTCAGATTTCATGTGGCTAGTAGCTCTTTTATCTTCATTTCTTCACTTCTCTGTAGTTCATCCTGATTACCTCCCATGACATAGTAGGCTTTGGGACAGCCTTGAAATCAAGTGGACTGGTAATGATGGTAATAATAATTGCTCTTCCTTTCCATTGGTGTATATTCACCTTTCCTGAACCTAAGGCTCTGTGTTTTCTGTCACAGCCCAAAGAACAATTCCCAGTTGAACACAGTACAGCTTGTCTGATCAGCTGTCCTGAACCCACAGAAGTTAGTCATGTCCCTCAGCCTGCTAAACCACAGCCCTGTGAGGGGTATGGGTCAAGGCTGTGTGCATGTTCAGGTCTGTGCTTGGGACAGATGGAAGAAGCTTGCTGCCCCAGCCACTCATTTTTCAGGACGTCAATAGGTGGAGCTGAAGGAACAATGCAGAGGGTGAGTGAATGTATGAATGGGTTTGTTTGCTTCTTTTGGTGTGCTAGAAAGGGATCACACTTGTGAAATGACAGAAGTGTAGCTGTACAGTGAAGGGAGGACAGGACTGCTGCAGAGAATGATGGAAGAGTGATGGAAAAGGAATGGAGAGCATAGAACTGCACATCTGCAACAAACTACCTTTCCTCTGTCTATATGCCTCTCCAGAGTACATTCTACATTTGCTTCAACTTCTACACATACAGCATTAAAATAGACTTTGCTTTTCTTGGTAGATTTCCCACAGAATGAATTCTAGCATACGATTTTGCATATCCAGCTTAGATTGGACAATCAATCAAGTGCTTTGTGTGTCAGAGACATCCACCTTGAGATGATCTAGAGCTCAGTTAAGGTAGGTCAGGTACACTTAAATTGTCCCTCTGGCTAAATAAATCACTTTGTGAAAGAATCCTTAGTATTCCATGTAAATAAGGATTGTCATGTCATGGTTTGCTTAGTCTGCTAATCAAAACATGTAGCTCTGAGCACTTCCCATTTAGTGCAGCTTATGAAAATCAAGCGTCATTATTGCTGTCTGATACATTATCACCAGCAGCCATATAATGGGCAAAATGTTCTTGGGTTGGAACGAGTGCAATTTATGATTCTAAATTATTACGTATAAAGAAAGAAGAGTGCAGCTGGGTATTCATTAGACACATTCAATTTAATGTATTGAAAACAGAAAAGAATATGTTTTAATTAATAAGCCAAGTGCACATGGCATGGAATCTGTAAAGAGAGCCCACAGAGCTCAGCAGTGCTTTTGTGTTTACTGGGAAGTGGAATGGCAAAGCTGCTCCTCTCTCTGGGGTAAGGCAACCTGCATTCACCTGCAGACCACAGTTCACCTGCTTTGGTTGTTTCTGCATTATGGCCACAGTTGGAGGATTTTGCCCCTCAGGCCCATCAGTGATACAAAAGACATCGGATGTTTTTATGCACCTCACTGTTTGGACTTCCAACCTGCAAATCAGTTTCAGAAGAAGATAACTAGCATATTCAAAAAATCAGGACCTTTGCGCCGACTGCCTTCAGAAAGGGCACTTAGGAGTGGCTAAAAATATGTTAAAAACATTGCAAGTGTTGCCTCTGTGTTGCAGTGTTGGAAGGAATGAATACGAAAAAGCAGTACATCTTCAACAACTGTGAAGTTCACATCCCTAGATGACCTTCAAAATCAAAACCACCTGACTGACATTTCCCCTAAGAGTTTGAAAATGTGCTGAAGGTGTCGACCAAAGGATCTACTTCTTGTGAGATGTTCTTATGAAGAACCAAAATAGAAATGCAGTAGCATGAACAATTATTAAAGTTACTCTTGGGACTAGAACTTTTATTCTAGCTCAAAAATATTGTTGAAGAAATTTTTGGCACCTGGCATTAACCGTGTTTATTAGAAGCCAGAAAGTGAATCACCTTGGAAAATCTGAACAAAATTTCCTTGGCTGCCATCATGCAAAGGCAGATGAAATGTATTTCCCAAATATAAGACATTTTTAACATGATTTTAGTTCCTATCAGCTAGGTCAAAATAAGCTGGAATTTGCAGTTTTTAATTTAAGTAGAATCCTCTTTATTTTATTGACTCGATAATTTGTTATTTAACAGAAAGGGAAGGAGATGGGTTACAGAGTTATCCTATTTATATTTATATTAAGACTTAGACTACCCTCATTAGGCATGGCCTTTCCTAAAAAAATCCACAAGTCAGGTGTGACCATTACCATCCACAAACTGGGATCTCTCACTGGCAGGGCTCACTAAGTGGGTTCCTATGGAGCCCCTTAGGGACTGACTGTACAAGTTGAAGCCATTACTCCTGAATGGATGTGGATTACGCCATTCATGGAGTCTGTGCTGAAGGGAATAGCCTGGATGCCTTTTAGAGATTAAACCATGTCAAGAGGAGCTCCACATGATCCACCAATGGGCACTTGAGCCCCAGAAGCCAACTTGCATGCTGAGCTGACCCCACAGCATGGGCAGCAGGCTAAGGGCAGGCGTTCTGTATCCTGCAATGAACTAAATAAGTTTTCATTTGAGAAGTAATTGCTCCTTACATCCTCCCAAAAGTGACCCTTGAAGGTGCCTGAACTATAGGGTGGACTGAGTGTCTTACTATAACCTGGATGTGGTCATAGTGCTCCAAAGATATTCCACCTGGTGTGTTGTCTGCCAGGGTGCCATCCAATACAGCTGCATGATTGCCTGGCCTTCTAGAGAGGTGAACAGCATACTCAGATGAGAGACTTACACACACACTCATGAAGCCTGAACTCACCAGGAAAATGTAGGATGATTTTCTCCTCTTGCAGAGTTGAGTCTGTCTACTCCAACCTTCAGTGTGTTGGGAAGTGGGGGTGGCTTCTGGTCACGTCTTCCTAAAGCAAGATGATAAAAGAGTCTGTTTCAGACTGGAGAGCAACAGAACAAGGGTGGACATAGACTCAAAGCATCACAGAATGCTTTGAGCTGGAAGGGACTTAAAATATTACAACCCCCCTGTCAGTTTTGTTCAGGGAAACCTTCCACTCTCCCAGGTTGCTCCAAGACCTGTCTAACCTAACCTAAAACTTTCAGGGATGGGGCACCCACAGCTTCTTTGGACAACCTGTGCCAGGGCCTCACCTCCCTCAGAGTCAAGAATTTCTTCCCA
>JAWWMP010000081.1:95557870-95569968 GCA_035047865.1 Dendrocincla tyrannina
CTATCTATCTATCTATCTATCTATCTATCTATCTATCTATCTATCTATCTATCTATCATCTATCTATCTATCTATCTTTTTACACTGGAGAAGCCTAATGATCCAGATACCCTCAGTCAGGCAAAGAAGTTTTAACTTCATCCTACAGCTTTATCTGGCCTTGTAGCCAGGCCCATAATGAGTTCTTAATGAATTAATTAATAAATTTCATAAATAAAATAATATCTTTTTCATACCATGATCAAAATCTATTCAATATTTCATGCAACTCCTCTTTAATTTAAGGTAGTACAGCTTCTGCCAGCCTAATTCAAACTGATGTTATTCAAAGGCTGACCCTATTTTTTCTGTCTTTAAAAATTAGTTGTAGCTAAAATTCATTTTATACTGTACACAGCACAGAAACACAGGTTGGATTAATTCTATAGCTTGTAGTTTCCTAATATGCATTTCATTTTCTTGGTTTTCTTAATGGAATAGATATACAGACCATGATCCTTCTATTTAACGTTTTTTTCCTCTCCATAATTTATACTTTGAAAATAGAAAACATGTATAACTGTGCAGTTTTAGAAACTTAATTCTCATTTCTTTGAAAACTTTCCAAGTGATTAGTGGTATTTTTGAAGCAGCACAGAAATTCACTACTCATATTCAAACACTTTAACACCCTTACTGACAACAAATGCAAAATTTATGTCTACAACCCCAAGTATCTGTGTTATATTACTGGCCCGCGAAGATGACCATAAAACTCTTCTGAAAGCCTTCTTAAATTTCATAGGTTTCTGATGCATAAACAAGATATTTATCATTAGGATTTCTATGGGATATTTATTGTTTTATTAGTAGAAAACCAAAATATTTAAAATAAAGTGAATATGTGCACAGGAAGAACTGGTTTAATCAGGAATATACAGAAAATAAACATGCGTTAAGAAAGTTGGCAGCAAAAACATGAATGTACAGTCCTATGCAATTATGCAATGCCATACTTATAAAAGCAAAGAGTATAGAATACACAATCTCAATTTATTTAAGTACATGTGTTTGCCTAAATGACTGCAAATGGTTATGCTCAGAAAACACAAGCCATTATTAGTATGAGTGAGGATAACTTGGAGGCGTATGACCACTTACATGGGTATTGATCATAGTTGAAAGTGTTTGCATTGTTTTCTGAAGTTTCATTTACTGACAAAGAGGCTTTCAAAAGTCAATACAAGTACATTAACTGCCCCATAAGGGAATAAAGGGGAGAGAAACATAATCTTATTGTCCAGTTCTAACCAAAAATCAGTGCAATGTGCCTAAGAACTAAGCTACTTAGATTTGAAACTACTATGCTTATTAATTTAAGAAATCCCTTTTGTATATATCACATGTAATAGGAACCAAGTGAGTGCTTATGTATGTTCATGAAAGCAGAACCTGCTCTCTTCCAATCAGTTATCAGCTGCTTTGTGCCCTAAAGCTTGATGTTTTATTCCTATTATCTTAATTTCTCAGCAGGAAAAAAATACCTGTCTATCTATATTTATGTTATCCATTTTACCTGAAATTTTCCAAAGAGGCTGAAGGAGCTGATTTCCGTGAGAGATAGGTGCTTTTAAATCCTTTTGGAGACCCTATTTTTAAATGGATAATCCTTTTGCTGAATAGAAATCATGACCCACTGGTATCCTTTGGCATGAATTTGTCATAGCTTCCTTTCTTCATTGTCTTTCTCAAAATATTGTAACACATATATGTATTTACTATGCACATAAGTTAAATTCTAGGATAAGAGAAAGATAAAAAAAAAAACCAAACAAAAAACAATTTCCTTGTTTAACAAAGGGAAAAAAATAATAATTTTGGTACCAAATATTTTCTATTTACACTTGTGTCTAACAGACAGTGTTTCCCTTATCAAGTCACAAAAAGAAAAAGCAAAGAAAATACTATAAAGACAAACTGATATATGTTTTGCTCCTTCTTATTAAATTTAAGGATACCAAGTTGCCATGGCGACCTCTTCACTTTTGCATAAAGTGTGATAGATTTGGATGTAACAGCAAGTAGATGACAACAGCCAAAGCAATTGTCAAGTGTTCAGGTGAGGGAGTCTCATTTGGAATCAGTTACTGTATAAAGCACAGATACATACTTCATTTCTCCTGACAAGAACTGCTGACAGGAACAACCCATCCTTAGACTGACAAACTGGAACAGAGCACTGTTTTCCAGCCCTAGAGCTGAAATGACAGCGTGCCTTTTTAATAAGAGCATAAAGAACGCACATTATTCAATGGGTTACATATAGGTATGTACATCCATATAACACTTTCAAACCTGGGAGCACACTGGCACTTTTCAAATTGGCATGCCAAATTAGTTTCTGTTTTGGCCTTGCTCATTCCCCTTAGTTGGGTATTAGACAAGAATCCCATGCCACCTTGACAAGGACTTTTGTTTCTATTATGCTGTTACTGAAATCTATACGAGTGATGGATGAGAACAGTGCATGTCTGAATAAGCAGAGGGAATCACTCTAATGAATTATCATCTGCATTGCAATATGCCATGGATGAAATGACTTACCCATTCTGTAATAACTGCTGTGACCGCTTCATTTCAAATACTTTTCATAGTTGCCATCACTCAGGAAGGCTGGTGTTTACAGCCCTCACAGGAGGAATATTTGCCTGACAAACTGTGTTAGAGGTATGAAAATTAATGGTAACAAAGCAGAGCCATAAGAATATGCACATCAGTAAAATACAGTCCGGGGATCCTAGTAAGATTCTAACTTTTCTATACATTTGAATTCATTTGTTTCTGTTCCGCAATTCCTTGGGTCAAGTTGGCTCTCTGCAGCATCTTATTAACAATCAGCATATTAGATTTAGTCAGATAGTCTAAAGTGACTAAGATGGTCATCTTAGTGCCATTTTAATACTGAGGCTTATTTTGTCATATGTTATGTGTATAGTACTATAAACAAGCTTGTGGGGTTTGGGTTTTTTTGGTGTGTTTTGGTTTTCTATTTAAAATCATGTTTGTTTACAAGCAATTTATTCTGCAAACATATTTTGTTTTCTGTGATCTAAGTCTATCTTTCCCTGTGTGTTTGCAGTCTGTTTTTCAATATGCTCTCCCTGTTTGCACATTTCCATCTATGTTGACAATTAACTCTGTTGTCAACAAAGTAGAATGGTTCTTTTGAAGTAAATTATTTACAAATCTCAGTTAAACCCCAAATAATAATTCATGGGTTGTCAACAGTATATGTGATTTACAAGAGAATTATTTTAAAAATATTGTGTAAAAAAAGATATTTTTTTTTTTTTTAAATTGGAACATGACTGGATTTTAAATAGAAAGTAACTATGATTTTAGGAATGATTTGTGTATTTAAGGAACAGCTGGAAATAATAAGAAAAAATGGCAATATGCTCTAGATTATATATGTCTATAATAATTTTATGATAATATAGATCTCACCAGAACCTTGTGAGCTAGGCTGTCTCAAGGCAATGCTGGACACCCCAGCCAAAAACACACAAGGGAGTCATTAGTTAAATACACCGCTGATATAAGATGGCACAGCTCCACTGACTTTGATGAGACTTCACCCTTCACACTGATTGAACTTTTAGTGTACTTGTGAAGAGTCAATCATTTTCTGGATAAGAAGGAATATTCAGTTCTCATGTGTGGTTTCCACATCCTTATTGGAAAGAGTTTGATTGACAGTATAAAGCTGGAATGGAGTCAACAGAGCCTTACAGATAATGTTTTAAAATAATGCCCAGGACAAGGAATTTTGATGTGGTTTGTTTGGAAGATCCTGAAAATATTCTATACCAGGAACTTTATCAGGGATCAATAAGGTGATAAAAAAACCTGTTCAAACATTTTCTTATGAATTCTGTAGAACCTCTGTTCATGGGAGACATACCATAAGAACATTGTAGACATCAATGTTGCCCAAGCATTCTGTTCATGGAGCTAGTCATAATTTCAGTCTGAAGCACCCCACTTTTTATCTCCTACCAATGGGGAAAAGAATGCTTAGCACCAGAGGGCAAGTTTTATTTGTTCTCCTTATTTTCATTATGCATTATTTTATTTTATTACATTTTATTCTGTGCAAAAAGAAAAAAGAATGCATCCCATTAACTAGTTTCTTCTCCTTTTTTTTTTTTTTTAATTTGTTTCTAGGCCAGTTATTTTAGTTCTGAACTTGAATTGATCCCTGTCTACTTTATATTCACATAAGTCTCAGCACTGTGAGAAACCACATGGATGACTAACTGGTGTATGTTTAAAGACTAGGAGGATCACTTTAGTGCATTCATTAGGAATTTCTTGTATGTAAGCGTCCTATCATTTTACTGGATACAGCCTACCTTTAAATCCATCTCCTTTCAGAAATTCAACTGAAAATCACATGTGAAAGCTTTTAATACATATCTGATGTTAATTTGTACCCGATAGCCTGTTGAGTTGGAAATGCTTCCAGAGAATAGTCAAGACCACAGAATTATTTATCTGACTATGACTTAATGTGTAAATAAGACAGCCCAGTAGGAGGAATTCTAATCCTGATTTATTGGGACATTACCAGTTATTCCTAAATTTTATAACCTATATCTAGTCAAGTGAGAAAATACGTCAGTGATAACACAAATTGGTATAAAATTGTAATGGAAATATAAATCTTCATATATGAACTTTCATTGTAAGTGAGAAAGAAGAAAACAATAACTCCATCAGTACTAGATAAATTATTTCAGAAGATGGATTTACAGTTCTTATGTGGAGATAAAATGCAATTACAAGTAGACTCAGTTTTGATACCTGCTGCTATGGCAGCGCTCATACATTTGCTGCTGGCTGCCAAGTACAGAAAACACTGAGGATTTAGATTCTGTCCTGTCCTGTAGGCCACTGTGGAGTCAAGGAAAGGAAATGGAAATGCTCTAATTGCTGGAAAGATATGTCACTGGAATAAAAAGAGGCTACTTAGAACTTGAAAACAAAGTAGAATTTGTATGCAATAATAGCAAGTACTTGTTGTGGGGAAAATAAGGAATTTTTATAAGAATTTGAACACCAAACGTGCCCATTTCTAACCTTCCTCAACTTTGTGCCCTCAGTTTCTTGAAGATTAATCTGTTTACCAAACCCTTTGTTCAGTGAAAGCTGTGTCATGTTCTACATCTGCCACACACCATAAAATTACATTGCAACAGTGAAAATGCCAGAAATCAAATGCTAACTTTATTACAGATGAGAACTAGCAAAATACTGCAATTCACATACATATTGTCTTAATGCATTAGAATATTCATTACAAAGCCCTTCAATATTCACAAAAAGACCTTCATAGTAAGATTTGGAGAGCTATTAAACACAGTAATAAAATATTACCAGGATAATTTGCTGTTCCTCTCCCTCTGATTCTTCCCTTCTCTTCCTACTGAGAACAGACAGAATAACAAACTCAAATTCAACATGCAGCATAGAAGGGAAAACTGACAAACCTTAAATTTTGGGGATAAAACCCCATGAAAATCTGAGAGAGATCCTTATTTTTAATTCAGCTAAGAAGGCATTTGCTTCGATATTGCTGATGTCAAAAACATTTCGAAATTATTCCTTAATTAAAATGCAAATTCATGTTTTTATTTTTTTAATATATTGAATTAAATTAGAACTTAAACAGGGTTTTAAGAGATGAAATTTGAGTTCCAAATTGGAAGATCATATTTGCTAATATTTTAGCTTTAACTAGAAATTAATATTGGAGTTTGCTTAAAGGCAGATTTGTCCATTTTACGTATTGATTTCAGCTTAGCATGCATAGGATTCAATATGACCTAAAAGAACTAGCAGAGGACAAAACCACAGTAAGGCAGGATATGGCACATATCAGTGTATCCAGATATTTCAGCACAGAATGTTTTTAATTTAAAACAAAAAGAGTACTAAGAGTATTGATTAAATAACAGCAACAAAGAAAACATATAACCCAAGAATGTTCCTTTTCCTTTAGATAACCAACCAGAAACTTCACACACATTTCAAAGCTAATATTCTATTTATAGCTATTTCAATGTGTTTTTTTCAATTGAAGAAAATTGAATATATTGAATTCTGCAATTAAGTTTTATATACATTCATACATGAGCTGTTATTTATTATTTCACAATAATTATGACATAAATGCAGTTAGATGATGGCAGCATTATCTATAGTGTTTTTGTGATACTGTAACAAAAAATCAGGAGTTTAGGCCAGAAAAGTTACCCTGTCTTTTTCATTTTAGTCCTTAGTAATATGACCTGTGTTCAAAGAACTGTCATGCAAAGTAACCCTTAGCTGCTCAGCATTAAAACTTTTCTCAGAGTATGTGAGAAGTTTGAGTTGCAGTAATGGACATAGCTGTGATAACTTCTTACTAAATCAATATGTAGAGTTCAAACAATAAAAATAAAAAAGTACCCCAAAACAAAACCAACAAGTGTTTACTTCTAGCATCATAAAAAGCTATTGTTTCTCAAGCTTAAGCGCTAATAAAGTGCCAACAAAACAGTGTTAGTGAACCATTTGACTGGCAACTTTGTTAAACTGATGTTATTGAGCAAGTCTAGGTTAAAACCAGAACACAGATGCAGAGAAACTCCTTGCCATGTGTCATAAGATACTTTTGCAAAAAATAGCAAAAGAGGATGTTTTTCATAGCAGCAAATATGTGTGCTAGTTCATGGGAAGCAAGATCATGCTTGGTCAATTTTCAGCATAAGGAACCTCACAGTGAGACTAAGATTAATTTTAGTATACTAAAGGCTGAACTGGGGCATTGCATGAGCACGTTTTTTATATGTCTGTGCAGTGCAGCTGTAGAATCAATATTTACTCATGCTGACAGTCTAGTGCATGTGTTGACAATTTCACTTAAATTGTTTGTGTCATGAAAACTGAAATCCTTGAGCAGTAGCTGTTTTGAATACCCACCAAAAAAAAAAAAAAAATCAATGAAGGGCTGCCTGCTCTCTTGTTAAACCATTCACGGAAGAAGGAAGGCAGCCAGGCAAGGAATATCACATTTTTCAACCTCTGACCTTTTCAAGGAAATGAGGGGAAATACAGCTGCACAAATGGAGAAGAACACAACCCCTAAGCTAAGAGGCTAATTGAAAAATAAACCTTTTCTTCTGAAAGTCTGTTCTTCTCCATACCTGACCTCCCTTGACTACATAATTTTCTCTTTTTCTATTACCTTTGCAACAGTATAAGAGAAACAGTAATCCAGGGAAGACAATAGCAATGGAGATTTCCACTTCCCTTTCTGATTTCACTCTTCTGATCTCAGTGTCAGGCTTACGTTGCAAAATACACATGCATTTCACTCAGCCCTGTCCCATAGACAGGAGCAAGTGATTTTGAGACAGAACTTCCAGTAGAGGGAGAACCCTTCTCAAAAGTCAGCACTTCTCTATTTACCTTTCTCAGTGTTTTGTATCCCACTGTTCTTTCACTTGAATCCTATGGGATATGTTCCAGTTACAACAGTGATTACCATAAGTTGCCTAAAACGATTGTTCCTATTGTGTCAAGAAGCAACCCCTCTCAGTGAAAATTTGAAAGAAGATGTAAAGATATCTTGGGGGATGAGGAAATGCTGTACATTCCTTTTGCATGCTAAACTTGACTAAAAGTATTACTGTTCTCTTAAAGAAATTTAAGTTTAGGACAAAGTCATCCAAGACTGAATTCCAAACATTATCCTTTTCTCCATGCTTTGTATTCATAAGAATTAATTATTTTTGGCCGATCAGTGAGCTAACTCCAGAACGAAATCACTAGGGAAATATGATGTTAATGTGTACATATTAATAGATGTATTTAATCAATTACTTGGTGAGTGTTTTATTACACATATAAGCTTGAAAACAAAATGTTCTACGGGATCAAGCTGTTCCAAACTAACACTATAAAAAGTGATGCAAATGTAAATCTGTCTGCCTTTGGCTAGCAATACTTTTCTCTATTTTTTTTGTTCTACTTTCTGATAAACTAAGAACTTCAGTTGAGAAGTACTTCATCAAACATGAGTTATTCTGAATTTCTTTTCAGCAATATAACGTAATATAAAGACAATATGTTATATAGCGAGAAGAAGTAACATTTCAGCAAAACTATTGGGCAGTGAAAACCGGAAAGTGCTTTTAGGTTTCCAGATACATTTTCTGTTACTCAACTACCTTTTAAAAGTGCTTATTAAAGTATATATTGGGTAGGACTAAGGAATACAAAATAAGCCTATGTTCTTTCATTTTCTCACCATACCTATTCATGCCAGGAGTAGTATTCTCAGTATAGTCAGGAGCATTTGATGCAATATTTCCTCAAATTAACCATTACTCTTTTGTGAACTTTTTCTAGATTTCTAGGTGGACAACCTTTACAGTTCTCATAAGTTGACTGTGTGCAATTTCAAAGAAAATTTTATAGCCAAAGCAGAACTACACCGCTACTGTTAATACTATGCCTGCTGACATCAAAATTACCTGAACTATGACTACTATAAACTTAACACATTAATGAGTTTAAATTATGTTTCTATCAACAGTACTGATAGAAATTTGGGAGAATGTTGGCTTTTTATAGCACAATATGGTCTAACATTGTTATGACCATTGTAGAGCTTTGGTTGGCCATAGTGGCCTAATAAGATTGCTATTTAAAACCACATACAATAAACTACTATATATATATTGGAGACAGCAACATGAGATTTCTTAACCTGATTATCAAATTCCTATCAATTTTCCTGATAATTCAGGGTCATAAGAAGAAAAATATTTACAACTTCAATGTTTATACTGTATTTATCAATGTAGAATTTTACTTAACATCAGGGCCCAGATCTTACAGTAAAGATAGCTGTTTTTATGATTTTAATTTTTGAATTTCCATTTCTTCTAAATCTTTTCTCTTCTGAGATAACATGCAGTGTGCCACTGTGAGATTCTCTTGAGTTTCTTAATCAAAAACTCCATTTCATTCATAAAAAGTTCAATGTTTTGTTAGTTTGGATAGCATCTTTTGTTCTGTGTTCACAAATTGCTGTGGTTTAACAGCAGCTCAGCTCCACACAGACACGTGCTCACTCCCTCCAGTTGGATAGAGAAGAGAATTGCAAGGGTAAGAGTGAGAAAACTAATGGATTGAGACAAAGACAGTTTGATAGGAAAAACAGAAGCTGAGTGTGAAAGAAAGCACAAGGAATTCATTCACCTCCTCCCATCAACAGATTCAGCCACCCTCAGGAAAGCCAGGCTCCATCACTTGTCATGGTGACTTGGGAAGAGGAACGTCATCCCTCCAAATGCCCTTCTTCTTCTCCACAGCTTTTATTGCTGAACATGATGCCATATTGCTATGGAATGTACCTTTGGTTGCGGTCAGCTGTCCAGGCTGTTTCCTCCTTGTGTACCCCCAGCCTCCTCACTGGTGGGTTAATGTGAGAAGCATAAAAGGCTTGACTTTGTGCAAACAATGCTCAGCAATAACTAAAACATCACTAATGTATCAACATTATTATCATTACAAAGACAAAGCATAGTGCCATAAGAGCTACTATGAAAAAAAATTAACTCTATTCCAGCCAGAACCAGTAGGCAAGTGCAGTCATATTTAAAATTAACTGTAAAATAATACATTATTTTTCTCCTTTCACTGTTAGATTATTAGTAGATATCAAAATAAATGTGATAGTTGTGTGTGGGCAAGCATAGTACATGATGTTAGTTGAGCATATATTGAGTACATGTTGGCCCGCCTTAGCATCTCATAAAATCTCAGCTATCTTTAGAATTTCTTCTCTTAATCATTCTCTACAGTATTTTATTTATCCAGAAACTAAGACAGTCTCACTTATAGCCAATACTGACCCGCTTCTAAGCCCCAAGATAAAGTCTTTAAAACTTTTTTCTAGCTCTGGCACTAGATGGCAGTAAAAGCGCAACTCTGAACATTTCCTCCAAAGTCGATTCATTTACAGGGAACTCTGAGGCAGAAGAAAGGCTATCACTGTAAGACAGCTTGCCTTCAAAGGTTAGCTAGAGGCAGGATATGGAATATCATGTAGAATCACTAATATATATATATATATATATATATAAAATAAATCCAATAGCCAAACAGAAATAGCATTAAAGAGGGCAGAGTAATGGGAAGCTTTAAGTAATTTGGAATACCAGGAAAAACTGACTTCATATGGCTTGCTAAAATCTGCCAAAACAGCAGATCAGTGATCTACAAAGGTAAGATATAAAGGCAAATGTCCTACTAGTGTGCCAAAAATATGATTCATCTTCATGAAAGAAGGAGAAGAAGAGTAATCTGCACCAGATTTTTCTTTTTTAATTCATTAACAAAATAAATCGTATTAAATCTCTGAAATTAATGGAGTTGTGTTCCATTTCTTTTAGTCATTGGGTCCCTGTACACAGTATAAATGCACTCATAAAAAAGGAACAACTTTTCTGCCTTTGTTTCAACACTAGAAAATTATACCCCTTCCAGCAGAATGTATGCAGCTCTCCTCTCTGGCTTCAGCCTGGCAGTATGTATTCGCAGGATGGACATTTTGCTGCAGAGCTGTAATGGCTGAATCCTTGTAATAGTCACACCTTTGTAAACATCTACATCTGTAATGGACAGAGAGGAAAAATTATACAGAAAAAAATCTATGTTTTAGACCTTCCTATGAGGACACTTCAAAACTACTTATTGTACATATACCAAAGAAATCTCTAGCAAGTGACATCCAACTCCAGTAAGCTTAAACTAAAGGTTTAATGGCTCTCATGCTGTTGCACATTAAATCAACAGAGTGAACTGGATTTAGAACTGCAGACTAAAACTGATTCAGGCTTTTATAGCAGTTTTACAATCATTATTCTTAGTCACCTAAGTGACTGGATTCTATTCTGGGATGCTAATTACAGAAAAGGGAAGCACATTTTCCACCTTCTATCCTATTCAAGAAACACAAAATCTCATAGAAGATACTCCCAAAGCCTTTGCATCTCCAGGATGCAGATAACATCCATCTTTCTTAGGAGGCTGAAGGTATGAAGAAATTCTGGATATCTTGCTGATTGTAAAAAATAAAGCTCTAAATTAAATTATGGTAGGAGAATTTGGGGTTATTTTTTTTGTACTGTATGATGTTTTACTGTCTTAGAAAGTTCCCTCAAAGAATGTGCCACTTTTTATTGTTTGAGTTAAAATTTTCTTTCTTTTGAATATAGTGTCAAACTTTTGTTAGGATATATCCACATACTGTAACAGTATATGGCTCTGGGTTTCACAGAAGCAAACATGCATACGATAAAGTCCTGAAGCTTTTAAGCATTGAATTATTTAGCATTTAAACAAAAATAAGTGGACTGTATGTTTATGTCATCTCCTCTGGAAAAAACTCCTTGTTCTATCACAAATTAGAAAATAGAAGCTGTGCTATCAACATGCTTTTAATCACCTTTTTCATCTTCATCCTACATGTCATTCCTTTATGATGCCAAAAATACTGTCACAAGAATGTACTTGTTGCATGTTATACTCAACCTTCAAAATATATGGTTTCCTTAAGGGAATACTTTAAGTACCCTAAGAGAACACCAGCTTTCTTTGTTGCCTATCACCAAATTGATGTATGACCTGTGTATCTTGCCGGATACACCCTCACACCAGTCACAAGAACAACAATATTGGTGAAAATACCTTCTTCCATCATATTCTAGGCAGGGGAATGGAACCATTCATTTCGGAGAGCAGAACTGAAGTGACTCATCCATCACCACCAAATCACTTCTATGTATTCTGTGTGGTGAAAACTAAGTAGATATATGTGTGATAGGACTTTTTGAACGAGAAACAATTTAGAAAAAGAAAAGATTTTTCTTGGTATAGAAATTCTTCCCTCTATTTTATTGTAATATTTCTGATTTAGTGAGGGCAGTGATGCCTTAGGGTTTTCATGAATTTGTAGATTTTTATACTTCTAGGTAGTTTCTCACATATAGAGTAGCTAGCAA
>JAWWMP010000081.1:95570068-95581515 GCA_035047865.1 Dendrocincla tyrannina
AGACAATTAGATACCATGTTAGTCAAAACAAGAAAGCAAAGCCCAGCAACCTTGGAGAAGCTCCAATAAGGGAAAGTTGCATGAAGATGATTATAAAGGATGAAGTAAGGGGTCTTAAGACCTCCAACTCAATTCTAGGAGAGGCGTGTCATGGGGTGGAACCAAGGGAAGTTCTGGGTATGGACATGGCTTAGATTGGATGCAACTTTTAGATACGATAATTGAGTAATGCTATAAAATTAGTATGCTGCCACGTAGAAAGGGGCTTTTCCAGCTCCTACACCTTGTTGACATTTCTCACACACACACACACTCTCTGCTGCCCAGCCTGGTGTGGTGGCCCAAAAAGGGGGCTGGGGGAGAGCTCAGAAGAGCTCTGCTTGCAGAGGGGGGTTTTCCCTCTCTTGCTCTCCTGAGGTAAGGGGAGAAGATGTTTCCCATCCCTTGTTCTCCTGGACTGGACCTCAAGAACCCCAAGTCCTGCTTGAAGAAAGACGAGACTGGTAATGGGAACTGGGTACCAGCCTGAGCTGCTGGAGTAGCTGAGCTGTAGGGAAGCAGCTGCAAAAGGGAGTTTCTCCCTTGTTTGTAGTGGGCTGGGAGGTGAGCTGACTTGGGCCCAGATGCTGCAAGAGTCAGTGTTCCCAGCCTGTGGGTGAAAGGGTCTTTCACCTGGGAGGGGCAGGTTGTTGTCCCTTGTCTGCTTCTATAAGACATGGCAGAGTGGCTCAGGGGTTGGCTGGATACAGCCGGGAATGAAATGAAGGGGATGCCTTTTGGACTACTTTACTCTGCATGTTTGAAGCGGTGGTGCTTGGAAAAAGAGCTCTCATGGTATTCCTGAGGCTATGAGTTCATCCTAGCACCAGTCTTTTCTATCTGTTACTTGTCAACACGTGTTGTAGTCTTTTACACTCTTTTATACTCTTTTATACTTTTATACTCTTTTATAGTCCTTTATATTCTGTACCCCAAAACCGTATAAATAAAAGAACTATTCTCTGCTTTACCCACATAAAGTTGTGTTGGAAAGTTTTTTTCCCCCTCCTTAAGGCAACAGCAGTATTCCATAAACACTATAAGATCAAATTATTCTAACAAAACAGGGGATTCTCATTTACATATAATCTTCTGTTGCTACAGAAGTCTTCCAGATAATCTAGTCCAAGAGAATTATGAATAAATGTGCACCTCAAATGGAAATTATTATAAAAAAAAGAAATAATCCTTAGGGTTTAGAGCATATATTACAACACTACTTAGGTAACTTACTTATTAATTGGTATTTTGTCTTAGGAGTATTACATGTTGGACATGTGCCAGTAGATTCATCAAACATGAAAGGTAAAAATGAGGCTCTGGACTTGATTGATCTTGGTCTCCTTCCTACAGGACTCTATTTTGCCAAAGAAACGAGGTTTCTCTTATTTGTCTTATTTGTACTCCAAAATAATTTGCAAGCCTTTACTTCTAAGTTGAGACATTTCTGCAATTTCCATAAACAACACCCTTTCTGTGTGATACACATCTTTCTAGGCAAATTCATATCACTTTTGGAAAAACTATTCAATGAAAATTCAGGGCTTAAGTTGCAGACATGTATCTTAAACTTCAGTGTTTTCTTAGGCAAAGAGTGTATCAGCATTCTGTAGCTTTAAGAATTCATTGTAAGCCATGACTTGGGTGTTTATTTATTATTTTGTCTGCTCCTCTAAGTATAAAATCTAATTATTATCATCACATATTGAAAATATACACCGTTTCCCAAAGAAACCCAGCATTTAAAATTGCTCTTCTGTTTGTTTACCTTTTACAATTAGAAAAATTAATAAAAAGACCCTCAACTTATCATGTGTGAAACTGTCCTTGAAGTAGAGTTTGTTTGCAGAAGAATATCAGCACTTTTCTTGGTTGCTTGTCCATGACTGAGCAAAATAATAAATATAATAAATATAAATGCTGAGCTTTAACTACTAGAGCACTGGTAACTTTTGATTACTAAGCTCAAGTTTCACTCACCACAGTCATTCGTGGTATTGTGGTTTTCTTCTCAAGTGCAATATTCTCCGTCCAGAGCTTTGCGTTATCCAGGTCCTGTGATCTTTGATTGCATTTGCTGAAGCATAAACATACATAAATTTGTAATTAGACAGGGACACCCTCACCCTGTGCGGCAGAAACTGGAAGATTTTCATGGCACACTCCTTTTGGTAAGATACAATTGCTGTCACAGGAGATTGCTTTCCATTATATGTAGTTTACAAAAGCAAAGTAAACACAGATGACCCAAATGACTGCCATCCTTGTGTGCTCAATAAATTACTGGCTTTACTGACTGGATTAACATAATCCTTCAGGTAGAGGGGAGAAAAAGTCCTTGAATCTCCCTGAAAATCTGGCATTGCAGGGATTTTACATTTGAGCCTAGGATCCTCTCCAAAAATCATATTTGAAAGTTTGTTTCCATTTTTGGAGAGAGAATCATTTAGTGGAAGAATAGTCCTATTCTTCCACTAGGAAAACTTCTATAAACACTGGATTTCACAATAGAAAGGCATTCTTGATCTCCAGAGAATTCTGAATATCACCGGCACTTTTTGCTTTTTTACTTCACTGACCTATCTTCACCTACGCCTCTCCAAAACTTGTGTTAACCTCTGCCTATAGATAACTATAAATATTCATTATTTAGGTTAAAGAAAACTATTTTCTTGGGTTTTGTGTGGCTTTCTTTTGGTTGTTATTTTGGTGGTGATGACAGTTTGGTTTTTTCCAAGCTATACTGTGACATAAAATGGTTTCAATTATATGCTTTTGGAATTAGGGTTTCTTATTTCAAAAATAGCAATTATACAAAGCATAGCAGAATGAATAGCTGATATAATATTTATTTGAACTTCTATATTCCTCCAGAAAACTGTTAGCGTCACTTTTGAAGCAAATAAAATATAACTTTTCTAGTAAAATTTGAGCACTATGATAATGAAAACTTTTAAAATAGGGCCTTTTCCACAGATTTTCATTTTATACTGAATATCTGCTTTGACAGATTATGATCTGCCACTATATGCTAAAACTTTATTCTAAGGATTTCTAGGATAAGAGGTTTTGTAGGCTACAGTAGACCAAATGATAGACATCATGTACCTCTCCTATGCTATGCCTAGAGCACTCAGGCAACAATACATCAAGAATATACTAAAAAAAAATGAGGATGAAATGCAGTCAATGTGCTCATATATTTCAAACTTTAGTCTATTTTTATTGTATGTTTTTGATATTTTTTTTTTTTACATTTTTTAAAGTTGAAGTGTAGTCAGCAGGACCAATTTTGAAATGCCTCCAATCTGACTGAACTACCAAGGCCAAAACAGTCTTTAAGAATATGTAAATATGTAGAAACTGATATAATGAATCAAGGCCATCTCCATTTATTTCATCTTCAATAGTCCGGATTGAATACATCAGAAAAAGATGCTAAAATCACCATCGAAAAATCTGCTTACAGCAAAAATTTCTTCTGAATTTTTATTAGATAGTTCGTAGCCTTATCTGAATGTATCAAGATTTATAGCCATCACTTTTTAATCCAAACTAATGCAACTTGATTTCTACTTAACTCTTGGCCTTGCTTATGCCTTGGAGCAGTAAGCTCAATGGGTTTATTATGCACTAGGTAATTTTTTCCTTTTATTGTTTTTAGATATTTTTAAATAGGAAATGAAAGTGTTGTTTTGAATCCTCATCTCCCCTACTCTGAGACTTTCTCAGATTTACACTACTGTAATCACTAGTTGATTGTAAAGTAACATTTTTTGCGGTCCAAAACTATGAATTTCAGAAATTTCAGAACCCTCTGTAATGAATAATGAAATATTATTTTCCTATAATCTTCCTTCATTAGATTAAAGGGCATTGGAGCTGAAAAAATGACAGGTGGCATCACCATAAAAAGAGGTACGATACTATCTTTTCTCAGTAGGGTTCAAAATTCAGATCTAAAACTGGGAATACTCCCTGCTACCTGGTTAAAAACTTGAGAGACTAAAAGGGACAATTAAGGGTCTATATAATTAATACCATGCCCAGGCTCAACTACAGGCTTACTATTTAGTCTGTGTTTAAGGTTAAGTTAAAGACAAGAAGTCTGAGATCAAAAGCATTATGCTAGCTAAGAAAATATGGACACATCATTCTTAAATTAATATCTACTTACAGTTTGAAATGCTGTTGTACAAAAATCCAGGGATATGATTTATCTCTAGTAATTCCAAATATTTTACAGGTCCTTTAATTTTCTGTATAAGAAATATGGAAAACTGAAACACTAACTAAAGAAGACTTGATTTTACTTCACTATTTGGATAGTCCACTACTTACCCTTGCATGAATAATGTGTGAGTTTATATTATTCTCTGTCTCAAGTTGTCAGACAAGGTTCACAGGTCTTTCTTTTAAGGAAAGATGGGAGTATGTCTTTTTGCAAATAATTAAAAAAAAAACAAACAAACCAACCTAGGAACAAACTCCTTCCACATATAAAAAGAATAAAAATAATAGAAAACTTCTGCAGTCAAGTTCAATGTTAAATTCAACTTCTCATTACCTTCCCTAGACAACATCATCACTGTCTTTGACTCTGTGACAAGCACATTGCTTCTGAACTCTCTGAGCTCTCTGCTATCTGATATTTCAAAGAAGACAAACGTCAAATACTGCTGCTGAACACATTACCCACTCCATGTCCAGGACCAAAGTCACGATTGTTTAGTAGTTACCAAGGCAATATGTAAATAATTTTATTCTGTTTAAATGCTGAGAATTTAGGCTATGCTTATGTCACAGTCAAATAGAAGAACAACATGTTGTTTCTGAGTATATTCATCTGCTGTCTTTTCTTAAGTTGTTGTCTACTCTCTAAAAAATCCCTCAGTTGTTTGTACAACATACAGCAAAGAGGGATAATAATGACTGCATAATAACATAATTGATACAAAAAGTCAGTGCAGGATTAAAAAAAAAAAAATATTTCCTAACTTCTAGAGCTCCACTGCTTAGTATATGATGAGATGTAGGGTAAAGAAGCAATTTAAATAAGGCTTTAATGTTTTAATTATGAACATTAGTGACCTTGATGGAACATGAAAATATGAAGAATAGCGTTGTTCAGTTATCCAAATACAAGTTTAGCATCCTTCAAAACCAGACTTCTAAATTTATTTTTTTCCCGTTAATTTTTACATGTCATTTCAGTTTGCACACACACATGCATATGCACTTTGTTAACAAAGAGAGAGAGCCCAACATGGGGTGATTGTTGAAAATGGGAAGAGTTTTTTGCCTTTTGCCAGAAGCTGTGGCAGGTGATACTGAAATTTGCAGTACTTCCTCCTGTGTCTCTGAGGGGTGTTGAGCAGATTAATTAGTTCGTGTCTGTACAGCACTTTGAAAGCACTCAGTGCTATATAATTAGTCCTATATATTACTAGGATAGCCTTGAATATCTTTAGTGACTCTGCTTCAACAATTTCCCTTGGCAAATTATGTCACTCTCTAATTGACCTTGGGTTTTGAAGTATTTTCTTAATGTCTAATTTAATTTTCACTTTTCCTGGATTTCGTTCGCAACACAATCATTGGCAGAAAATTGTCACCTGTTTGAAACATATTTTTCAAATGAGAGATACCCTCGGAACAACTGGTTAACCTCAGGCAGTCAGAACTTAAATAGCAATTCAAATTTTTCCTATTATGACAAGCATCAGAATCATCTTAAGTATAGATTTTAAGAAGTAGACACAGGAGATACTCTAAATAATTTATCAAAAACCTAACACTCAGATGAAATTCAAGGTTGATCACGCTTTTACCAAACTACTTGCAAATTATAGGTTAGCTTTACTTCTGTACATTGACATACTTCCTCAACCTTTTTTCCCTTTGTCAATGTACCTATTAATCCTTTTACTATATAAGTACTTAATCACCCTCACCTTACTTACTTGATAATTTGAGGAATTCTTTTTTGTGGAAACGTCTTTATGATCATTTGAATTTTTGTATGCAAATAAGAATGAAAATATATATCTATAATCATATGAGCTTACAATAATTTAGTATTGGATTAAAGAAATGAGACCATTTTTTTTTTCTTGAAAATATGCCTGACAGTCAATCTAAAAAGAAGCAATCTAAGAAGAAGAGCTCCAGACTAGCATACAGGACAGAGGAGAGGCAAAGACATTGCTTTCACTTTTATTTCCTGTCTTGTACTTGGTGCAAAGGTGTGTAAAAGTGTCCTCACTTCACATTTGTGAGCACAAGAAGCACCAGACAGAAGATTCACTGTTCTCTGTTCTATTTTCAGGACAGGACATCTGACCTAGGAAGGTATCTTCCTCTGTATCTAGGCTGAAGGGCATCTGGGGCCAGCAGGGGCAAGCAGGTAAGCAAGCAGGCCAGGGTGTTTTCTGGTGGACCTGCAGACTCACAGTACAGCTGCCACTTGAGTATTTATTTCCTTCTACTGCTGGTCTGATTGAAAATCCTCTGCACAAGCTTTTTCTGCTTCTGTAGCCTGATCCTTTCTACAATCCTCCACTCTCTCCTCAGCTTTCCCTCTATTTCCTGTCAATCTTTCCTGCGTTTCAACTAACCATTTCCGGTAAAAATCTAAATAGGAAATAAAGATAAAATGAGTAAACAGAAGTATTAACTTTTTTTCCCCATATGATTACTGTGCTTGCTTGCTTTTTTTATTTTTTTTCAATTTCTCTTTGCTTTTAGGATATGTTTTTAGTTCTTGTTCCCATAGTTTATTTTGCCACATTCATACCACAAGGAGGGAAATGTAGCCTCAAGCAAATTGTAAGTAATAATGATAAAGAACTTCAGTATTGGACAATCATCAACCATATAGAAACATGCAGAGACATTTGATTAAACCACAATTATGAGGCAAAAGTCAATACTTTGATTCCAGTCTTCCAGGAATTTCTGCACATCTGTCATGGTTTTAAGCCCAGGTGAAAACCAGGACACCATTCTTCTTCCCTTTAATAAAGTTCCGGAAAAAAGTTCTGTAGAAAATAATATAATTATTCTAACACTTTGTCCCATCCTTGAAATGTCCTACATGAAAAAGGAATATATTTTTTAATTCAGTTCAGTTAAAGGTTTCTGTTGTAACTGCAAAGAGCATCTCTCATAGTACAGGCAATCTGTGTTTTCCAGTAACTAGGTTTCTCACAAGTTACTGAGATTGTAGGCAAAGAAAAGATCTAGACCCTTCTAATAGAGCAGCTGTTCAAATCTGCTGCTCTATTTGTCCACTTTCTCACATGCTGCTGGGACAGAAAGAGCCACTGAAGCTGTAACAGGTAAGTTCATGTATAATCAAATTTGATGGGGCTTTTCAAAAGATAACGAAACTATAATTCACACTCAAAAAGGGAGAAAATATAAGTAAAATAACAGTTTGTTTTTTTTTTTTTCCATTTTCATGAATTGCTTGATGTGTGACCTAGTATTCATAAACATAAGGAAAAGCTTTTGCTAAGTTAATGGCCCTAATCTAAGAGATTTTTCTGGTGTTGTGTTTGTTTGGTTTGTTTTTTTTTTCCCAAAAAAATGTACATTTAGTCTTCTCTTCCTTCTTTTTTTCCCCTGGTGCTTCTATTAGAGTAAAGTTTTGATTTATCATCCCAGAGAATCACATTGATCACAAGAGAGCTGGCTCTAAACCTGACATCTTCCAGTTACTCATTCCTTTCTCTGCCTTTCAGTGTTCATCTTACACTGTAGCACTCTGACACGGTTTTCTACTGTCTTCTTGTTTCAGATATTTGAGGTCACTTGGCAAGTCATACTCACTGTTGTATTGCCTCAGTTTCAGATAGTTGTACAACTGTCTGTTTTTAAACACAGATATAATCTCACAGACATTGCATCCTTAACAGTTCCTTTAACAGAAATTTTGTTTTCTTCATTGTTTTAATGTGTGAAAACAGAGGATTTCTTTCTAGACATGATTGTTTGCAAGATCTTTTTCTCACACTCAGTCATGTGCCCTCCATTACAAATACATGCTCAGTATGACTTCGAATAGATCAATTTCCAAAAGTACTTCCGAAAGTTGGAAAATAGTGTTAAAGAAATATATAATTTTTCATTAAAAAATGAAACAAAAATTGCAACATAGGAACCAAAACCAAGCATGCTTGGGATAACAGCTTACTTTGAAAATCTGTTCCTCTGACAATATCCTATGAACAAATCAGGTGGAGGGGAGTAAGAGGGGGATTATATGGAGTTATGCACGTATTTAATAGCTGTGGTGAACCACTATCAGAAAGATTTCAGAGAGATATGGAAATAAGAGTTACTGCTGGATTGCAGGAGTGCTCCCTAGAGTATAATGTCTCCTGCTTTCCTCAAATAAGTTTTATATTTTTTCAAAGGATGTCAGGCTGTAGCACTAAACATCATCTAATTATGTCTGTAAAGTGGCAATTTGCAGCCTCTAGCTCAAAAGTTGGAAGAGACCCAGGTGGGTATATCGCTTCCAAGCAGTATAATGTTTGGAGGTATAGTCCCCAGTGATCGATGAACATGTCCAACCTGCCTCTACTCCTACTTCCAGGGTAGTTTGACTGTGCCCAGTGACATATGACTTCAGGCCTACCAAAAGTTATGCACTCTCAGCAGCTATGACAGGGAAAAGGTGTCATTTTCCATGCTTGCCTGAATGCCTCATCTCAGTGTCCATTTGTGTCAGGATTGACAGCTTTGAGAATGAGTGCAAAGATCAAACTGTTTCACAGTGCTGTGTCAGCCAATTCTCAAACTTCAGCACTATCCTGTGTTGAGGATGTGCCCTTGGTGAGCGTCCTCACTCAAATAAAAGCCAAACAGAAGTACACAGAGGCCTACATATCCCTCCATTATTCACTAAAACATTTTCTGTGGAGAAAGAGGAACAGAGACAGATTGTCTTATAAAACTCTCTGAATTCAGCAGTTATAAGACTTAAAATGTTTAAGGGTGATATAACTATTGAAATGTTAGATTATCAGGAATGATTTGTTTCTTTAGTCCTTAGACATTTAACATTTCCTATAGGAAATGGTAATTAGAACAAAGGTAGCATTTAATCCCATGAGAAGGTGTTGGCTTTCACATAACCAATAGCTATGCCAAGCAAAGGTTGTGGTTATTTATTGCACTGCTTTCTGTCTTAGTGAGATTTTACTCAATAAAAATTAACATGATTGTTTTTTCTGGTACGTATTTTGCATCTTGAAATCAGGTAATTGAAAATACAATGTAAGTTGTCTTCCTTAGTCCAAAAAAGCCATGTTACCTTAAGGTATATATTCTGCATTGTAGTGTGCTGAGATTGTTTAAAACAATAAATAGGTTGCTTACCCTACAATACTGCTTAGCCAAGGAATCACTTGGGACCTAAGAACAGGAGAAAGGGCTAATTACTTACACCTCTATTACTCACTGCCTGAATACTAGTGCTCAAGCCTTTTTTTTGAGCACATTATGCATTTTCCACAGGAAGATGGAAGTGGAAGTAGGGGAGATGAATGGCCATTCGTTGAAAAAAAGTACTCTAACATGGGCAAACAAGCACTTTTTGTCTTCTGCTATTTACCTGTGTAAGATACTCTAGTGTATCACATCTTTTGGGGGTTTTACTAACTTTCTGTTCATATATCCTGGCATACCGATGTATAAAAATCCATAGATTTTGGTGGTTCTTTTGTGCAGGTACCTTATTGGGGTAGTAAAATAAGTCTAAAAGTTTATATTTGCTGCTTCAGAAGTGTAAGCAAACTCCATTTGCTGTGTCTTTGCCCATGTTAAAACAAACAAAAAACCAAAAAAAACCCAACAAAAAAACCAAAACCTAAACCTACAGCATTCAAATGCTGAGATTATTAAATACTGGAAGTTAGTTGGGAAATTTATTTCCAGGCATGATTGTCTTCCAGTATCAGCTATATTCTTAATTTTTCTGGGTTTCTGCCGGGATACAGTAGGATGAAAAAAGATTTTGAACTCAGGGCCTCATTTTTGCACTGCAGTATTTCACATTATCATAGAATCAGAACATATGCCAATTTGGAAGGGACCCACAAGGACCATCAAGTCCAACTCCTGGCCCTGCACCAGACCATCCCAAGGAGTCACACTATGGACCCAAGTGTATTGTTCAAACACTTCTTTAGCTCCCTCAGATTTGGTGCTGTGACCTCTTTCCTCTGGGTGAAGAACCTTTTTCGAATACCCAAACTAAACCTCCCTTAGCACAACTTCAGGCCCTTCCCTTGGGTTCTCTCACTGGTCACTACAGAGATGAAGTCTTAAAGGTATGTTTAAAATAAGATTGCCTTTCTCATTCCTCATAAAATCATTATGATTGTTATTGTATTGGGGGTATTTCCATAAAAGAAGTGTTGATAATATCTGTGACCTTGACAGTATTTATCAGCCACATTGGGGTGTTTTATTTGGTTGCTAGTTTTGAGACGATTAATAACATGGAAACTTCTGGCAATTTGAAGTCAATATCTTTAATACAGCTATATATCGCAAAAAAAACAAACAAAAAAAAACTAACAAATTGAGCATAGAAGTATGTGAAATGACACAAGCAGTCAGAATATTTTAAGCGCCTGTCAGTCACAGTGTGCTTGGAAATGATTTAACTATTTATACTTTTATTTCACTGATGTTGTGACAAATCTTGGAAAATTTGTTACATTCATAATTGTTATTTCTTCTTTCAAAATATTTTTTTTTAAAAATACGGGAGGGGGTGTCGTGGGTTTCTCTGATTAGGTCTTTTTGGGTTTTTTCTGTTTAATAAGAGGAAGATCGGCTTCTGTTGGAAGCCGATCTGGAAGTTTCCCTCTATCCTATAGAGCAGAGCCAATTAGGGCCAGCTCCAAGGAAAACGTCCTGATTTTGAACCATTAAGTTAGGCCCCTGCGTGAAAACATGTTTAAGAAGTTGTTGCGCAGTTAGAATTTGGGCAGCCATGAGTTAACAACATCACAACACAGACATCAAGGTCAGTGTAGGAGAAGAAGAGGAGAGGGAGGGGGAGGGACCCCATGGATCAGGGAGAGGTCTTAAAACTATTATTCCCTGAATACATTGGTGATGACCACGGTGATTATGAGTTGTCCCCTTGAAGCCCATGGGATCCATCGAGGTGCAAAGATCCCCCTGTGTCAACAGGGGCATGAAAGAAGGTGTTACCTCGTGGGAGGCCCCCAGGTGGATCAGAGTCTTGCAGAGATTGGCAGCTGAGACCCACAGAGGGAGAGGACCCACGCTCAGCAAGAGGCCCCCAGGTGGAGCAGAGTCTTGCAGAGATTTGCAGCCGAGACCTACGGAGGGAGAGGACCCACGCTAAATAGGTACAGCCAGCT
>JAWWMP010000081.1:95583943-95602780 GCA_035047865.1 Dendrocincla tyrannina
GATAGATAGATAGATAGATAGATAGATAGATAGATAGATAGATAGATAGATAGATAGATAGATAGGTAGGTAGGTAGATAGGTAGATAGGTAGATAGATAAATAGAACTTGGACTAACTAAACTTTAAGGATTAATTGACCTTCAGCAAAGTCCCATTACTTAATGTAAGATCAATCAATAGCAAAAAAACCCAACACCATAGATACTACCCAGTGACACATCTCCCTCCACTTAAGCTATTCACCCAGTGGAAGCTCCCAACTGACTAGAGGATAATCAGTCATGCTTTCAACTCTATCAAACTTTAATGATGGACACATCTATTATAACACGTGATGCAAGTGCTCCTCATGGAGCATAGGCCATTCTTCAGAAGCAATTAATTTTCTTCAATGACTGTCACAGGGATCACCCCAAACTTGGCTGATTTAACATATTAATGACTGTGATACTTTTCTTTGCATTTCCATGAATTTCAAAATCAACATGCAATTTTCTAATGGCTTCAAAAAGCCAATTTCTACAGAATATGAATTTAACCATAGGTATGCTCTTTGGTTTGGGGGTTTTGTTTGGTCTTTTTTGTTTGTTTTTTTTTGTTTGTTTTGGTTTTTTTTGGGGGGGGGTTGAGATATTTTTACTGTTGTTTGTTTCTTTGGTTTCTTTGGTTGGTTGTTTTTTTGTGTGGTTGGTTTTGGTTTGTTTGGAGTTTTTTCATTTATTTGGATGTAAACTAGCCATCATCTGTTGAAGCCAGTGCTTTCAGGTTTCAAACTAGATAAATATGCTGTATGTCCTTTTAAATCTTTATTAAGGTCATCCTTCCCTGTTCCAAGAAACTATGTTTATGTTCCAAATACACTTCTATCTCCAGTTAGGTAGTGTGCAGTCTGTTTATTCTCTATTAAGAGCTATCATTGAGCCTCACTGTTTTGTTCTTGGTTAGGAAAATACATGTAATGAACCTCTATATTAAAAATGAGTTAGATGTTTGTGTCCATGTCCATATATAAGATGAGGTGATATTACTTTTCCTCATCCATTTGGCACAAAACAATGTATTTGCACTGTGTAAATATGTATGCTTAGAAGCAGCTAGGTATGTTGCTGAATCCCTTTGCTCCTTTCCATTATCTGTAGGAGTAGCATTGCACATATGTAGAGCTCTACTCAACAGCATCTGAAACTCTCTCACATGAGAAATTATTTACATAGGATACAGGATACAGAAATCTTTATTCTATAATCTGATTCATTAAACCTGACAGGAACAGGTAATCCTACATAAAAATTAATACTCCGCAAAACAGTGATGATGAAAGCCATCATCCATTTGGGGTGACAAGACTTTGAAGTTTTGACACTAGCTAGAAATAACAGTTTGAATTGTCTTTGGGGGTTGTCTTGAATCTTCACCTCAAGCTTTTAACTTGAAGTTGTACTAGAGAAAGACCAACTCATAAGGTGCTTTTTACACTATTTCTCTATCTTTAGTCAGTGTTTTATTTCTTAAACTGTGCTTTCTAATACATAAACATTGTAAGTTATATAAAATATGCCAGGTCATGCATGGCAGTGCCTTATGTGTCTACCCTAAGTGAAAGTCTCCCAAAAGCCATTTAAATTCTTTTATGCTCTACTGGAAAGCGTGTTTTGGAAGTTGAGAATGCATATTGTTAGGGAGAGGAAGAAGTTCGCCAGATCTTAGCGAGAGCAGATGTCAACCATAGCTTCTTAGCATGCATCAAGGATGCGAGGGAGAAATCTGAGATGCTGGGCTCTGCTGGGAACAGATTCCTCAAGGGAGAGTCAATGGGGCATTTCTTCAGTGCACTGACAGCTTAGAAAACTTTTATGTTGATCACAAAAACTGTCTCACGTAGCTTTTATGTTATTCAATGGCCACAAAAACTTATTTTCTCCAGGGCTATGATGCTCTCTGTAAACTTATTTATGACTACCTCAGATCTTCCTTTTCACAAATTTGCCTTTTATGGTATATCAGTTCCACACATTGAGCCAGATTATATCCTCCTATCCAGTCTTACTGTCATGGTTGTCTTATCTGTAAAGTTCATCTTGTAATGAAAATTTGAAAGCTATCACACTGGAGATTTTAATGAAATTGTATTGGTCAAAAATAGCCTTAGATATTGATTCAGTATTTAGATTAGAGTTTTCAAATATTTAAAGAAGAGTAAATAATTTTTATGTATCAGAATATTTTGTTCATATCACTTAAACTAGTTTTTAATTTTATATTAAGCTAGTCATGTTATGAATTTTTTCTTTTTTTTACTAGTCTCTTAGCATGAATATTGATAAAAAAGTTTTTAAACATTTTGCTTAGTTTGGTGTTATCCACATTCATTGAACGGATTGAAAATTATATATTTTTGCATTTTTTAAAAGATTTCAGGAAAAACAGCCATTCCTGAGCTTGCTTACCCTTTACAGCTGTTCTTTGGACTAGCCATCTATTTTTTCCTATGTATAGTTGATGAGACTCTCTGTGAGTAAGAAGGAAAGGAACACTCCAGGCAAGGATGTGGTGGAATGATGGAATGGCACATTTATTACAATGGTGCAGGCTTATATAGGGGTGGATGGAACTTTCTGGAAAGGGGGTTGAACCTGGGAGGAGCATGCAGAAAAGGAAAAACACAGAAAAGGAAAAATAGGGAAGGATTATAACCATAAGGGGTAAGGAGGGTGGAGATAACTATATAAGGGAAAAGCTCCACTGTGGCAGAATCTGTCCAATCAGGGAGCTTAGATAACACCAAGCTCCATTTTGTGTAGCATGCAACAATGGTATTTAGCTTTACAACAGTGAATTTACAAACTAGGAAACCTGTAACAACCCGATACACAGCAATGAACTGTCTCTTGTGCAGGATCCTTGGTCTTGTCAAGTCATCTCATGGTCTCTCTTCCATTTAGTGTAATCTTGTATTCCTACATATAGTCAAAATATTTATGATACTTCATGCATATTCTGTGAAGTGCAATAACAAAATAGTGGCCAAGATCAAAACTAGCAATCCCACTCTCTCATTGAAATCTACTGCAAAAACTCAGAAAGGTCTATAAACATACATTGAAAGCCATTACAAACAAAGAAATAAAATTCCTGGATTAAGGGAATTTCTTTCTCCACTTTCAAAATAGTTTGATATGCCTGCTACAAGGATTAATGCAAAGTAATAAAAATTATTCAAAATTGTTTAAAAAGGATTCCTGAAATTTCATTCTTCTCAATGAAAAATATAGATTCAATATATGCATTTATATTTATGTATAAATAGTTTTACTTATATAGATAGGAGTGATTTCTAGATTACCATGCATAGAGCTAAATTAAGAGTTCTTTCTTTCAACTCTATATTCAGTTCAACTTTCAGTTTACCCCATTGTATTCTTTTAGTAATTCATGCCCTTTACCAGACCTGCACTTTATGCTATTAATTATTGTGAAGTAAATTATTTTAAATATTTTATATTTAAAACAATAATATAAAATAATGATTTTATCTGTTTTGTTTATTACTTTGTCACATTTTTAAAAAAAAAATCTCATCAGAAAACAAAACCATTTTGAATAAAGTAAATAACCAGTTTTCAGATATTTATTTGCCTTTCTGTATTTGCTCTGTAGGTTTGTTTCTATTTATGTAAGAGTAATTTTTCGTTCTTATATTTTTACACTCTTTCCAACTGGTAAATGCTTCTATTATTGTAATGACAAGAGCCACAAATAAGTATATGACACATTGATGTGATTTTTAAAGAATTTAAGTATTCTGACTGCAGTTAAGTGCTGTTAGATCACTAACTGAAAGACACCTGCCAAACATTAGCATTTGCTACGGAACTTGTGTCTGTACTCTTCCACTGCCTTTCCATTAAGATTCTCAAGACTGAAATTATGCTGTACTCATCCTCTGTAGGGCAGATGGAAGGAAACTATGAGTCCTGAGTAGTGTTCAAATCCCCTGGTTTGGAAAGAGCAACCCTGACCTTCAGAAATAAAGCTGGTTATAAATAACTGTTTGTCTATGACTCTGGGGAAAGGAATTTTTTCTATTCCACCAAAAATATTGAATGTGAGCACTGAAGAGAGGGATTACTGATCTGTCAGTTGCTATCTGTGCCTATTAAGGTATTATTTTATATAATTTCTATCCAGTCTTTCTGATATCTCTGGGACCAGGATTCTTGCCCTGCTGTTAGCATAATAGAATCTTAGCAATAAAACAGTGTTGTACTGACAGTGGGGACTAATCACAGAATATGCTGAGTTACAAGATAAGGTCCCAGTTAGCCAGAGGAAGACTTTGCTCTAGTTGATGTTAGAAGCATCCAGCAAAGTACTCCAGGATGAATAGTAGTGAGTCGAGGCCTTGAAAAGTTCCAGTAGTGGTCAATAAGAAACAGAGATCTGAAATAGTTCAGGTAATGCATGTAATGAGAAATAAATCTTTCATGGAGTAGACTTATTTTCAATTATAGTCCCACAAAGATGAAAACCCAGCAGGAGTTCCTCAGGAAGGCTGTCAGTTTTTGTCTGATTATTTCCAAATTAACATGTGCCTGGCTGGGGACCAGGCAAACCTCCTCACCTCCTTCCCTCAATCTCTGAAGCTGCAGCTGGTGCTCAGGGTTATATTTTCAGACAAGGACTTCAGAAAGGACCAATGAAGCAGATATTTGTAATCTTAAAAATATTTCTGTGTGAGTATTTCACATTAACATTGAATTGTTACTAAACCTGGAAAAAACATACAGTTCTAACGGGAAAAGGAGATAAAGCGCAACTGTTTGCTGACTTCAAGATCACAAAGTATGAAAACTACGAATAATTTTCTTTAGCCAATGTGAAAAACCATGATAAACCATGTCTGTTTGAATACTAATATTTATTCTGAAATGATTCAGTAATAATATCAGTAATATAATATACTATAACATACAATTTGGATGTCTTTATCTAGTAATGGAAGTACAATCTTTTAGCAGTTACTGAGGTTAAAATAGGGATCTGTTCTTTCAAAAAGAAACCTATTTTTTTGATATATTATCTGCATAATCACATTATCTAAAAGGTGATTTAAAGGTCATCAGTTAGTGTGCTAGCAACAGACATTCCTCAGCAGGTTTTTTATAATAATACGTTTAAAAACAGGTAAGCATTTTCAATGATTTCCCCTATATTTTCTCAATTCCTACAAATCTGCAGAACTAGAGACACCTTCAGTTTGATGGTTCTGCAAATACCCTTTCTGGGTTTTCATTGTGTTCATTGTTTTTTTGCTGGTTTTTATATTATTATCATTTTTGTGTAAGATATATCTCATGCAGAACACTCTAAAGACTGTTGCACAAGAAAAATTATTCTAATAACAACTTTTGCTATCTCTGAATTGTACATGTCAGAATTTTGCTGGGTTTTGATAACAAGGCTCTACCCTATAAAATGAAAATAAAAATAATTTGGAAAACCAATGCTGAGAAATGCCAGCTGGGAAAATACCATGGATTTTAGCAGTGCAGATGAGAACAAACCACATGGAATTCTGGTGTTCTGTGGAAATAGTGGAAATGTGTTGTCTGCTTAAGTAGGTCATTTACTTCTCCAAAACAAATGTTGCACAGTTCTTTTTCTGTTTGCTTTTAAATGAGGAAGAATATTTCTTAATCATGAAGAACTCTGCAGTAGATTGTCACAGCATCACCATGGAAAAAGAAATACTGTCACAGCAAGAAATTCCAGAAAGTCTGTGTCTGAAAAAGAACTGTAATCAGGAATGCCATGGATGAGCTGTATGAGGAATGATGACGGATATGAAGATGAGGGATGCCACTGAAGTAGTCCAGTGCCCTTTCAGTAAGTTACTTACACTGTTTGAGCTAGACTGCTGGAAAAACTTCTAAAATCTCAGAGAAATTGCTGTAGCACGGCTTATTCGAATTGAGTAGATAACATCTAAGTACATAAAAAGACACATGAACTCTTTAAAGTCTGTGTAGACAGCTGTGATTTTTCTACATGGGAAAAATTTTTGTTATTCTTTCAATTGTTTTGTTTCTACTAGCTTGATTATAATTTGAAACATAGTTTTACCAATTATAATTTTTTTTCTTAAATAAGAAAGTATGAATAAGCTCATACTCTATAAAATTATATTGTCAGTCTTTTGACTCAAAGGTGAACATTTATTTGACAACATCTGTCCAAACAAAACAGCGACTCTGAGAGCCATTATCTGAGCTATAATTATAGTATAATACAACTCAGTTAAAGTTCATTTCTGCTTCAGTTGTCACAGTCCTTTTGCACATGTAATGACCCTGAAAATTTTCTTTATAATTTATTTACATAACCACACCTACCAGTATAATAATAATAATTATAATTCAAAAGTCACAAATGCTTGCTAATGATTTATTTTTCATATACCTGGCGCTGATGCCTTTTTGCTGTTCAGCACCTTAGCTTCTTTGCTATAAAATAAGTAGTAAACTCCTTTGTAAAGTGCTCTGCAACCTCTTAAAATTGTTCTGTAAGGGTGTGGTATTATATGGATTTATTATTTTTTTTAACTAAACTGTTAAAACATCCTATCATGACAACATCAAATCTTCTGTCAGGATTGATGAAGGCACTTAACTAAAAATCAATATTTGGTTCAGAATGCAAAGCCCTATAAAAGTACTATAATGCAATCATATTTAGCTCTTTGGTAGAAGGCTGTATTTTTATTTGTTTTGTTTTTGAATTCACAACATCAAAATGGTTAATACTGCATAAAAAGGCAAATCAGGCAGAAAAAAAAAGGTAGCTATTAGAATAATTGCAAGGTGGCTGCTAAGAACAAACTATATAAAAGATGTTATGGCTGAATAGAGATGCAATATTCCTTAAAATGCTACTAAAAGTAAGATTCTTCTAGCTCTCACCTTGTGTTCCTGGAGATACAGGGTGGTTATGTTTGCTTATACTCTAATCTCTAATTTTTCTGTTTAAATTGGATAGTTCAGACACCCAGTCTGTCAACAATCCTCTGTAATTTGAATGATTTTCCTTTTCCTGCTACAGAGTGCTAGAAAGCATATCTACAAATCAAGACTCTCTCTGAACACAGGAGGGATAATTTAGAAGTTACTCTAGAATAATTTAGAAGTTACTCTAGAAAGTATAATAATTTAGAAGATATCAAATCCATGAATGTTGATAGCAGCTATGGGGTAGAGTGATAAAGGAAATGGAGAAACAGGAAGAGGTGAATAAAAAGGGAGGAACAATTTATTTGCTGCAGAGAATACCTCTGCACAGGCTCCACTTCCACACTCAACCTGTCATTCAGATCTTGATCAAGCCTCCAGAGTGGCATTTTGCAACTGAGCGTTTAAAAAGACACCTTTTTTTAAAAGAAAGGAGAAATCCAGTTTCCACTGGATTTCACTATACTATCAGGGCCTAACTTTAAACTTCTGGAAAAATGCCATCTCGAATGCTTCACTTTAAGAGTGAAGGTTTGTCCTCATGTGTGTCCCCTGGCTGCTGAAAGAAAAGCTCTAGTGAATTTTTGACAATACCTAAATTCTGTACAGATAGTACATGTTACAGCTGATGCATGTTTGTACTGTATTAAAAGAATGTTTTAAGAATTATAGATCTTAGTTCTGAACCATTTCTCCACCTTGAGCATTCAGCTTGATTTGACATGGCTTTTCCCTTCATTTTACTTTGAAGTTCCTGACTGACATACAGAAAAAAAAGGCAGCACATGCTTCTTCAGATACACATCTGTAGGATAAAGAATTTGGTGTAATAAGTATATGCTCTTTGAATTCTGTCCTCATTAGTTCTTAAATAAAGGAGTGGCATAAGGAACTGTGATATCATTGTTTCAGTAGTTTACAACAGGATATCACCCAAAATATTCTGTTAATTTCACCTGCCTTAGTGAAAAAACTAAAGAAGAGCAAGTCAAAGAACAAGATCAAGTCAAAAGACCTGTGGATTTCAGGAAGAATTTTTTCACTGAAAAACTCCTTGAGCAATGACCTTGAGCAAGTCTTTTAATCTCTTTGTTGCAGATCCTCAAAGGTGCTTAGGTATATCATTTTCATTAATTTCACCAGACTAGTGAGGATCTATGCGCCCCAGTCCTCTATGTCAAGAAAAAAGAGATTCTGCTTCTGTACATCACAGACGTCTTCTGTGTATCTTGTTAAATGTGTTCATTAATGTACTTAGTTACTCTGCTGATGATGGTTCTGCCTAAGACAAAGTGATTTAATTCATTAATTGCCACATAATACCACTGAGATCAAGAGCTGGAAATTACTCAGAAGGTAGGGATATACCTATATTAAAAAAAAGAAAAGAAAAGGGAAACCAAGGTTTTTATCAGAAAAAGATTGGTTTCCTTTCAAATTTTGAGAACAATTTTTCATTTCAGAAATGCAAGACAACTGTTAGCTGATGGAGAAAATGAGGGGGTTTTCCTCTGGGTAAGTTATTCCATAACTTCTCTCTCCAGAGACTAGTGCATTTTCCTGTGAAGTATCTGACATCTAATATTCACTATTATAACCAAAATATTAATCCCAACAGAATCCACCTAAATGCCTCTTCCCCCTCCCCCCCAGATACCATGTACTACTTGAAAGTATAATTCATGCACTGGTTGTTTTTTTTTAAAAAAGGAGGGTATTTAAGATGGGATTTTTCAAGGAAGACAAGAGATTTACGTCCTGAGACCTTATCAGAATTCAATAGAAATCAGATTTTGTGTTCTGTTAAAGTGTCTTGGAGAACTCTAGTTGTAGAAACTATTCTGAAGCACTTGTTAATGAAGAACAGAGAGAAAAGTTCCGTGGCTAAGGTTATTAAGTACTGCACAACTTTAGCATAGCTTGACCTGAGAACTGTGCCGTGCATTAAACCACATAGAGTATAATCATGAAGTAGAATTTGTTGAAGGCACAGTGAGCTCTGCTCCCCTTCAAAGTATGGAACCTGAATGCTGGTTGCATTATTCAAAAAAGACAAGTTGAACAGCATGTGTGTTGTTCACCCTTAACATGAATCAATAGTCAATTTTGAACACTGTTCAGAAAGTATTCAGAAGAAAATTACATGATTGCAGAAAGGTGGGAGATTATTGCAGACAACTTAGTATGACTGCTCTTTAGCTGGAGGACTTAGAGAATTTCAGGTAATGTCAGATAGCAAATTTAAGTGCAGCAGCTAAATTATGACAGAGTTCTACTGTTCTTGTGAGTTTGCTTTTTAGTAGAAGAAAAGACCGATTATACCATACCACTTTGAATTAAATACCACATCATTACTGTGTTTTTAGCACAATTCTGGGCGTCTAAGGAGTTGGGTCTAATGAGTTGAGAGAGATAGAATAAGGTAGAGAGGAAGTTAGATCAATTGCTTAGTCTTTCCCTTGAAACATTTACTGAAAGCATGCAAATGGACGCATAGAACAATATTTAGACAGTAATTCCTTAGCTAATTATGTACTAATTATGGGAAATAACAAGGTTTTACAAACATAAGCAAGAATCCTCCTTTCTAAATCATTGCAGTCTCCAATTCTTTTTCATAGAAGACTCTATAGTTTAAATGAATCCATTACCGGGATGAAGGAGTTTCTTTCTTCAAACTAACATTGATCAGTGTTGATAACACAGTTAGAATGTGATACCAAATTGTATAAATCTCATGCTTTATATTTACCTTAGAAAATGCATAGAAAATGTTTATCTCCAAATTTCAGTTAAGCACTTAAATAGAATTCATAAAGCTTTAAGTTAGAAACTCCTAGTACTTTAATAGTGCACTTGAAAAAGACAAAAAATGCATTACAGATACAATTCAAATAGATGGCACCAATTGCTTTTAAGTGTAGTTCAGAAACTCTTCTCTTAGTAAATTCTTGCAGGAACATCTTTAGCTCTTAGCTAGGTCATCCATCCTTAAAGGATAGAACTCATTGTTAACACTCCTTCACCAAGCGGTGGAAGCATAGAGTGATCAACTTTTTCATGAGCACTAATTTTGCAAATAAATTACAGTGAAGATAATTCTTCAGTTGGATGTGAGTGAAAAGGAGTAGGAAATGGAAGGTTATTTTAAAAAAAAAACAACAACTCAGCTGTGTGGTACTATTAACTTTTTTCATTACTATTTATCATTATTATTTTGACTTGTGGAGATTAAGGAGTAGCCTTCACTTTCGATAAATCATAAAGACATAAGTTAATAGCTTCAAAGCACTCATTTAAAGGATGAAGACTTTTAAACAAAGCGCTCATATACTTCATTCTCCTTGAAGTTCCTAACTTATTTAATGCAATTTCAGTACTCTACAAGAATAGCTACATATCCAGATTTCCCCCCCACCCACCCCCATAGGACAGCTTCTTTTAAAATGAAGAAGCTTTCCAATAGCTGTACTTTTCTTTTCCTTGCTCTCTTCTAATTCTGTAGAATGGTAGAAGAGTACAAAAGTACAACTTGTTTCTTAAGCAAGACATGCTTGTGATTATTCGTTCATCTAAAATCTTAATTTCAACTATATCTATTCAGAGTGTGTAAGTGAATATCCAAAGGAAAGCTAAAGGTAGGACTCAGCAGAATAATCAGTATTAAATACAAATTCAGATCTATAAAGATAAATTATAAGTGAATTATGTATATATATATATATAAAAAGAAATATCAGATCCATATTTGAAAATTATGAAAATACAATCATATTGCTGTTTGTGGATCTACTATTGATACAACTGCATTAAATTTAAATTCTGCATTATTTTCAGGACTAGTTCTGCTTTCTTGTGGATTTCTGTAAAAATATATATGCAAGGAGTATTATTTAGTTTTGGACTTGAGACTATTATCTCCCAGTAATATCTACAGGAGGTGTATGCATGCAATCTTTAATCTCAACATTTTGGTAAGATAAAAAAATGAGTGTAGTTTATATTATCTAAAATTGTAAATCATCATGCATCTAAATTAATTTAAATCATACTAACAGTATTTAATTTGGTTTGTCAAAGTGTGGGAATTCTGCAAAGTTATAAAGACTTTTAAATCATAGCAATCATTTAAAAAGCATTGTCATTTTAAACTAAAAGCAAAATTAAAATGGCACTCAGTTCACCTTCTTAATTATTTTTCTCTAAGAAACTGTGATTGTTATATTAAAGACCTTTTTTCCAATATTTTTTTTAATTACCCCTAGGAGCAGAAAATGGGCTTCTACTATAAGATAGTTTCTACTATCCTATTGTAAAGAATTTAGTAGCAAACCAAGGGCAGTAGGCAGTTTTAATAGAAGAATGGTTTCAATTACTTCAAAAAAAAGATTTGTTTTCGCACAGTTGAAGGAGACCTCAGTTATTTAAGGAGTAGTAAACCAACTGCAGGTGGTTTATTACCCACATGGAATATTTGCTATATACCAGTAAAATTACTTATATACTGCTCCATAAGCACAGGAACAGTTAGTTTATAGATCCTCTGGCTAAAAAATTAAATTGCAGAGTCCAATATTGTGTGCAATATCCTGCAGCAGTTTTCTTTTCACAACTGCAAGGCTATGCATACCAGTGACAACACAGGTGTCTCATAACTCACAGTCCCACAGCCTGTTTTGAAGGAGAAGCAATGGTCCTAAAAAAAGCTGATACTAAGTCAAACTCAATAATTCATGTACTTGACATGAGAAGCAAAACCATATCACACCTGTGCATAGGATAAAGCCAGAATAATTTCTCAAGCAAATTTTCAAAATGTCATCCTCAGAATTAGTCCTTTGGAGTGTACCTCTTGACAAATAATTAGATATTCTAATTGGTCTAAGAAAGACAATAGACTAAAATATTTCTATTGGTTTTCCTGGTAAGACCTCCCCTTAACGGAAGTTGATAGCATTTGACACATAAAGAGTCCAAGCTGGCATCTCCAACTCACTGGCACTGTGAGTTTTCACTAGTAGATCTCACGCAATTGTTACACAGAACCTCATGTTTGAACCTGCTTCCTCATTCTCTGGGCTGCACTTCTGTACTTAAGCCTCAGTTTATCTTTTGGCACATACTGCAGCACTCCTCAGCAACCCAGTAATCCAAATTGTCTTGTTTTAAGTGTGTGACTCCTGTCACATAACTCACCACCTCTTGCTTTCTGCTGGGGTAAAGGAAAAGGTGACACAGGAAGACTGTGTAGACTTAAATCTCACTCTGTATTTTGGACAAAATGGAGCAATCAAAATTTACATCTATGTCTCTGCTACCCAAATGCCGTAGCATATGCTTATTTCTTGTAGATTTTTAAGGATGACTGACATTTCCCTGCTTTGCTTCACTTTAAACAAGAACCAGCTCAAATCCAAGTATGTTAACTCTTGGCACTGTTAATAAAGCTGCAGGTGTATGCACTTTGCTCTGCATCAGATGTGTATTAGTAGTTTTCATGAAAAATGAAAAATTGCAAATAACATTTAATTTTTTTCTCAAGCTGAAGCTTTGCACAAGCTGAAAGTCAAGTACCTGAGAGGTGAAGCTCTTTCAAGCTTGCATTTTTTTTCTGTTATGGCTGTCACTGCCACATATCCTTGACTTTGGGTTCCATTAACTGTGTGGTATTTTGCCTGAAGTCTAGTTTTACTATTAATTGCATATGACATTTCAATCAGGATTATTAAACAGGGCGGGGGGCGGGGAACAACAAAACACAAACTAACAAAAAGAAAAAACTACTTCACAACTTTTATCATGGAAAATGAGAAGTACCTTAACTTTTATTTTATGATTTTATAAATTTGCTCTATTAATTGGAGATTCACTTCCTTCAAATGAAGGAAGAGGAATAGGAATCACATCCTATCTAAAGGAAAAGGTAAATACTATTTTGATTATGCATGTCTTAGACCCTCATTCAGATTGGCTATTATAAACCAAGAGTCTACTTCTTTACCTCACTCACATTCAGCAATCAAGGATTTAAAAGCAATTTCAATGCAAGCAAAACCCCCGAACAAGCAAACAAACAAAAGCAAAGCAAACAACAAAACAAATAACATTTTCCCAAAAAGCTTTCGCTCCAAGACACTATTGCTTCCAATTTGCTGCCAAAAGAAAATCGTTCCCCATATGAAATCCCTGTCAGAGTTTCCTGGCTTTACTAACCAGGTGCTGCAGACTACTTCAGGTTACTGCCTTAGCCCACCTGACACCTTAATTCTTGCTCTTTCCCTCTCTGCCTTTTCTCTCTCTCTTCTCCAAATCCTGTGAGAATTTTATCAAAATGAAATTACTTAACGAATTAGTGACAATATGAAGTATTCTGATTCTAAGCTTAAAATCTCACATTCCCATGTGAGATTCTGGAGGTAAATAAGAAATGAAAATTTATGTACCGAAAATTAAATCCTAATTAACATTATTTATTTGTTTTATATGGCAAAGTGCTGCATATGTAATAAATAGTAGAAAGAAAGGGAAGACAAAAAAGATGCATATACAGCAATGGACACAAAATGAGCCACGGAAACCTGAAAATGCAGAAAAACAAGTTCTTTGCTCTATGAACATAATGATCTTGCTATGTATTTCTGATGCAGTGCTGCAACGTTCACGTATTTTCTTTCAGAATTGCTTGAAAACTGGGAGGCATGAACCAAAACAATTAACAAATATTGCCCCTTAACTTTAGCCTCAGCCCTGTTAAGTAACCTAACATTAGAGGTACCAACATATGACCAAAGTGTGGGGAGATCATCACCTCAGGATGAGCAAGTGCTTTCTTGTTTGTCATGGGACTGTGTTGCTCTTATTTGTAAGCATAAAATAATTACCTTAATTTAAAAATCTTTTTACATGAGCTAGATCCTCTGATCTGTAAAGAAAAGAAGCTGGTTTTCTGAAACAATATTGAAGACCAAGGAGACAAAGACAGGAAAGCAGAAAGGAGAAAGATACCTGAATGATATTTTTAGCCATGTCCCTAGCTTTTTATCATAACTTATGTTACAGTATGTTTTCCTCTAACATCCATCACTAGGAATAAACACACTGAAGGTTAATTCAAGATTTTTGTTCTGCTTTTTCTTTTTGCTTTCCCTTCACAAGGACATCTACTTTCATGTTTGCATTTAGTCATATAGTATAACACTATATTCTAGACTTGGCCCTCCCTAGGAGATGCAGTTCACCCTTGCAAGTTGTTGCCTAAGGGGCTTACTGTCGTTGGACTCCAGGACTGTTTATTTAATTACTCTTCCTTGGTGTACTGCCAGTACACAATGAACAATAATGTAGTTTTTCTTTGACTTTGCTCCATGCTCCTACTGTTTTGTAACTAACAAGCTGAACTAAACTCAAAAAAAAACCCCACAAACAAACAAACAACAAAAATCCCCAAACAAAAACAACACAAAAAACTACTTTCTAGTAAAAATGGATAAAATCTATGCCCCTTGTGGGAATACCACAAAATACATGTTCTGCTGAAAATAAAATAAAAACCAAAATTAAGTAAATAAAGCCATATTTGAGTGAAACTAGGGTTTAATCAATACAAACTAGAATTTAAATCACATTGTTCAAGTAGTGCAATCCGAAACCATTTTGTTCAACATTGTCTCCCTCACTCTAAGGGTGTCTTGAGGCTTGATATAAGTTTTGCCCTTGTATGATCTTGCCTTTCTGCATGTGTTGGAATCCTCCCCAGTCTTAGAAGTGTAGCACTTACATAAACCTTAAGCTTAGACAGGAGCTTAGACCTTCCCCATAGTGGTCGCCTAAAGATCCCAGTCTAATGAATATTCTCTGATCACAGTAAATACATAGTAATTGCAAAAGACTATTTACAAAGATATAGATGAGGCAAGTCATATTATAGGAATTTTTAAGGAAGAGGTTGTGGATAGAAGATATATCCAAACTGATGTGTAATGCTCTGGCTTTTACAAAGAAGCTTGAATATTCATATGGTATTTAGTCCATCAGAATTCAAACCCCCATCTACCTGTGAAGGATTTGAATATGTATCTCCTAGCTATTGAGACACGGTCTTATTGCAATGGAGCTCTTCTAATCTATCCGACAAAAACATTTCTGTCTAAATTTTTTTTTATGTTAAAGGTAGAGCTTAAGAATAACCCTATATCTCTATGATTAGATCACTCTTTGAATGAGAGCCTTAGTAATCCATGTTTCTTTTAATGCTGACATTTTTATATGAAATGCACAGCCAGGTCTTGAAGTCCTTTTTATGATTTAGGACCTATTGAAACATGCAACAGAAATTGCAGTGCTTGTATAAAACTAGTAGGAGGGATCATTTCCTACCGTTCAAATTCATGAGCTAGGTCTATGGGAGTCTTTTTGTTAATGCCTCCTACTGTTGCACATAATGCACTGAAAAACAGTAGGCATTAGCTTAGTAAAGCTATTGTAAAGTATTGCCAGTGACTAAATGGAAACAAGTATAGATCTTCCCTCATAATGGCATTACACCAAGTTCTGTATTGCTTTATTCCTTTGTATGACCTTCAATTCAGTGGAGCTATCTAGATATAAATATAGGGAAAGGCTTGGGTATAGTAAAACTGTCCTAAAGAAGTGCAGCTACTCTAGCTGAATACCCAAGCATTTGCAAGCAATGAGAGTCACTGAATTAAAGGTTATTTTGTTCTTTAAGGGATAGGAAAACAGAGCAAAATTGTTTTATTGTTACTGACCTTTTCCTCCCCCCATTCTGAATCCAATTTTAAAGTTTATGAAATTCCTTAAACTACCCCCAGATCTTGCTATATTGTAAGAGATTAAAAATGTACAGGACTAATTGGTAGACAACTCTTAATTAAAGTAAGTTTCTGCCAGACTTATACAAACAAAGGTCAGAATGCACTGCCAATTTCTAAGTTTTAATCAACAATGACAGCAAATGCACCATACATAGGAATGAAAGAGCATAGAACAGATGTGTGGACAGCTAAGGCATTGTCTTGAGCATGATCTATAGGATTTGGTGGGAAGGGCTGACTGCTAAGACAATGTAAAAGAAACAAATATCATCCTTAAGGAGTAATGTCACAAAAATATCAGAAAGACTAGCTTGGACATGTCAGTTTCAACATCTGCTACTGCTAATGATGGCTGGCCAGTACAGAGTCTTTTACAAATAGAAATTTCAGAGACTTCTAGAAAATGCAACTTTGAGAGTTAAGATACAGACTAATGCTGTGAAATGCTGTATGCCTTCACCTTCTTTTGGCAGCAGAAACTTCATCAGAAGGGAACCAGAGGTATTACACTTGAAGAATAAACTACATCAGCATTTATAGCAATATATAAAGCATAGATGAAATAGAGGAAGATAACAAAGATTGTATAGAAAGAATAGGTAAATAAATCAACTACCTATGAACGCATATGTCAAGACAATGAATGTGGCTGGAGCTGAGTAGGAAAATATTCCCCATTGATATAGATTGAATATTCAGGATGAAATTTAAATCCAAAGATTTAGACAAATAAACTCACGTGACTGTGGAATTTAGTGGGCTCTCATGGAAGGTCAATGAAGGCTAATTTCCCAGTTTCTGAAGCCACATCTCACCAAGTCTTGAGGGGATTTAAATTATTTATTCCCTTAAACCCTTGTTAAGACACTTGTTCAACTCTGAGACTAGGTTTTGAGTTATTCAATAGATTTTGATTAATCCAAATTAGAAAAAAAATACAACACATGATTTTGTGATAAATGTTAAAAACACATCAAGGAAGGTGATGATTTTCACAGGAAATTAGTAGTAATCTACTTTGTGAATAGATTAAAGAAAAATTAGTATTGAAAAGGACACTAAAAGTGAGGGTTTGGGGTTACATTTTGGATTAGGAACCAAGCTTAGATTTCGGAGCATGTTAAAATAAGGCTAAAGTTTTCATTACAGTCTGATTTCTTTGGCAGAAATTGAATTTTTGACTAGAGAAAATTTTTAAGGAATACTTTCTGTTCATTTTCATTTTTTGTTCCCTGTAGTCCTTGCTTGCTATCCTTTGTGGTAAACAAAGTGATGAAAATCTCTACCTCTCCCCTCAGCTCTCACTGTAGAAAGGGAATTTGTTAGAAATTGCAGTCCAAGTGGGAAGCTTGATCCTATAGAAGAACATAGTATGAAAAGTGGTTTGGTCATGCAATTTCCTATTTTAGTAAAACCTTTTGTAATTTTTACCAAATTTATTTTCATTAAGGGTGAAGGAAAAAATAACTTTTGTTTGGTTAGTTGTCTTTTCCCAGCACCCTGTATAGTGTAAAGAGTTTATTTGTATGTTTTGTTTGTTTTCCCAAAGCTAGTGGTGACTTCAATTTGCTATCACCTCAAATTATGTTAGTCACTAGAAAAAACTATTTCCTCCTCCTCTTCAAAAATTACCTAACACTTAAGAAACTTTCAGCCCATATTATATTCAATTTAAACTCACTTTTGTAGTCAGTGTTCTAGAGATTTTTGGCTATTTTTTTTTTCACAGTTATGGGTTTCTTTGTTTTGTTTTTTTTTTTTGTTTGTTTGTTTTTTTAATTGTCCCAAGGATGATATCATGATATGTGCACCTGCACCTCAGTCAGAGTAGCCGAGCCAGGAATGGAGATATGTATTCATTTTTACTCACTACAGTGGCTTTTCTGACCATATCGTAGCCTACTATCTTTCACTTCTAAAAAAGTAAGTACTTCAGCCACAGTGAAGAGAAAGATCCCAGTCTTAGTATTTGGATATGGCTGACTGGGGAAGACTTATTTCACTACTAGAGGGATCAAAACATGATGACTTTGAGTATTCAGGTGATAACAATATTGTCTGTAACCAGACCTGTCAGATAAATCTCAGTGTGAATTTATTTTCACATGAATATGTTATTCAATATACTCAGCAATTCTAAAATATCAGATAAATTTAATTCACTTACAATGGGAACCCATCTTTTTCTCATCTGTATATCTGCAATTACAGGATATTGCACTAGTGGAGAGATTTTTGGCAACAATATTAAGAGAGATCAATAGTATATCAAGCTCTTTGCAGTATAAACACTAATTGAAAGTGTGAATGTGTTGTTTGTAAATGCTTTTCACCAGTAATCATGGAATTCAGACAAAAATTGACATCTGAGATATCAGATTGCTACTAGCTATGTTAGATTACAAAATGCTTGCTAATTTATGTAATTTTAACTGGAAAAGAATAATAATGAATAAATTAGTAAGAAGGATATTATCACCAAGGCAAAAATCTGCTGCTTTATAAAGACACCATAACATCAGTAATTGCAGAATAATCTCAGCTGTCATAGACACTACTAGGAAATTAAAGTCTTGACTGCCATCATGAGACACTGAAAGCACTGTAACATCAAATTTAATAGATACATCTCTAATGTCAAGTAAAAGGATATCTGAGATACGACCCCATCAAAGGAGTTAAGTGACATATTGACACATGTCCATCTACATGTCTATCTATAAAATTCTGGATGATTAGGGACAGTGGAGGAATCCAAACCTGCTCCATGCTTTGCATATTCAATTTGGAATAAACTTTCTCCAGACTGATGGTTTCAGAGTATGGAGACAAGATACCTGAGATACAATACGATGCAACAGACCAAAGAAAGAGTAAATTTAAGTGCAACAGCTGGCCGAACTGTCAAATCAGACAGAGGTGATGCCTAAAATCCTGGAAGATGGGCACTCAGACAAAACATTAATGGAGAAAGATAGACAATACCTTTATTGGGAG
>JAWWMP010000081.1:95604203-95621833 GCA_035047865.1 Dendrocincla tyrannina
CAGAAAGCCTGAGAATATGTGAGAAAATCCCTTTAGTAACTTCAAACACCCCTTAATGTGTGAGCAAGAAAACCTATGCCTCTAAAACTCTAAAAATCTACAAAATCCACCCCAAACCTTTAGGCATCAGAGGGACAGATGTTTAGAACTGCAGATGACCAGGTGTTCATTGCAAGCCTAATTCCTGGTTCTGTTTTTGATGTATCATATTTTTTTTCAGAGCCCAAGTACAAATTCTATGTATCCCACAGAAGTCAAACCTTAGGGACACTCTAATGTACATGAATATGTTGCTTCCCATAGAATCAAAAAGACTAAGAGGACTTTATCAGACATGATGTAAGAAAAATTGAGCATGAAGAGGTTTTTACAGACTTACATAATAAAGAACCAATTTTTATTTTGTAGCTTACAAGCAAGCTTCAATTTTTCACCTCTAAATTACTGATCTAAATAACTAGAATTACACAATGATTTTTTCACTATTTTTATTTTGTATGGCATAAAAACATAGGGGTAGAAGTGGAAAGAGGAATAAGGAAGCAATGTATTATTGGCATATGCTATGTTCTACAGACCATATTAATACAAATGCTATTCTATTTTAGATGAGGTGTAAATCCTCCGCCTATCTACCAGCAGTCTCCACTTTCCATATTCTTAACTCTTTACATAGGAGAATATTGGATGATAGAAGAGCCACCTTCACCTTTATATTTTCTTTTACAAAGACAATGTTTAGCAAATTTTTATCTTAGTTGCTGATGACTTTGCAGACCCAAATTTATATTTTATTTTAGCAGTTTCTGTCACAGAATACGAGGGGCTAGTAACAACTGATTCAAACATGGTTATGATATGTATAAAATTGTATAAACATTATTCAGTTTTTAAAAGACTCACTGACGATAAGGATATGTCATATAAAAATGTTTCTCAAGATTTTTCGTGGTGGTACTTTGGGATCCTGGGGAACTGCCTTTCTATAACTGAATTGAGTAAAAGTTGATGTATCTACCTTGATGTACTTTCCCCATATTGATCTACATGTATTTTGACTTCATGTAACCGCTGAGAGTTTAATAGGCCTCACTTTCTCCCTTAATCCTCTTGAAGTTGTAATGTGTCACTTAGGAGCTAAAATACTTTATGTTTTAGAGTGTTCTAGGAGCTAAAATACTTTATGTTTTAGAGTGTTCTAGGAGCTAAAATACTTTATGTTTTAGAGTGTTCTCAGTTTATGAAATTACTGTGTTTTAGCCTAGTGAGGGAGGCATCCAATTCTACTAGAAAGAGCAAAAGCTAAGAGGATTCAGTGAAAGAATTTTTTTAGATGAATATAATTTTGGAATACAGGACTGGAAAATATTCGTTTCAATGTTTGAAAAGGACAAGGAAAGGGAAAGAAAAGAATATGCTTTGGTGTACATTGCAGCAAATATTGATGAGAAATCTCAGGCTTTGGGAATCTAAACAGTTCAAGGTAATCTGATACTTGACCAAGATCTCCAAATTGCAAAAGAAGGCTTTCACCAGGTGTGAGTATAGAATTCAGTGGAAAACAAACAGACTTGTTTGTTTTGTTGTGTGATTGGCTTGAGATTTTTTTTTTTTTTGGGGGGTGGGGTGTGGGACATGGAGTTTTTGTGGATTGTTATATTGTTTTGAGTTTAAATTGCATATTTGAAAATAATAAAAAAAATTATTTAAACCAGTGAATTTCATAAACTAAGCACACTAGGAAAATCCTTGTGCTTTTCTGTTCTGATAAGTAGCAAGTTCAGCAACAGTCCATCACATTTTGCTATGTTTAATGTGATTTATTCATAGTCAAGGAATAGGAATATGTCTTTGTGACTAAGTGGTTATAATGTTCACACCAGAGACATGAAAACCTTCCTGTATTTGTACTCTTAAGCATAAAGGTATGTAACTGCAATTGCTAAGGTGCCATGATTATTACACTTGAGCAAGCAAAAGCAATGACATTAAAGTGATATTCTGCCTTCTGAAATGTGTTTGACAAGATCAGAATTATAATATTTCCTCCTAGGAAATTGTATTTCCTCATTTAATATTACGATCTTCAGCCATAACTTTTTATTTCTTGATAAAGTTGGATTGGGGTTTTTTGTTTGGTTTTTTGTTTGTTTGCTTTGGGGTTTTTTTTGTTGGTTTTGTTGTTTGTTTTTTTTTGTTTGGTTGTTTGGGGTTTTTTGTTTGGTTGTTTTTTTTTTTTCTTGTTTGGTTTGGTTTGTGGGGGTTTTTTATGAATTTTTTTAATATGAAATAATTTACTTTTTTATATATAACCTGCTTCCTATAGGTACATATTTGCATTTGTAAAGTTGCAACTTTTCTCAGAACCAATAACTTGACATCAGAAGGATGGTCTATAAATTTTCATATCTGTGATACAGACTTATTTCAGCCCTCTTCCTCTGTAATTTATATCCCTGGTGTTAACTACGGTGCTATTAACACAGTGGAAATCTCTAAGTCCATTTGAATCTTGAGCAGAATTCATGCTATAAAAATGGTAAGAGCCTCCAAGAGAATAATCTTCTCACTACAGGGAGTGCAAATTGTTTGGCAACTGGTCTTTATGGTTGTCCTTTGCTTTCTTGCAACTGGTTACACCAGTACACATTGGCAGCAAAACTGATCAGCTGCAGAGCCAACAGGTTCTTAGTTATTCTATCCTTTTCTAAAGATATTCATAGCAATAGAACTGAATGGCTCACAGAGTGCTAAGGAGATACAGAGCATTTACACTTAAGTACTCAATGTACAATCTAATATAGGTTTTAGTAACGTTTGAGTATTTCTTCATTCAATTTCTATTATTTCAGTGAATGTTTTTTTCATACTATTGAAATTTTATTGAAATAGTTTGTGCACCAGAATAACACGCTATAATCCTTGAAAGCTATTTGGGAAACTCAAAGAAACTGCTTACCAGAAAATAGTAATTTATGAAATAAAATCACTGAGACCAAAATGAGAGGAAAGGAGAGAAGGGAATACAATCTGTTGGTTATCACTGACTGTGTTACTGAATGGTACTACAAGGGCAGCCCAATGACTCCTGCAATGAGATTATATTCTGTAACCTTTAGAAGTCCTGTTGTGTCCTGCTTATAATTTGGCTTGATAAAGCAACGCATATTTTAATTGAAAATATTTATAAACATCATAAGGAACATGCATGTAGGATTGTGTGTGATTTATGATCTTTGAATATGGAGAAAATTGTACCCATTCAAAAATTATCTCTTTTTTTTTTTTAAATTTCTTCACTACTGAAATGTATCTCATTTCTTCCAAAAAACCTCCTACCTCAGCTATGGGTTCCCACAACTGTTTTGTATAAATAGACTTTCACCAAGTTGTAAATCTCCCTGAAAATAACTACTTTTAAGCACTGAAGTCATGTAACAAGGCAGAAACTGAAATTTAATTGAAAAATTATATGAAAGCTATAATCCTCACAGATTTTTCCATTCGCTGCCATATGAAGATATTTACATGTGCACATCAATTTTCTAAGTGTTATGCTACCACATGAGATGAATGTATTATATTCCACTGTAGTAGCAGCAGTTAAATCTCAATGGAGTGTTGTTACTTTAACTTATAGATAGAGCTGGGGAACAGAAATCTGGAATCTTCCTGTAAGCACCTACCAAAGGTGTCTCTATTCAGAAGAAAAGAAGATTGATTCAGGGTTTATTCAGTAACTGTATTTCTGACAAGATATACTATTTTATTGCAACTGTGATAATAGTTTAAGCTAACAATCCAGAAAGTATATTCAGCTAATTATATACTAGTACACCAGCAACTGTAGGGTAGCATATGTATTAAAAAAAAAAAAAAGAAAATTTTTGTCAATTTAATTTGACCAGGCATTTGAGTACTTAGGAACATAGTTTACAAAAGCACGGAGTTTGAATCAACCTCTAATTTCTTCCAGTTCCTTTGCTTTATTTCTCACTTATGTCCCTCATCACGAGACACCAGCAACAAAGCAGCAACATTATTGTTAGTGTTTTCCTGTCATTCCAGATTTTTATTTAAATGTCTGCTACATTACAAGTCTAATAAGTTGCTGATGTTTAAGTGCTTCAGTAGTTATTTGACAGCTTTTGAATTATCCTATCAATGCTGGTAAAACTGAGAACTGAGAATGTTTTGTAGGTAACACAGGAAAGGAGAATTGTCATGCTGAAGAATTGTGAGAATATTGTCAACTTAAATATTTGACATTGGTAGAGAATAATTGAACAGTCCTAGAGCACAGTTCCCATAGTGCAGTTAACAGAGGAGCCAACAGATAAAACAGTTTATACAACAGTCTCTGGATGTGCTTTGGGAGCTTCTGGACACTGGGAACAAGGTCCTGGATCATTGGGGTAAGCCTGGAAACCTGAGAAACCTGAAAAGGTGTCTGATGCTTCTATGTAATGATGAGGTAGAGGGACCCACAAGGGTGAGAGCCTGAGGGAGCTCTAGCACTTCCTAACAAGCTCAATTAGTTGACCTCAACCCAGGGTGATGCAAACCTCCACTGAAGCTGAATGCTTAATTAGGGTGGGTCAAGTACTCTTTAAGTCAGTGATCAAGAGAGGCCTATGTAAGAGTCAGGTACAGAGCACAGCCACTAGCTCAAGTATTTGATTCTACTAGTATATTACAAGGTGTGCTGTATATTTCTGCACATGATTTCTAAGTTTTATGCAAGCAACCTTTCATAAAAAGTTATAGACTGGAGTGCTCTCGGTGCTTAGCCCATGGTAAGTAATCCTGCCTCTTATCTAACATACCCAATGTTAACAGGTACTTTGAATTTGCATGATTCACTGTATGTTGTGTCAAGGAATATGCAAGGAGTGTTTAAAAGTTATGACTTCTTTGAAAAAGTCATGCTTGAAGTTGTTTTGTTTTGTTTTGTTTTTTTAAAGCAAATGATATTGCTATATACTATTCTGTATACAGAGCATTACATTTTTGGTAGGTCTTTCCATTACAAGAAAGACACTACATCAGTTATTCAAATGCTTTTATTTTCTCTATTATAAATCTTTTATGTAGTGGTCTAATACATTTATTCTCCCCCTGCCACTGTTTTTAAATAGTGAAGAAAGAAATGTATTCTTACTTTCAGAGAAATGTGAAACTTCTGAAAGTGAAGAAAGATGTTTCCTGGATACTTTTTAAGTCTGCAAAAAGATGTCACAGTTTTCAATATTTTCACTTTAAATGAAAGTGTGATAGTAATTTTGAACTGATATTGAATACTTCATTAGTTGTGAATCAATATGCATTTTGTCTGTGAATTTTCAAGTTCAAAATATTACTAATAAATTTTTCTTATATTTTAGTTTCTCATAGAATTTAAGAATGATATGCTTGTGTTTAGAAATGTGTTGACAGAAAACATAAGTGGTAAAAATAAAATAAAAAAGGAAAATGCAAATACATCTTAAAATTCTAATTTTATGTAGCTCAGCGCTGCAGAGCTATAATCAAATTCTGTATGTACAATATTTAATAAAGAATACGGGAAAGCTTTTCAGTAAATGGATGCAATCCTTACTTAAGCATTACTCAAAAACAGACTATTTTTCAAGGGTTCAGTTCACTGAATTCAATAACAAAACATTACAATTCACTATAAATACAAGTCAAATGTTTAAACTTCTAAGGGTCCTTGGGTTGAAAAAAACAAGAAAGATGTTAAAAATAATTTCTAGGTCAAGACTTTTTTTTGTAGTTAGTCTAGTAATATTTTTCAAAGTGATTTGCACCTCACTATTTTATCAGTGTTGGTACTTAGCCGAGTAACACAAAGTATGTAGGTAGTTTTCTAAATTACAACAAACATTTAGCTATCTTTAGCCATGTCTTGTGGACTCTGAAACTGTTCCAGGTTATACAACTGAGAAACATTTTGAAAGTCACTCCATGAATGAATGTTGTTCTTATCATACTCAAACCAAACATCCCATTCCTAGCTGTTATAAAATTCATTTGCTGCTTTTGGAAAATTTAAGGGATTAAGGATAAATGTTATAGATCAAACACTGATATTTTCTCTCTTAAAATGTTGTTTAACTGAGTTTTTCTATTTCATGTACCAAAATGACACAAACTTATCTAGCCTTTTTCAAGTCTCCTAACATCTCAAGGTGATTTATTTTAGTATTTATTCATCTAATGATATGCTTTCTTCTGTTTCACTGCAAAAGCCTATTCTCGTTGGCCTTCTGAAAAATGCATTTCAGAAGGCTCATGTAAAAGGCATAATTTTACTTATGTGAGAACCTTTGTTAGAATCCCATTTTAAATTCTGAATGCTATTTTTAATAACTTGGCAAAGGCTTCAGTTTTTCCCATCTCAGGTAGCATACCTGCGTATACACGTAAAAAAAAAAAAAAAAAACAAACCCTTTTTACATATGTGTATGCATTTGTGTCTAGCTGAGATGTTAGTCCCCATACAAGCCCTCACAGTGTTGTGCTTTGCATTGGAAGCTAGAAAGGTGTTGACAACACACCAGTTTGTGGCTACTGGCAAGCAGTGCTGTCACATTATCAGCACTGTCTCTTCCACATTCCACACCAGTAGGCTGGGAGTGGGCAAGATCTTGGGAGGGGACAGGACAGCTGATCTAAATTGACCGGGGGGGGGGAGGGGGAGGGGGGGGGTGGTATTTCTTGTCTTATGCCATCTGCTCAGATATAAAAGATAGGAAATGGAGGATAAAGAGATGGCCATTTGATATTTACAAATTTTGCCTTCAGGAACAACTGCTATGTATATTGGAACCAAACTTCCTGGGAAGTGGACAGACATTCCTTGCTGATGGAATGTACAGAAGAAAATCTTTTCGGTTTTTTCTTTGCTCACACATGCCTGATCTTTTATTTTTGCTTTAGTAAAATGCCTTTATCTTGACCTAAGAATTGGGTTCTTTTTTCATCTTATTTTCTCCCCCGTTCTACTGAGAAGGGGATAGAGAAGCTTGGTGGGCACCTGGCATCCAGCCAAGATCAACCCATCACAGCACTTCTATAAATACATGTAAAATTTAAATTATTAATTTGTGATTAAACTTATAGCTAACCCTCCCCCCCAAAAAAAAACCCCAAAAAAACAACACCACTGCCAAAAAACCCCACACCTACATAATAGTAGAACTTTTATAGTTAAATATTGGTTTTCATTTTGCTTTGTGCAGCCATCTGTAAACTTATGTGCATAAAGCAATACAGGTAATACAAGAACTCACTCAACATGGTAATAGTGAAGTGGACATTTCTTGATATATATATATATATGCTTGAAAATCAGGGCCATAAATAAGTTATCGTCAGAGAAAAAATAAAATATTTGTCAGTAATGTTATTTTATGGATTGAATATAAAGTCGATATATGCAGAAGAGTTAGAGCAAGCTCTGTGGAACAATATATTTTATTCGTTGATGTTTACTATCAAAAGGAAATATTTTAATTTATGGTTGCCCAAGTAATTAAAAATTATTTTTTCCATAGTCATAAAGTAATCTCAGATGATCTGATATGTTTTTGTTTTGGTTTGGTTGTCTTGTTTTGCAACACCTCAAAAGACATTTAGGGCAAATAAAACATATTACACTACCCTACAAAATTAATGCTGTTACATTTATTATAACTGGTGTTTAAGACCTTGAGACTTCTGAGTACAAGACAGCAGAAAAACTAATCTGCAAAATACAAAGTAGTACTGCACATTTTAATCTTGTGTTTTTAATTTGATCTCAACTTTATTATAGCTTCATTATCTGTAAATGTGCAAGTAAATCTAAGTACTGCTCTGATGCTCAAGCAGTGCATTCATATTTCACATAAAGCAATATTTCCCCATCAAACTGTTCCTTTATTAATAATGCACAGGTTCACCAACTCATCCAAGTTTGTAGTATTGCAAGCTCAATATAATTCAGCTGTGTTGGTTGACACTTCATATACTGAGTGTTTTGTCTTGCAGATATATCAGCTGGCTACTCCTATTGCATTTTATGCAGTAATAAGCTAACAGAGCACGCTTTCAGAAAACTCTAACAACAAATGTAATGGAAATATTGACTCAATATCTTCTCTAAAGGAATAAATAAAAGAATTTTTGCATTAAAAAACCCTATGGATTTCCCTTGCTCTCCATACTTTAGAATCAGAACGCCACTATTTAGTGATTATTAAATTAATACTATAATATTCCTGAATATGTTATATTATTCTTAGATGGTAATATCTATCTTTAAATACACTTCCATTATTTTTGTCTCAGTTTAAAAAGAAACCAAGTTGTCTATCAAGGAAAGTGAGGAATCCTTCTGGACTATGAAGGGGGTATCCCTCTCCTCAAGCTGCCACAACTTTGAAATTAAGAGATTTTAACCAGAAAAAGTAGAAAATATGATAACAGTTCTTTACTACAAATATATACATATATGTATAACCCAAACCAGAACAGAACAAACAGCAGCTCTGTAACCAAAACTTTCAAACAAATGAAGTCCCCTCTCTGCCCCCTCAGTCCAGTTGCAGTCACACCTTAGGATACTTGAGAGTTCTAGTACTGTTTTTGCAAGACTTTTTTTTTTATTATTTTTTTTTTCTTTCTTGCTTAAGTGTATTTTAATTGGGGGGGGAAGTGTTAAACAGCTCTAAGTTGTATCTACTTAGCTTTGGACATAGACACTAGATAGCAGAGGAATTGTATCATTTGCATGATGAGATGAAATTTATATTAAAATTATATTCTTCATCATCGAGTCTGAAAACAAAGAATGCTCATAGGCATTTGGACAGGTAATTATTCTTCTTTTACCAAAAGTAACTAACTGTACTGGTCAAAACCAAGGAATTTGAGGGGGGGAAAAGCCAACTCAATAATATCAATATTGTTCCATGATCGATATGACAAGAACAAAAAGGAAAATATTTCAGCATATTTATAGCTTTTCATTTGAATTTCTGATATCAGTCTTATAAATAGCATGATAAAATAGACAAAAAATCTAAAATATGACCTACATTCTGGAAGTTAAAACATTGGTAAAAATGAATTGCATTCAGAACCTGTAAATAAAAGATCAGTTTATGATAATATTTAAGATAGTAGGTTTATATTACTTAAAATAGTTCAGATTTCTTTAAATATATCTTGCATGTTGCATTATTATAATATGCAACATAATATATTTGTTTTTTTTATTTCCTTTGGTTGGAGTAGTCTTCTTTATAATTCTTATACAAATAAATCTCCACATTTTTCTTTTTAACTATCCAGTCTTCTACTAATATTCAGAGTTTTCTCATTGTCTGGGAACGGTATTTTGAAAATACAGCAAGATAAATGTATTTTCATGGGATAGAAGTTTAATATTCCTGAGTCATCTTTTTCCTATTTCTACAACAGATTATGAAATGTGTGCATGCACCTTACACATTTGAAAACAAAAAAATACACAAACTCACTGTATTTGTAATAAGCCTTTCTTTATATATGAAACTTGACACATCTTTTACCTTACACTGTCATGCTGTGGACATACAAACATGTCTGTAATGCTAATAGTTAAAATTCTGGGATAATAAACAAGATGTTTAAGGTTTCATGGGAAAACTGCTCCACACTTTCAGATTATCTGTATTAGAAAATGGAGTTAAATCCATTCAGAAGTAAAGTGAAACAAGTTTAAAAATACTGCAAGAGTTATGAAATATAGAGGCAACTGATCTTATCAGTAGAATACTTATTTTAAATTTAAAACTTATTATTGATGTGCTGAAAACTAAAAATCAAGACTAAAAAATACTCTTAATTTTTAAGTCTATTGGATCTCTATGACAGGATCTATTTATGAAAAAAAAAAAAATCATGTCTGCACATCAGCTGAATTTAAAGCCTGTAGTCTTTTCTTTGAAAAAAAAAAAAAAAATCACAGAATGACATAATCATTAGGGTTGGAAGGGGCCTATCATCCAGTCTAACAGCCTTGTCAAGGCAACCTAGAGCAGGTTACACTGGACTGCATCCAGATGGGGTTTGAACGTCTCCAGAGAGGGAGACTCCATGACCTCTCTGGTCCACTCTGGCCTCCAATCGGGAGAAATGGAGACACACCATCCATAACGCTGCTGCTTCTTTTGAGAACACACAGAAAGTCTTGAGAAAGGCAATGCAGGAAGAACTGTGCATCGCCAGTCGTGCCGATGGATACTTTCCACTGTGCCTTCTGCAATCGGACTTGTCTATTTCACATTGGCCTTTTTAGCCACCAGCGTGCTTGTAGCAAGCGTAGGTAGAGCCCTTGTAAATCTTCATTCGTGAAGCCTAGCCATGATGATGATGTATTTGTTGTTTGTAAATAATTACAATGATTTATTAGTATATTAAGATATGGGATTTAATTTATTATTTTCAAAATGGTATGGAAAACATGTCTATGGGTTTGCAGGTACTAGGGCACTGGCAGTGGCAGGAGTGCAGAGTGGTCTTTGTGAAGAGAGACAGGGACTACCCTGAACCTTACACAGCCAATTCCAGCTTAATCCAACCCATCCACCACAGGGCACAGCTGGACCCCACAGCCACAGGTGGTGGACTTTTAGAAAAACCAAGTCCAAGAAGGTAAAAAAATCCCCTGATGGTAAATTTACTCATCGCTATCTCAGCTCATGAGCTTGCTTGGAGAAGGAAAGAGAGTAAATGGCTGGATGGGCATCTGTGACAGTCAGAGAAACTAACAATGTCATATATAATGAAGATTCAGATTAATTACATGTCTTCCTTGTAAAATGAGATGTTTGTATGAAACCTCTCAAAAATAGGAGTACCAAATATAGGATAGTCTGAATGAGTCTTCTTCCCATAGACTAATCTAGTACGTCACTAGAAATTCACATTTAGAATGTTTTCAGAAGAATAATTGAATTCCCCCTTCTGTGGATCTGAGAATTACAGCACAGTTAATATTCAAGGAGGAAAAAACCCCTACAGAATGTTTTTCTTCTGAAAACAAGCTTGTACCTCTTTTTTTATAATCTACAAGGCAAATCAATGTGGTAAAAGACTCATCGTCTTTTATATAATTATCCACAGAGCAAATTCAGTTGGTGAAACCAAGGTGATTACACAATGTCATGAGATTCTCTTGCTTCAGGTATTTTATTGATAGACATGAAAATCATAATGAATTACCAGTCACTTTTCTTACTAGCTACTTGACTTTAAAACTATTAGAGAACATTATTTTCATTCTAACACAGTTTATCATTCATCTTTTACATCGTATGAAGAAAATGCTCTTCCAGATATTATAAGAAATCCTCTCTATGACCTATGTAATAAAAGAATAGGTAAGAATGTACTATTTCTTTTTTTTCCGTAACAATGCATAATGATTATAGAAAAAATGGAAAAGTAAAAGGAACCACTCATCTATAACATTCTTTCCTTGAGACAGATAATCAGCAGCAGCTTTCCCTTTGTTGCATATATCTGTGCTCTCCATTGTCACCTACTCTATAGAAGTTCAAGTAATTCTGTAAATCCCCTCTGTATTCTGTCTGTTTATACCTCCAGGTTACAAAGTGATTGGATGAGTGCCTGGATGGTGATGCCAAACTTGAAATATCTTCTAGGACTGTTAACTGCAACACACTTGTTTCCACTGCTGGAGGAATGCTTAAATGTTGCCAAAAGGCAGTGGTTTTTAGCTTTTTCAGAGCAACACCACAGTTCTTACATTTTTGCAAACCTATGCTATAAACAAGACTAAAAAATAGTTAGGTATCTGGAGTCTAACCATTCCTTATTTTGATGAACAACTGAAAAGGACACAGAAGTAGTTCTACAAATTGCCACAGCTCCAGTCACATGAAAAATAAGGAACTATGAGACAAAATGCGCCACACTCAGCAATTAATTTACCTTATATGTTTTAAATCTAAATCACTTGACTCTGTAAAATATTACTTATTAATGTGCAGCAGACTTTTAAAAAACAAAGATTTCCCTTGAATGAATGTAATCATTGAAAGTAGACAGCATGCCCAGCCATTTTGTTGAAATGTCTTACTTACACCAAGTGGAAATGAAATTGTTCTTGTCCTATAGCATTTTCAGTACATCAAATGCCACTTAAACCACTCCAAAAAGGGCTCCAAATTTCAGAGTGAATTTAATTCTCTCTTTCTTACGTAAAGATTAGCTTCTGCTGCTTAAGACTCTGCCTTTTCATTTTTCTTTTTTTTATCACCATTCTTTTGTTTTGTTCCCCCCCCCCCCAGTTTCTTTTGAATTGGGAAGCTTTGACCTTTGAGAAGAGAGCTGCTTTGTCTTTCAAGCTATGTTAATAGCACAAAATTGGCAAAAGTTTCCAGTAATAATGCAGTGCTGCAAATGTTATTGGTAATATTATATAATTCAAGATCGACTTTAACATTATTTGCATGATTCTTGGATGCAACTTTAAAAAGTAAAAACCCTTAAAATAAATGAAGAAATCATACCAGAGAATGATATTTATTTGGAAATGGTACTCAGTGAGGAGTATATTTTGTTAGAGAACCTTCTCTAGCAGAAGATTAATGTAGGATCTCACGGCTTTGCAATCAGTTGCAGATGTAGTTGATAATATGCCAAATGAAGAAAATATCTGTCACTTCTTTTCTTGTTTTACCTTCCTATAATCCTATTTTCTCTCATTCCTTTCTTCTGTCATTCTCTTTAACCCCTTGGATAGTAAGTCTTCTTTTGTCCAACAAAAATGCATCTCCAAATTCACTATCAGCAAATAGTTTTTCTCCCTACTGATTCAGCCATTCTGCTTCTCTCTCAGATAACACAGTTCTCTTTACACCTAGCAGTTATTCACTGCACTCTCATTTGTCCCACAATTTCTCTATTGTCTCCTCACTCTCCTGAAGCTTTTAGGAAAGGGAATAAATCAAGAAGAAACATATGTGTCATTTTTCAGGCCTGTGTGTGTTAGTCCATCACATGAAGCACTACAACTTCAGGTTGGTTCTGGCTATGGCTGATTACTTCTTTCTGGGCTCAGAGTTGTTCATTAGTTAGAAACTGTGTGTCCTCTCTGTATGACTTGTACCTTAGCTTCAGAGACCAGCAGCAAATCTTTAACAGGGCTCTCCTGAATGCATGGCAATAATGCCATTGGATTTGAAGCATGTGATGGAAGTGTGGACTGCCGTTTTATCAACTGCTGAAAACAACATTAGAACAGGAAACATTGCCAGTGTTAGCCTGCACTTGATGTTTTAGCATCTGCTCAAACTATACAATTTGTAGCATGTAAATTTTATATGAAGCACCATCAGGAGTTGCATGACCTTCTAGACACCTTTTCTCAAATCCAATTATTTCCATACTGTGTCCTTCATGTACCCACAAATATGTCTAAGATGTCCTTCCTGAGAACTCCTATAGCAGCCAGGGCTTTTTTTTAAGAAAAGTAATTCATAATATCAAATGCCTGTCTACACATTTCAGTCAATATTTTTTGGATGGAAAGGAATCATTTGCCTGCGACAAATATTTCGCATTTTTAAAAAATTGCTATCTAAATTCATGGGCCCCAGAAGTATTCTGACACATGACAAGGGTAATGATCTAGGAAAATTGAAAAGTGTGATACTGATTAGGTAAATGAAAAAACATGTCTCTACTCTGCATGAATCATTACAAAAAAAGGTTTGATAATGTACTCCAAGCATTATTTAGTGACAGAAATGGATATTTAGAAGGATAAAAATAAAAAATAAAAGTAACAAAGACAGCTCATAATTTTATAAAAGTAGTGATAAGTTTCCTGCTGTAGAAAAAATAATGGAAATAAATCTGCCATCTTAGGGTCTCATGGAAGTGGATAACCCTTTTGTTGAAGGAAGATATAAGTAGAAAATTATATCTATACTGAAGAAGCTGTAAGTTTTAAAGATTAAAATTAATATTGCCTTTCCCCTTTTTGTAATAACATCATTGGTATCAACATCTTTCTCCACCCCTGCTGTTTGTAGTTCTAACTAGCTGCAAATAGGAAAAAATACTTCATTCCAATAATTGAGTAACTTGTGAAGAATGAAAGGATACAAGTATTATTGATTACTGTGACCAGTTTCACTAATTTTAGACAGCACTCTAACAAACTTCTTCTTTGTGGATTCTAAGAGGCTGAGTGAAAGAGCACTAAAGAAAAAAGATAAGATGGGATGGGATGCGATAAGATAGGATAGGATAAAACCGAGATGTGTGGAAAAAAAAACCTGCACAATTAAGGAAAAGTAATTCTTCAAATCTAAATGGAACAAAATTGAAATGATCAATGAATCAAGTTTAGGATAATGTAATTATCATCCATATATTTTTTTTTATATTTATTAAAACATGACAAAACCATGTCACTAGTAATAAGTTATTTCTTTATTAATAACACTAACTTATCTTGGAACCCCATTAAAAATATTTTTACTTGAAGTCTACCATTTTCTGTTATCATGTAAGGTTTGGAGTAATTCTGTAGCAAGTGCATTAACATTATTCCCACATATAGATTTTGTCTTCCAGCTTCAAATGAACATTACCTAAAGAGCTTTGAGAGGAAAATGCCTTTTTTTTTGTTTGTTTGTTGTTTTGTGGGTTTTTTTAAATCTTGTCTCTGTGAGCACAGTGACAGTGTTTTTGCATTCAAAGTACTGAAAGCAAACTATATTGCTGTTTCAGAAATAGTTATTTAGGGTGTATTGCCAGAAAGTTGTTTTATTATTAGCAGGATGACAGCTAAAAGGATAGGTAGGGGTGCATTCCCATACCTCATTATCCTGCAAATACATGGATTGCCACAGCACGAAGGAAGTGACTGCATTCAAGAACAGTCAACAAATCTCGGTGTGAACAGTCACTGTGAGAGTCTTGAAATAAGGAAAGTTGAAAGCGACTTTTGTGCTTCTCAAAGACTCATTCAGGCATGTAGGAGGTGAAGCTTCATCTCTCCAGTTTAATAAACTGGTTCATTTTAATTAAGCAATAAGGTATGGTAGGGCATAAACTGTACTGCATTAATTCATAGTTAGTATGCTACTGCTAGCCATGAGGCTGAAGGAGAAGTCACCATCGATGCAACTAGGCATGAATTACCTCCACTGATGTTCATTTTGGAGTGTCTTATGGCCACTGTAAAAATGTTACTATTTTAAAAATGTTTTTATTGTTAATGAAAGGTGTGCACAAATACAGTTTCATTTTAAAATGTTTCCCATTTATTCTGCTTTTTAAAGTCTATACGTTTATTTATCATGGGATTTCACCTCACCCTGCACAATACCCACTTACAATGACATTAGTGGCAGTAGGGGAAGGGAATAATTGGATTTTTTTTTCTATTTGTCTATGCCAGCAACTTCAGCTCTTTTCTGAAGAGTGGGTATGCAGAATATGGAAAAAAAATGTAGGGATTAGAAAGAAGTTTAGATTAAACTTGGAAATCTTGAAAATCCCTAGTTCTGAGCAGGGGTCAGATCCTTTACCCTGTTTAGCTGTTGTAAATACTGAGTAAATCCCTTGCAGTTCAGCAGAATAAGTTCCATTACTTCAAGAAACTGTTCTATATTAAAGTAATAGAATATTCTGTCCTAATGACTGTTACTAGAATATAATGAATTTTGAACAGCATTTACCTGCTCCTTGTCTCTTCACCTGTTAGAGGTTTCATGTGTGTTGCATAGTGGAACTACAAACAAGCTCCCACAAGGTGTGTCACACACAGGCTCCCATCATACACACTCCGAGTTACACCTCACCCAGCTTTGGTCCAGCAGTACTGTGGTGCCATGTTCCGCCGAGGAAAGAAGGGACGATCCACACTGAATCAGGGTTGAAGCAGGAATGGACACTTTATTAAGGGTGCATGGGACTTTTATAGGTTCGGGGTGGAGGCTTCCAGAAATAAGGAGCAGTCAAGGGCGGAGCACGACACAAAAGAGAAGGGAAGGAGGGGTTGCAACATACAAGGAGAAACTGGGGAGTGGCTAGCCTTATTAGGTGGTGGTGCAATGCACCACTAGCTAGCCAATGAGAAAACAGAAGTACATCAGCCAATCCGAGTGTTGTAACTGGGGTCAGATTAACCAATCGGAACATTCCGATAATATGAAAATAATTATGACTATTCTAATACATAAGCTTTCCTTATATACTATAAGAATCATTAAAAAGCTTTTAAAACAACAACTCAGCGATTTGGGGTCTTGATCTACACGCTCTTTGTCCACTCCTGATAATGCTCTTCCTTCGAAGCTGACTTCTCAGGTTCCGATGCCGATTCTGTGTGTTCTTTCCATTCATCAAAATTCGTAGGTGGTTTCCCCACACTGTGGTCCCACCACCATGGGAGAAAAAGGAAGACTGACATCTAATAACATAGTAAAAGGCATAATATCCTTAGTATTATTTCAACAAAACTCTTATATTTATTTTAGAATACAGTCATGTTTTATTAAAACCAGAAATCTAATGTACAGTAATTATGTAGGTGGACAGACAAAAGCATACTAATAGGACAAAAAAAAATGTTTAGTGAAACTTTAAATATCTCTCACCCATTCTTATAAGTTCTATTCTAATTATCATTCCTTTCATTACTATTCTTTTTTTCCTTGTGTCATTTTTACTAACACAGTTAGTACCTAATGAAAGAATTTCTGGCTTATACTTCATTTTGAGGAGTGCATGTTAACACTGAGACAGGTTCTAATAATACAAGTTGGCAACACATTCTGTGCATATTATAATCAAAAGTCAGTTTCTGTCATAATATGAGACCAAATGTATGGACTGTCCTGCATTGGGAGCACACTGCATGATTAGATTTCTTTATGCTGGTGAAAACCAATTAACAACACAATAGGATATGATTAAATGCAACCGCGCCATCTTGTAACAAAGTAATTATTGCATCTTTTCCAAACCTTATTTCAGGATTTTCTTTTCCATATGGTATATGAAAGAAAGTAATTGGCAGTGTTGAGATGCTATGTCTGCCAAAAGTGCTCTTTGGCAAGCAGTAATTCAAGGAGCAAAGAAGTTTTTGTATATAATTAGCTGATTGAATGACCGTGCAAAATAGGTAAATTTTATTATTCATGAATATTTCATGCCTGTGAATATATTATTGCTACTAGTTTTCTATAAAGAGCTACTTTTGAGATACTAAAGAAAGATAGGTATAATTTTTATTAATTGCATCAAAATGTAGAAAACAGTATAGAAAAGCAGCAATTTCTACTGGCAGTATCAAGGTTTCATATGGCCTGAAATGTGCACATTGTATCATAAACTCTCAGGAGTTAAATAATGCAGTTTATCTTCACAGAAGACAGTAGCAAATAGAAGTAGGAACTTCATTATGGTAGAAGCTTGCCCATGATCACCCGGTCTGGTCTGGAAGCGTCACTCATCACTAGAGCTTGCATTCATAGTGCAAGTTTCATCTGTTGACCCAGTTTAAAAAAAAAAAAAAAAAAAAAAAACAAAAACCACTGACTTTTAACTTAGCCAAA
>JAWWMP010000081.1:95621933-95633546 GCA_035047865.1 Dendrocincla tyrannina
TGGTGACCCAGTTTAAAAAAAAAAAAAAAAAAAAAAAAGCAAAAACCACTGACTTTTAACTTAGCCACAATTACACTGGGCTTTTAAATGATTAAATGTCCTTTCAGGGAAGCAGGACATCAATGTTTTTGTTCTGTCTTCTAAAAACTCCCACAAGAACCAACAAAATTGCTATGTAACTCAGAAATGGTCTAAAGCTAAACTCTTTTCACATATTCCTTAATGATATAGTCATCATTAATGTCCCCTCATCTCAACAGAAATTTAAAAAAAAAAAAAAACACACAAATATTTTTTCCTTTTTCTGTTTAAACAGCTTTAATACTCAGTAGTAACAGCAATTGACTCGTCAGCAATAGGTGTATATTCTATTTGGCTGCATGTTACTGGTAAATAAGGACCATTTTTTCATCTAGTACTTTATGAATATGTTGAATATATGCAGTACAGTGAAAGGAATCAGTACATGTCATCTGTCTGATTCTCACATTGTCAACACACTAATGATGACACTGGTGTTTAGTCATACGCAGAATACAACAGTTACCTACTACTTGAAACCCTTATTTTCTCATTTCTGAAAGTAGAAAAATACAGATAGGTAGGCCTCTACTCCACCTTTGGAGGAAGAAATAACTGACTAATAGTGTAGGTTGGTCACTGAGTAACTGGAAAATTATTTTCCCTAGTGGTAGTCAATGTTAAAAGGGATAACTGAAAATGCTATGTAGAAACATTGATATACAGTAAGGTTTACTTGTAACATGTTCAGGTTTACAAGAATGCATATTATTACTGACTAGACTGATAGGAAATTTTGTGTGAGTTTAAGAATTTCAAATGAAATGGTTTATTTTGAAAGTTAAATATATTTTTTTCAACTAAAATCCAAATATGATTTTTAGAGAAGGCATATAAGCAGACACCCAATTAATAGCTAAATATGTTGAACATAACATCCTTGTCATCCTGGTTAGTGGAAATATTTTAGACTGTAGAAACTTGAGAGTTACAGAAAAGAGTCTAAAGAAATCATTTACAAGAAGTATGTTTGAAGAACAGGTTAATAATATCTAGTTCAACCTATAATTTCGTATGTCATCTAAAGGTTTTTTTATCAAATTCATTTGCCAGCATTATTAATAAAAAACCAGAACAGCTTTCAATAGAATATTTTTGTGCCATTTTCACAACAAATCTATGATAGTTACATCAGCTCTATGCTCTTCTAACTTTTTGAATTTTTAATAAGCTTGACCTTTGCTCAGGGAATTTGTTTATCATCATCACAAAGTTTGACTTGGTTTCTCTGTTTGAGAAGCAGAGCAATGTGAAGAAAAACAAGTATTGATAACCGGCTGCTTACTGGCAGTGGCCCAAACAGATATTTGAATATCAGACCTTCTCTTTTTTTTTTTTCTTATCATCATTTAATGATTGACATAGGATGAAGTGCTTATACAAGAATGTTAGATTAATTGTACTTTTTAATAACAAGTAGAGAAAAGTTGTGTGGAAGAAGATAGACCTGGAAACCAGAAGAACCCTTCAGGTTTCTGACACAGTCTCATGAATTTTAATAAAGGTTTAGAGCATCTAATGTGGCCGGGATGCTTCACAGACTCTTTGCAGGCAAATTAGCCAATGCATGCAGCATAGTACACTTCTGCAAGACTGCAGAATAGCCACATTAATATCCCAACATTTTTAAAAAAAAAAAATCTGCAAAATTATTCACTTACCACGCATATTGAATATTAATTACATTTAATACTGCAGTTTATTAACCTTTTACATTAGTGGTCAGAAATGAAACATGCTGGGAACAAATGCATGACAGAAGGGAAAAATGGTTCTGACGGCTATTGGGTTCCATTTGACAGTTAATAAAAACCATCAAGTCTATATTATGTTAGATTAACCAAGATCTGGATTCTACTTGACAAGTCATTATTATTAAAGGCAAGTGGAGGGTATTTTCAAATACACCCTGGAGTGATGCATGTTAAAATATGTATGGCAAACTCTTGAATGTCAAGGACATTTTGTGCAGTGTATAATGGAAAACTGCATGTAATGTGCAGTTTGGGAACTATTTTATGTACCTCTGAAGACCTCAAAGCATCACAAAGAATGTTTTATTGAAAACTGTCATACTCGGTGCTGGGACCAACTGTATTGCAGATATTTATGAACAGTCATCAGTTGGGCAGCCTAGTGCTTCCACTAAAGAAGAAAAAGAGCAGAACATAACTAAATGGCCCATCTTTGCTTTTCTGCTTTCTTTTGACTTCATCACCTATGTTATTCTAACATATTAATTCAGGACTGTGACTTTCACCTTAATATTCTTACCTTTAAATATGTCAAAAGTTTGCTAAGTTCAGTCTCAGTGTTGTACAAGGACATTATTTTCCAAAAGCCCATCCATTTTCTGTTCTATCTCCAGGTTTTGTTTTATTGAAGTGAGTTATTTTTATTTTGCCATTTCTTTCCACTACTGTTCAAAGTCAACTTAGGATTTAGAGATATATTTATTGGGAAATCTAAAATTAAAGTCAGAAGACTATATTGCGATAGTCTAGGAACTTTAGTGTTGTACAGGAAAGAAACCTGATTCAGCTTTACAGTCAGTTTCTAACAGAGAATCTCCTTCATATTCATGGAAACAATTCTGTTTTATCAAAGAAAGGGTATTACATCAAATGTAAATGTCACTGTACAGAAAGAAAGCCATTTTACAACACATGATGTTCTATAATATGCCCACAGGCTCTGACTGTCTTTCTCCTCTCAGTATAAAACTAATGTAATTCCTCAGTAAGTGGCAAAACAGTTGTTGCCTAAAACGGAAGAACTTTCCAGACAATATTAGTATAGATAAAATAGAGAGCAATGAAAACGCTTTCAGGTGCAGCAAAATACATAGATGCACACACAGTATAGGATTCTTTCAAATTTGTAAACACTAATTAATTATCATATCTAATGGCTACATCCAACCTGAGAATTGTATGCTCCCAGAACCTCCCTCAGGTCTGCCCCTTGACACGCTTCCCCAGAATTGAGTCAGAGGTCTCAAGACCTCCCTACTTCTTCACCATCATCATCTTCACATCACATGCCTTCTTTGGAGTTTCTCCAAGGTTTCTGGGCCTTCTGCTTTGACTAAAATTATATCTTATTATGTCCTTCTATGTATGTGTCCCAAATAAGATGTCCTTGCTAAAATTTCTTCCTTGAAAAGAACGTTAAAGAGAATTTCAAGGATGTGGCAAAAACTGTGAGAAAGGGATTTAGAAACTGTCAGCTGCTACCCTAAATTTGAGAAACTATACAGCTATATTAAAATCTACAAATATATAAAAAATCTTAAGGATCTTAAGGCATCAAGTGATTAAAAAAATCCCACAAATATTATTCTACAACACAGCAATATTTGATGCCAATTTTTATATTTTTCAGTTTCTTTTTTTAAATTCCAAATGTTTTGATCCTTATCAGTCTTCAAGTCACTATGATCTTCCAATGTTTGTAAGGAGAGGATGTTCATTTTTGAATGCATCTTTGTGCTTTTTGGCACTGAATGTCACGACTGTATGTTTGGTCTAGGACTCACTGAAATTTAAAAAGTGATGTGCAGAAAAAAACCACCACAGGTAAAAACAATAATGAATTGATGTGCAACTGGTGGCTTTGAGGATATACAACTGCAAGAGGGAATAAAGGTGGCAAGGCAGAGTGCAGAAAAGTGCTTCCTCTGCATGAAAAATGTGAGATAGTAATGGTGATTTTTCAATATGCTCACATCTAATTCTTGCTTTTATGTCACCTTTTTATGTGTCTAGAGATGGACCACAAAAAGGACATTAATATTTTTCTCCTCTGTATGGTAGTGTCATCATATCAAAATTTATATTATCTCCCGTAATGTGCCACAAATTCTGCAAAGCTGTAATGCAAAGCTTGTTGAGCTCTGCTATCGTCATGAAAAGATCACCTTAGCTTTGTACTGGTGGGGGGGGAGCCTTAAAAAATTCCAATTTTATGTTGCTTGCTATTGTGATAATAAAGAATTACCTTACAGAAATGCTGTCTATGATTATTATATGGATAGGAAAAGGTACCACACTGAATGGCAGCCCTTGACTCTATTTACTAATTGAAATTTGTTGCATAAAAGACTATGATGGTCATTCATTAACCAGCAGGGTTATGTAACTTTCCTGAAATATATGTGCTTGTGACAATTTAACACCACATGAAAATACAAAGTTGTATTGTATTTCACACATAGCTCTCCCCAAATCTGTGGCAGTCCTGGAGAGCAGAAAATCTAGATTCTTCTATTAAGCAAGTCTTGTAGGTATAAATTTCTTATTATATGTATAACGATCTTAAACATAATCCTTGCTTGAGCAGGGAAGTTGGACTAGGTGGCCACCAGTGGTCCCTTCTGAACCTACCTATTCTGTGTGATTCTGTGTTAGAATCCAGTCCAAATAACTTTTATTTACTTTTGCTGACTTTACTGTTGACCCAGGTCGAAAGAACGGGAGGGGAACTAGGAATGCTGGGCACTCACTCCTCCCTTTCTTATTTGATTTCCAATTTGTAACTAAGCAGAAATCTCTGAAACCATGTCTAACATTAATATTCCTAGTTAAAATGTTAACATTCAAATTGAGATAGGAAAAAGTGTTTAAAAAGTGTTAAGAAGTGTTTGAAGAAGATTTATAATTATGCCCCAAGATAATCTTTATCAATTCAGAAAAATAATTTTCAAGGCTAAGATTGTAGGAACAGGCACACAAAAATAACAATTTACTGTACGTCCTTATCTCCCATAATGATGCATCATAAGAATCTTAGAGGAAAAAACAAAGCTGAGAGAAACTCCAGAGAGCTCAACTTTCCTTGATTGATCACTTAGGAATTTTGTCAGTTCTGTCTGAATAATATTATTTAGTTGCTTGGAATCTATTCTCCATGAAGATATGTTTGTTTGTTTGTTTGATTTTTTTTTTGGTACTATTAAAAAAAAAACACCCCAAAACAAAACCAAAACACCAACAAAAACAAGCCTCTGTTTTTTTAAAAAAAACCCTTCTGATAAAATTCTCTCTTTTCCCCTACTTTCTCTGTTATGAGAAATAGAAAGGAACTGTAGTTTTATAGACCTTTCAGAAATCCTCCCAGGTCATTATGTTCCAGGCTAAATAAAACTTCTCTGCAGCAGCTATACTACACTTTAAAAAAATGTCTTGCCCTTCTCTGTACCCTCTTTGTTCTACTGCATTGTCTTTTGTAGGTGATCAGCCTGGGTAAATCTAGCTTCCAAGTACAAGCACAGTATAAATTTGTAAGTAATATAGTGGCGCCTTGTTTGCAAGTTTCTTCATAACCATTCCTAACATTCTTTTTATTATTGTTTAGTGCTCATCAGTTTTTTCATAGACCTATGGAGAATAACTCCAAAACATATTTTCTGGGCCTAAATAGTTGAATTAAGCCTATGTTATCTGTCTGTGTATATCAGCAAAATGTGGAAACATTTTTCATGTGTGTTTCTTTTCATTTGGTAGTGCTGATTTTTTGGTGCCAGCAGTCTCATGAGATAGGTTCTTATTCTTGGTTTTGCTGGGTTTTTCTTTAAAAAAAAAAATAAATCTACTATTCCAAATATTTTTTCATCGCTAGAAACTATTTAGAAGTCAGCAATCACAGCTTATTCTGGATCATGTGAGAGTTTATTATAAAGTTCAGTTTTCACTACAGAACCTTTAGATATTCTGGTGGTGAAGATTTTACACATAAACACTGACTATTTGTAGTCTCTGAATTTTTTTCTGGTCTTTGTTTCATTGTATGTGAACAGTTATTAATTCATAAGGATCTGTCTTGTTAATTGATGGTATTATAAATCCTTGAAGACTTTTCAGCAATTTTTGTGTTTCTTCTCTTTGAAATTTGAGTCTCTGACATCCTTCTTTTACTCACCTAATATGATAATATCTAAGGTTTTTAAAGTCACACAGTTGTCATAAGGAGTCAGCAACCAGGAGCTCTGCATTTAAAAGAAGATTATGAGAACTGGATAGGAGATTCAAGCTAAATCTTCATTTACCAATAATATAAATAAAATATAGCATTGTCTTATGACTGTTATCATCAATTACAAGTAGAGTGTTAACAGCTAGTATCATACTCAACATACAAGAATAACATCTTGGTATCAAGATATGCTGGTGTCAATACCAGGATTATTCTGGAAAGTGTAATGATTTGTTGGTGAAATGTATGGAGGGATCGCAATTTAAGGTGTTCTGTTGTAAATATTTTGCACAATACATATTATTCTCAAATATACAAGTTATCACTGATAGACACATTTACATACATATTTTCTAGACATTTACTATGTAACAGAATAAATTAGTAGATGTTTTGAAGATTTTTACTCCTTGAAAAGATTTTAAGTATTCTAATTTTTGTGTAAATTATATGCTTATAAAATTTTCTTAAGTGGTTCCTGCTAATGTTTCAGAATAATAGTTCAGATATAACTGTACCTGATTATTTTTCAATTACAGTGCCTTTTCCCCCCCACTATCTTTTAATCACATATTTACAACCCTTCATGTTAACACAGCATTTAATATAGCACAGCATTTTCAATCCAGAGTATTCCTAGAATTCTAGAATCTCAGAATGGTTTAGGTTGGAAGGGACCTTAAAAGTTATCTAGTTCCATTCATGATACTGTGGGTAGGTACACTTTCCACTACACCAGGTTGCTCAGGGCCTCATACAATCTGGCCTTGAATGCTTCCAGGGATGGGGCATCCACAGCTTCTCTGGGCAACCCATTCCAGTGCCTCATCATCCTTGAAGCAAACAATATCTAATTTAAACCTATTCTCTTTCAGTTTAGTCATTCTCCCCTGTCCTGTCACTACATGGTCTTGTAAAAAGTCCCTCTCCATCTCTCATGTCGAACCCATTTAGGTACTGTAAAGCTGCTCCCAGTCATAAAAGAGGCCCTTCGCAGTCACTCAACAGCTGATTTGCCATTCATATTGCTCCATTATCTGGATGAGGATGAGCAACCCTCGCAATGCTATGCCTCGCAATCAGCTGTGCCAAGTGTTATCACAAAAGTTGAGTTGGATTACAATCACTCTTATAAGATCATAAAAATGGATCAGAAGTCTGTAACTACTGTAAGTGAGCCCTGTTTGTGTAGAGGGCTCCTGGCACCAAGGTGGTGAGCTGTCCCCTCAACTCTGAAAATGTCATTTAGCTGCATGCCTGATGGGGAGCTTCTTAGCAAGGAGCCAGTAACATTCACTACTCTTCTTCACTTCTCCCAAAACTGTTGTGTGCCAAAAAGCAGCTGTTGCAATTACCCCAGAGATGGCCCTATTTCACAGCAGTTGTAATGAGACCCGGTGTATAGCTTGTACCTGTCTGTGTTTGCGTTTTTTGAGCTAAATAATATTTATATACAGCTAAGAGGAGGTATTTATAGATGGAAGTTGATATCATAACTAAGATTAAAATTGCCAGAAGAAATATTAAATTGCAGCTCAGGCCACTGTGCCTGGTGTTTGCAGTGCTCAGTCAGCTTTATTGCTTACAGAAGGTATTTCATATGTGTACTACTCTCAGTTTTCAGGTTTTTTTAAACTTTTTTTTTTTTCTTAATCTCGTATAAAGGACAACTAATGCATAATCCAAAAATTTATGTCTGTTTATGTATTTGTATACACATGTGGACACACAAATCATATCCCTAAAATTTAAATTTTAGTTTCACAGTCAGACTTTTACTTTTTCTTTAATATTCTTTTTAGAAATAGAAATTTTGTTTCAGTTGGGAACATGTGTTTTCACATTCTATTTTTCCTGGGAGTCACCAAAGTGCCATCATTCTTCATTTAGGATTTTTAGTAATAAAAAAATTAATATTTTCTTATGACATTTCAAAATATTAAGTATGTATTTCATAGTGCAAAAATATCAAAAGTTAGTGACCATGGAGAATGAGATAGAGACATAAGAAAATATTCTACTTCACTACTCTCTGTCTGAACAACCCACAAATCATCAAAACCAGCCATGATCTCCTGAGGTTTTCAACTGGGAAACAGAAATGTCAGATTTCTCTCAATCTGAAATTCAGAAAATACTTATCTTTGCTCTGTGAAGTCACATATCTAGCAATATATGGTGTTTGCATATCACAGCATCCATTTATTTTTCATATCTAATTTTCTGTTAATATTCAGATGTATCCTTATAAAAGACCTTTCTTATTAGCATAGGTTAGGCACTGGCATTTGAGAAAAAAGGAATTATATTAGACTTACAAGTGTAATACTAAAAACAACTTCCTTGTCTGTCCTTCAAAGTATCATTGCTGTCTCTTATATTTTCTATAGTCTTAGATTTCACTGAGCTGCTGAAGTTGTGTGCACTTCTATTAAACATCTTATTTCTACAAGTTATTTATTCAGTACTGACCTTTGTAATAAACCCCTAAAATGAGAGATGTAGCCAATAGTGAAATTACAGAGCTGTTTTTTGTAACACTTCACTTATCTTATTCAGAGATTTGTAAGGAGTATGATAGCCCTTAGGTGGTTCAGTATGATTAAACAAAACACAAAATACAGAAATATTAGATAAAAAAGGAAGAATTTTCTTTGAGGATGAAAAACTAATATTTAACTTCCATTAAATATAAATGCAGATGTAAAAGTCTTGAACTTTATAGTCATTATAAATAGGATAAAAATTAATGTAAATGTAAAGGAATTGAAATATAAAGAAGTGTCAATATAAAGGTAACTATGAAAAGTTTTAAGATTGATTTTTAATAGATTTTTTTTTCCCCTGGTTTATTTTCCAGACAAATTCCACCTACAAGTGACATTTAAGGTTCAGAGTAGGACCAGCAATCTAGTTTCGTCTCTACTTCGGGTAATGTAAGAAAAAAACCAAACCCCTAGAACTTCCAAGAAAAAATTGAAAGCTTCCAGTTTCCTGCCCCTTTAGTTGTTTTGTTTGTGTTTGTTTTGGTTAGGTTTTTGGGTTTTTCCCCTGGCTATCAGCATTGCTATATGTCATCATTACTCACTTGTCAATGCCAGTAGTTCTGGTTTTGACTTGACATAAGATTTCAAGAATGAAGACGTGACAAATATGCTTTCCTCTGTTTTAAATGCCTGGCTATTCTGCTGCACCATAAACACTATTTTTTTGCCAGAAATTTTCACCACACGAAAATGTCTTGCTCTGTTACTAGTGCCACTGTTTAGTTACTGAGAGTAGATACTTGGTTGCTTTTGCCCATGCAGTGAAAAATTATCAGAAGAAGATATGCTGTGTGGTGGATTATACAGGAATTTCTCAGAGCAAAGGAACCTGACAGATCCTGGCCTCATTCAGTTCCTGCTGAGCAGAAAGGAATTAGCACTTGTTTTGATACCAGACATTATAATAAGCTACATGCAAAGTAAGGTATAAAACTTTACTGGTACCTGTATAAATGCTCCTAATGTTGCACTTCTATATAGAAAAGATATTTTAGAACCAAGCGCTGAGAAAAGAAACCAGTTAAACAGCTATAAGAGGATATAAAACTCCTAAGTTTCCATGAGAGTAAAGGAAGCCATCCCATTTCAGAAAATCTTCTAGGTATGCTACTAAAAGAAAGCATGGTGAATGTTCTAAGAAAATTGATGTTTGTCACTGCTAACAACATAATAAGATGAGATTTTCATTTTTATTTATATTCATTAATCATAATATTTACATGAACGAGGAAGAGAGAAGGGAAAGACAGATAAAATTGTACCAGCAACCAAAATGTCCCAAAGAGCTCTAAGAAAAAGACATATTTACAGATGAGATTTGTTGCAACATAGTCTCTTGTTCAGCAGATTGTACAGGGCTGTAAATATAGAAACACAGTAAGGAAGAAAAACTACTAACAGTTTTTGACTTTATGAGAAAACTAAACAGTCTGATTTTTTAGTTAAAACCCCCCATAATCTTAATGTCAGATTTCTGTTTTCTGAGATCTGAGGCCTATGAAAGCAGTTTCCATGTGGTGTCACAGACTAAAAAGCAAAAATGGAATTCAGATGAACTGCACAGGATCTAAATCTAATCCAGCAGTCAATTGCATGATATCAGGGATGCATAGGCATACTGTGACAGCCAATTTCAAGTTTCTGACAAGACCTTATTAATGGTACTTTTCTATAGCTTCCTTCTTCAAAAGAAATAATAATAACAACAACAGTATTAAAATATTGATTGATTTATTATTCTAAGCATCTTACTGTCAGTGTTTCACCATGTATTATTGTGTTACAAATACCTACTTTGCCCCACAGAAATATTGCAGCACTGAACACCTGATGGCAACTGGACCATTCATCCTGATTTGTGCCATGCCTTTTATTGGTAGTTTTATTTGACTGCTATAGTTGTTTCCTCCCAATTTCCAGGTGGACCAGCCTGCCAGGAGTAAGAGAAGACATCTGTAGCTGGAGGAAGGCATTAGATTTCAAAGAGGGGCATAAATCTGTGTTCAGATACCCTCAGGTCTGTACTGCGGTCAGATCTTTGACTCTCAGAGGAAGCTGCGGGGAGATGACTTTGGATGGAAAAGCCTGTTGTTTTAATTCGTCGGAGGTCAGCATCATTTCTGGTCACCTATGTCTGCAACATGGGAATACCTAATTTCATAAGTCCCAGCACCTTGATCTATAATGCTAGCATATGCCATAGGTTTTCAAAAACTGCATGCTGTCATTATTCATTCAAGACTTTGCAAATGTGTCTTTGTTCATTTTTAGATTCTCACAGTTCTTGAATGATATTTGTGAATTCTTTTAGTTTGAGTGGTTCAAATGATTAAAAGGTGGCCAGGACCAGAGAAGTAGGAATCCCCTAAACTTTTCTCATTTCAGGGGGAATTTATTTATTTGTTTGTTTGTTTATTCATTGTCTGTATGTGACCTGATCATAATCTGAACGGTGAGCTAGGTGGCACAACAGTCAATGTGCAAAATTAAATATAGAACTATAATAACTTGCATTTGAACAAATTCTGGAATGCAACAAAGCCATTACAACTGATTAATATACTTAATAATACAGCTGAAAAGAGTCATTAATGAGTTACCCACCATGGGAATACTGGGACAGTTAGAGGCCAACCAGTAACATTTTATATAGACTTTGTAATTAATCAATAAAATATTATTTTCCATAGCCACAGGTGGATTAATGGTAATATCTAGAAACTTAAAAAATACTTAAATAAACCCAGTATAGAGATGTTTAGTTTTTAAGGCAAGACAAGATTTTGAGAAGTAATTACTGCACTATTTAAACAAATGCAGCTAAAGAAAAGAAAGATTAAAAAAGTTATCCTCTCCCCAAAATAGCCTCTGCACATCCATACTGAGGGATCATCAATTTAAGCCAGTTGAAAACAATTTATTTCTGCTTGTGATTCAGATATATAATCTTTCTTTCTCTCTCTCTCCCTTTCTCTCTTTCTTTCTCTCTCTCTCTCCCTTTCTCCCTTCTTTC
>JAWWMP010000081.1:95634771-95717309 GCA_035047865.1 Dendrocincla tyrannina
TTTCTTTCTTTCTTTCTTTCTTTCTTTCTTTCTTTCTTTCTTTCTTTCTTTCTTTCTTTTCTCTTTCTTCCTTCCTTTCTTCCTTTCTTCCTTTCTTCCTTCCTTTCCTTCCTTTCCTTCCTTCCTTTCCTTCCTTTCCTTTCTTTTTCCTTATTCCTTATTTCCCTTTTTATTTTTTTCTGATTTTCTTTTTTCCTTTATTCTCTTGTCTATTACTTTACATTTGCTGCCTTTTTCTATTCCTTTTCTTTTGATTTTTCCTTTTTACTTAGGGCTGAAAAGCAGGAAATACTGGTATTAAAACCAGCGTGGCATTTTGGTGTACCTTATGTCCTATTGAATGTGACATAGGGAATATCATTTTATTTTGGTACCAAGAAAGATGACCTTTCCCTGATAATATGGAATTTACAATGAAATATAAAAAGCCCCTGTGCTGATGTACCATAAAAAAATCTCAAACTGTGTTTTACAGGGTAGGCCAAAACTCAATATAATAAGTATGTATTAAAATGAAAAATGTAATGGACTCATAGGAATAATGGCTAATACTTAAATATACTATTTGTAAGTTCTAAACTTATAATGTAATGCAATGTTTTTAGTAGCTTTATATAGATATGTATATGCACAATTATATGCATACATGCAAATACATAATTAACACAATTTAAACTCACTTCACTTTCTTGAAGGGGAGAATATTTCTGAGCAGAACAAGTCAGAGATGAAGCAGAAGCAATATTTTTGGAAATAAACAGATTTTGAAAATCATGCTGCTACAGTTATTTAACAATTATATCCTTTCTTTAGAATAACCGGAGTCTCCAAACCTACAGTTGCATTTATGACTTTCTTTTAAGTTTTCTTATTTTCTTCTCTTGATTGTTTTTTTTTTTTTTAACCAGGGAAAAACTCAAAACTGTTTTTGAAATCCAGATGGTTATATTATTGAACTTTTTGCTTCATGCTCATTTAATTCTTCAAAGTTCTGACTTTCTGTAACGTGTGACAAAGAAGAAAAAAACTCTGGTCTTTTGATAGCTTTATCGTAGAAGGATTTAAATCCTTTATATTGTGCATGAGATTAGCACACGCTATAAAAACTGTATCTCTGCCTCTACTATTGTCCCTTTGGGCTTTTCATGTGGACACTGAAATTTTGTAAGGCACAAAAAAATCATTTATCATATTTAATCACAAAGTAGCTTCCAAAAGTTATTATAAAAGAAATAGGGTCACTATCAGACTCTAAGGCCTTATTTGATTTTTTCAATAGCTCCATATCTAATTTTATTGTTGAAAATTTCTTACCCATGCTTTCTGATAAATGGGATAAATGCTTGCCCTCTTAAGGTTGTATTTTTTATTACATGTTGTGTCAATTTTCTTTTTTGAAGTATGGTTATCTGAGAGCTTAAAGAACTGACTACCACATTTTCAAGTCCTTTTCCCCCATGATCTGAATCCCTTTTCCACTGTTGTTAAGGAGAACTGCAGATTATCTATCAGCACTTACAGCATCTAACAAGCTCCCAATAAATTTATTCTCATTAATGGTTACCTCTATATTCTCTTTACTATAGATGGCCTACTATCAAATCTTTCCCTTCAATTGGCAAGTTCAGTGAGAAAAAAACTCACTGTCAGTTTTATTATTTTTATTCTGAACTCTACTAATTTTATTTATCATTAGTTCCCATAGAACTAATTTACAAACGCTATTGCCTGTAGGACATATATCCCACTGTTATTTTTAGGACTCACAAATGATGTAAAGGTATACTGGTTTTACTGCCTTTCCGAGAAATTTTCATATCAAACATTCTCAAACTACAAAAATCTATTTAAACTCTTTGTCTACTGCCAGCTCTACTTCAGCTCTGAGAGTTGAGCTGCAGGCGTTTTTTGTTTTGTTTTTTTTTTGGTTGGTTGTTGTTTTTTTTTTGTTTGTTTGGTTTTGTTTTGTTTGTTTGTTTGTTTTTTTTAATTTAGTAATGCTCACTAGTAATAAAATCTTAACAGTTTTACACCACAATCTATTTGCAATATTTAGTTGTCCTGCTCATGTTTATGGATACCAAAGTAGAATTTCTGATTTGTGTTAATTCAAATTGGAACAATTGTTCATACAAGGTATTTGTATACTTCTGTCCACATATTTAATAGATAGATTTTTTCCTACTTCTTACACTTCATACTTTTAAGTAATTTAACAATCAGAAGGAAAAGAGGAATAAGGAATGGTAAGAAAAGGATCCAAGAAGCTTCTATACAAACTCCTAATTGCAGAGAGAGAAAATAAATGCAAGGGCTTGGATGGTCAAGGGCCCACAACTGCCTGTCAGCAGATAAGCAGGACCACAGCCATAGACACCTAGCCAACATATAATTAGCAAAAGAACGTTACTATCTCTACTGCTCTCTGAAATAAGGTGTCATTGAATCAACAATTTTGAATGTTACTGAGGTTTCAGAATGGAAGGGAGCAGGAAGCCCGTGTTGACTGTGTTACTATATTAGCTCTTATTTTCATCCAAAATCAGGTTCTTGAAATAGTAAAAATATTTGCTGATACAGTGAAAATAATTAAGAAAATATTCCCCCAAAAGTGAATTTGCTTGGAAAGATAGCAAAGAAAAGGAAATACCTTGCTGCTTGCTCAAGGAATATGGCTTATTCTCAGTTTGCCATAAATATATTTTATCATCTGTGGATTATTTTATCTTAGTGGACCACTGCTCTTTTGAAAGAAAGTAAAATTTCTATCATTCTTTTTCAAAATCTGCAGTGATGGGACTCTTTGGAAAAATCATTGTACTTTTTTGAAAATAGAGGAAATGGTTACAGACGATCTTTCTAAAACAAAGATATGCAGCATAGTATCATAAACATTGTTTCCATGAGGCTAAGTTTCCCCCATGTTTCATTAAATAAGGTATTTCTTTGGGTTTATTTGGGAGATAAATTAAACAAAAGCAGCCAACCAAATGAATTATAAATTAAGACACCCCCCCGTGCTTTCCATATCCTTCACCTCTGCCTGTAATAACATTTTCTATAATCAATCATGACAATAGTTGGCTAGCACTCTGCATTTAAGTCTGGAAGAAAACAATTTTTAAGCTCTATAAATCTCTTCACCTTTATTTATATGTATTTTTTCCTCTCTTCTTACAAACATTTTTGGGTTTCTTGACAAAGATATTTTTATTTTCTCTGAAAGTAAGGACTCGCTTTCCTTGTATAACTGCTATGTCTACCTAGTTTCGGTTGCAGGAATTTACCTCCTGACAGCAGAATTTCCTAGAGCTGGTTCTGAAAGCCCCTCAGAGATATAGCACAAAACATCAGTTTGACTAAAAGAGATCTCTTCTCAGGTTGCCAGTTGGGGAAGGGAATACCTAATGGCTTCAGAGGGGCTACTGAATGCTCTGTAAAAATCACAACACTCTTATGCCCTGAAGAATTAACAGTTACAAAATCAACTTGAAATCCAACATCAAATTTACACTTATTACTTGATGTGTTTACACAAAAGTTCCCACTTGTGCACTAGGCATCTCAGTTCCTGTTATCATTCTTGCAGATCTATTTTTCAATTTTTTTGTTGTGCTGGTTTAAAGGTAAACTGGCAGGAGAAATTAACACAACTCAGAAAGGGATCACAAGTCAGAAATATAACTTTATAAAAAAGATCACAATAAGTACAACAATACAGAGGAAAAATTCATTTGACCCACAAAAAGAGATGTACAGCCCAGCACTGTGGAGCACAAACAGAATGGAGCTGAGCAGCCTGTACTGAGCACCATATGATCCCCCTGAGTAAAAAGTAAAAGGAAAGAAGAAACCTGCTGGTGAGGGTGATGGTTACAGTCTGGTCAAGAGTGGCAGTCACAGTCCTTTTGAGGTCCTGGGTCTGTGGATCCCATGAGTAATACCAGAAGTCCTCAGACCCCAAGGTTACATATGCTTAGGCTCAGAGGGGAATGACCAGTACCTCCCCCAGGGCTCTGTGAGTCATGGCATATTTTTGGAATCCTTGATGGCCCATTAGCAGACATAACCCCTCAGGCTGGGTGTGAAGCTGCTAATGGGTGTGAAGACAGGAAAACACACAGAGTTCCTAAACATCCAGCTCCTAGCCCAAAGGGCCAAGTGTACTCTGGGCAGCTGCTGCAAATGATCCATTATTAACTGTTCATCAGAAATGACATAGAGGGTGTAGAATACACAGCCCTGGCCACACCCACACGGTGACAAATTGGTCCTGGCCACTATAACCAGGACATTTGTACAATAAAAATAAGGATTGTGTTGGTGACACTACATTTTAAATACTCTTCGGAGCCATTACACAAAGGCTGTAACTTCTTATATTCCCTGGCAACAACATTTTGACCATTTTGCTATTACTTATATTAGTTTATGTTTTTAATTCTGAAGTTCATTGGCTCAATTTTGATTATGTCCGCCAAGACAGCAACTGCCATGTTTGCATTAAATATTATGGTTCTTGAATTTGGGACATAAGCTAAAATTCAACAAAATTACTTATACAATCCAGTATAACCAAATTTAAGCTAACAGAAACTCACAGCTTACTGAAAAAGCAATAAAGTACTATCAAACTGTGATTAACTGTTAGTTAATGTATCTTAAATTTCTAGTTTCAGTATAGAAGTGGGGTATATTATTCTTAAATCTGAATTATAGCATTTACTGAATGGGAGGAGAGCAATACCGAGGGGTTAGGATACAGACCAAATCAAAGTAAAAACTTCAAGTTCTGAGGTGGTTTTTACTTTTATTTTTCTCTCAATATTTGTATTTCCTGGAATTACAAAGAAATTATAGGTTCTTAACTAGGACTAAAATACATTAGGAAGGTAAGATCTCTAGTCACTGGGTTCACTGTTGGAATATTCTCTCTTAAATGTAGGTACCTATTTACATTTTGAGAAATTATCCAATCTTAGTCAATTTCAGTCTTGACTCAGTTGAGTCTTGACTCAATTCAGCTTCAGTCTCAACACAGATTCATCCAGCCTTAATCAAAGAAGTCTGCACTATGCAAGAGGATAGTCTAGTATAAAAGTTGCAGCACGATATTTTTAACTAGGGGTGCAGAGAGTATGATTACCTCAAGCATTTACAGAAACAAGTTATCTTAATGGAGCTAAAATAGTCTATGATATAGTCAGAAAAAAAAAAGAAAACAAACCCTGAACATTTAGCAAGACTTATGAAGTTAAAAAATCCTCTAAATTTGCTTAATAATTATACAATGTATATTATTTGCCCATATCTTTACAATGCTTTACCTATAAATGTCTTATCAACAGATGTGTTTAATATTACTTTATAATCAGCAATTAAACAAAACAATAACTTCTTAATAACAGTCCACAGTATTTCACATAGAATTCTAATTTTGCAGTTAGAATACTACTGCACTTTTATGAGACTGTAATTTTGTTCCAGAATGGATAAGCTGTAAGACTAAGGGATAAATAGACACACATGATAAAGAGATAAAAATTATTTCCTCATAAACCAGCATAGAGAAATTGGTGGCTCTACTACAGTGAGAGGTTGTATCTTTTATAAAAGTACATCCCTGACAATTCTGGATCTTTTGTTTCTTATTCCATAATAAGATGACCTACATATCTCCTGTCACAGCTTTGATGACAACGTTGGGCACTTACCAGAACACTACGTTTTTTATTCCTGCTGTCTGAAAAAGAGAGCCTAACAGTCTGAACACTTGATTAACCTCTTTACTCACTATTATCAATTAGTTAAATAACGGATATCATTCCTTTCAAACTTGAAAAAATAGCACTACAGTTCAGACATCCATAAATCACAGATTCAGTTTCTTTTAGGCTAGATAATAAACAAAACTAATGCTGTTAACCACCTAGACAATTATTTTAAAACATTAAGATCATTTATATATGTTCTGTTGCTGCAATTGAAAAAAAAGAAAAAAGGCAAAAAATGTTGATTTTTTTTTTTTTTTAAAATGGGAAAATCTAGTCTTCCAGTGTGGTGTTTGCTCTCTGAAGAACTGTGGGATTCAGGACAACCATCTGTATTTCTTTGTTTGATTGTTTCTTATGATACCTTTTTATCATTCTTATTAGGTAAAGCATCTTATTTTCACATATTTATCCTCTCATGTCTTAGAAAGCACTGAAATATAAGTTTCTGGTTGCATTCTGGCTTCTTTCCACAAAAAAAATCCCCAAAAAACCAACCAAACCAAACAAAAAACAAAACAAAACAAAAATCATTACAAGATGCTTTATGAGTAAATTAACGGTCAAGGGGAAAAAAAAAATTGCTTTAACTTATGACAAAGTACCGTCTGTGATCATTCGGTATGTTTCAATAGTTGAGGTATTCAAACAAACAGAAATGTTTCTTAAATGCAAGGCTGTTTTCTAGCAGAAGTAAAGAAAGTTTTCAGGAAAATATATGAACAAAAGTTGTAATCACTAAAGACAATGTGACAGCTCCGCTCCCATTAGCTGTATAGTAAAGGTGTCAGGAGTAAAATTCACATAAATAAGAAAGAGTTGGAACTGTATTTGCAATCATCTGCTCAGATTTTCTGAAGTTCATTCGCAGTAACTTTTACATGGCATTTGACCTTTTTTGTTTTCTGTTATCAATTTTAACTAACTGGAACCTCAAACTTCAGAAAAATACCAAAATACTTGAATTTAGAACACATTGGGTTCATATAAGGATCGCTTTGCTCTGTGTTCATTGGTACTTTTTATCTTTAAAAATCTGCATAATACTTTGACCAGGTATTTGAGCATATTTGCAGATAGGTAACCCTCTTCAACAAAGTTCCTAATTCTGCTATAAAGCAAACAGGAATCATACCTCTTCAGCATTGCTCTGCAGACTCTCCTACCCCTACCACACCTCCCAAGTTCCACAGGGGTTGAGTGAAAAATCAATCGGTATTTATAACTAAATTAAATCCAGTGAAAAACCCCCAGAGAATTAATTCTAGTATAATTACAGCAATGAATTCTATTTCTTAATCAACAAAATTAAACTTAAAACAGATAAAACAAGGGCTGTTCATTCTACGTAACTTTTCATTGTTTGGGAATGTATGGGCTACTAAAAATGTATTTCATTACATTTATACATTACTGTCATAAATGAGGGAATGATTATTCTGAATAAAAAATTATTATTATGACTAAAAAACTGTTTGTAACTAAGCAAGACAGCAGGACTTTCTTTTAGAATGTTGCCCAGAATTACAAGTTTGTTTCTTTTTGTGTACAATACAGGAGGTAACTTTGAACAGGGTCAATGTTTCTAATTTTAACTAGCTTAACATATCTCCGCATTCTCAGAAGCTCAAAATACCACTTGAGTATAACACATATTCCTGACATAGGACAGGTAAGGAGGTAGCTTACAAATAGTTGCCTACTAAAGGTCTCATCTTTCTATATAGGACGTTTTTTGACATAAATAAGACTTCTTAGACTGTGACACTCTACTCTTCCTATCTAATTTCAAAAAATTCTTTAGGATCGTCATATTTACTTATAAATGCTTGTTTTAGTTGTATAAATGTCTTTTGGGGAAAATGAGGGATGGGGTTTTTTTTGGTTTGATTTGGGGTTTTTACTGCATTACTTGAAAACCAGTGTGTTTGAAATCTAAGGAAAACCTTCTACAGCTGAGACAATGCAGCAGAGGAAAGAGAAAAAGGAATATTTTAATCTGCACTATTTTTTTTTCTTTTTTTTTTTTTTTTGGTGAAATCCTTAGAAATTACTTCTTTAAAATATATTTTACAGTTTGAAGTTCAAAATCCATAACACACTTGTATCTCATCAAGCTTATTTGTTTGTACATGATCAGAAATCTGAGCTGGCAAATCATTGTTTCACAAAGACTTCTCAAAGATCAAACTCAAATATCATGGGTAAAGCATGGGGGAGTAAAGGAATATAATATGAAGCTATGACATATGAAGACTTGCCCTTATATTGTCAAATAAAAAAATTATAATATTTGCCTCCATTTAAGTACTTGTTTCATTGTCCACCTTCAGCTGGCACACTTCCCCTCTTTCTCTATTAATTCATAGCTGAATTTGTTGCTCACATAGTTTGCAATCTAGGAACAGCTATGGAAATCTGTTCACTTAAGACTTTAAAGTTTAAAAAGCATTTACCAAGATGATATCATTTACTTCTACAGGGCACATGAATAAATATTTTCTTAATCTTCCCTTATCATGAATCTTGAGAATATTGACAGTTAGTGTTGTTTTCAATGTTTCTTAAACAAAAGATAACATTCAGAAGAGAGTTGATGGGAAGTTCTTATTTCATTTTTAAGCAAAAATCCAGGTTTCCCATTTTAATACCAAATGCTACAAAAATGTTCAAAATGTTTCCTTCATATTTGTAACTTGAAATCCTGATTGAATTCAGTCTGTTCTAAGCTAGAAGAGATGCAGATGCAGCATAGTTAAATACAGTAAATGGTATATCTTTACATGAGATACATCCTTCAAGAACCAAATACAAATGCAAAATTCAGACCAGAAAATACTTTGTGGTATTTTAAACTTCCTTCCAGAATTTAGGAAAAAAACCCTCATTTATTAAAGGGACATTACAGTAATAATTGATAGTTACTATAGAACTTTTAACCCCCTTATTTATAATTAGGTTATGCAGTTGAACCTCGCTTGAGGTTATTCAAGATTAAAGTTCATCTTATTAAATTAAGAATTGAACTTCGAATTTAAATATAATGATTTTGTGGTATATATGTTCCTAGTTTATTTATATTTCCAGTATGAAACTGGGATATGAAAGCAGGAATCCAAGCAGAACTTATTACAGTATTTTGTAGGAAAACTTTATAAAATAATTCTAATAAAGTCACATCTAAACCCAGGTAAGAAAGGAATTTGAACCACAAATATGATTAGATACATACTCTGAATGATGACTCCTTTACTTTATTTCAAAGTTTGTACTCCTGCTCTACAGTTTTAAAGCCAAAAAATTAAAAACCAAATAAACCAAACCAACAAAAAAGAAAGTAAAACAAACAGCAAACTGAAAAACCACAGAATTTTCTACAGGTTTAAGAAGATATAGTTAAAAACAAACAAACAAACAAAAAAAAAAACCCCAAAAAACAACAAAATTTTTAAATTGTGTTTGGGATGAAGAAACTTTTTCATGAATGGTATATGAACTATTCTTGTGGCTGAGGAATAAAAGGGGTGCAAACAAAACTTAGTCTGCCCCACTTTCATATGCATGTCAATGACTCTGGTTTTATCCTTGCATCATTGAACCTATTGAATTCAACCCATTTCCTATTTATTTCTAGCTGTGTGGGCTGCAGACCATATTTTTTATCTTTAATATACGATATAATATAAATATATTGTACTAATTACATATAAATTTTATATGTATAGAACATTTATGATTCAATAGAAATTTTATTTCAGAAATGTTTGCATTTCTGTGCTTGTACTGCTTACTGCATAATCTTATGTGTCATAGTTTTCTAGAGAAAATATAGTTTTCCTTATAAATACAGCAAAGCTAGGTAGAGGCTTTTCTGTTCTGCAGTTTTAGGGATGTCAATGACATTTGACAAGCTATATTGTATCGGGTTTGAGAATGAAAGTGTATCCTATGTTTTATAAGCAATTCATTTAAAGTGAATAATAATGAAATCACAGTTCTTACAGTTTTCCTAGCATTTCAGTTTTCCACTGTTTATGCAAGAATTATGAACTAAATATACATTTTCTTGAACTTGCATATCTAAATTCAGTGACTTTCTTTAAATGTTTAATACTGCCAGGCTCCTATTTTCATTTCCATATGAGCAAAACTGGGAATTTTAACCAAAAAGTGTAGCTGACAGAAGCAATAATGTTTTTGTATCATTTAATTTTCTGTGTATCTTTTCCAGCACTATTTTATCCTAAAGTATCATTCTAGCTGAAGTACATGGATTTTAGATGTTTTATATTACACTCTTAACCATGATGCCTTCAATTCTTACATAAATCCAGAAATTAATTTTAAAAACAACTCGTGTAATCATAGGCCGTACTAGTTCAGATTTTAGCAGCTGGCTCAAATAAACTAGATTTGGTCTAATATGGGATAAATCCTTTCCAGATTCTGTCCCCGGTCTTTCTGCAGAGCTACTCTCTTCCAATTCATGGTAGGTCTTACATTCCTTCTCTTTTTCAGTCAAATGACATCTTTATCTCTTTCCTTCAGTTTCTGATATACTGGTTTCTGTCTGTCATTTAGAGGACAGAAAAAACAGATGGATTTGGTCACAGAACAAGAGAATCATAGAATATGCTGAGTTGGAAGAGATCCACAAGGATCACAGAGTTCAACTCTTAGCCCTGCACAGGACCATCCCCAAGAGTCCATTCCTAGTGGTAAAATTTATGGAAATCTATAGATGTGGTAGAATTTATGGAAAAAGTTATTTTCTCTTTATATACACAAAAGGTAAGTTGTTTTGGATTTTAACAATAAGTAATTAGAAAAACTGATGACACATTCTTGATTAAAAAAAAAAATAAACAAAGTAAGTATTTTCTTTGGTCCTTGTGCCAGAAAAATTTAGACATTTTTATTAAGATTATTTGGATTTAGAATCACTGTGGAGGAGTAATAGGTTTTTAAAAAGAACAGAATAACAGAAGTAATAAACATAATAATAATTAATAAAATAACAATTTTATTTGTGCAAATATCCCTTGATTTTGAACAGCACATTAAGCAAGTACAAACTTGAAAATTGCATATTAAAATGCATATGTCTATAGAAATTTGATCCCAAGATTGATTAGAAAGTGTATATGCAATTATACATACCTGGATAATACACATTGAAATATATGTACACTGATGTTGCTTCAGAGGAAGAAAAAACCTAAATAATTTAAGGAATTAAAGCATGCAAAATGCATGATTTGCTAATGCATGGAGGAAATAAGGAACAATTTATTCTTACTGAAAATTCTGAAAATGTTATTTTAATTGATGAGGCATCATCAATCTAAAATGTAGTTATTGAAAAAAAACCCCACATATATATATATAATATAATTATTTTCAAGTATTGTACACAGTAGTTAATCTCTCCTTTACCTCTTGTGATTAGAGTTATGATTTTCAACTAAAATAATATTCTTGCCAACACTAAGGAAGTAGGGGAGTCTGCCTAGGAGACATTACACAAGAAACTGATACTGACCGTAGATAAAGTGCTATGAAAAGCATATAGTAAACACATTGAAAGAAATTATATTATCCTCCTTTCTTTATAGAAATATGGTCTGTTTCTTGTAAGTTACAACAAGAGCAAGCACAATGTTTTCAAACAGAAGTAATTTTTTAGATGATGGGATTCCTTAAGACACTGATCTATTTGATTATATTATCTAAACCAGAAAAGCAATCTACCACTCCTTCAGAATTGCAGATGAAAAATAGCAACACTAGAAAATAAGAATGGACTCGGAAATAATAATAAAAATCAGAACCAAAACACAACCTATTTTTCTATGCAGGGAAATCCACAGGAGGTCACAAAATCTGCTTTGCAACACAGAAAATACATACTCCACTTCTTTCTCCTAACAACAGAAATAAAATACAATCAAAGAAATAATCAACCTGTTCTTTCATAAAGAGAAATTGAAGTAACTATATAAAATATTTTAAGCATATTTTCTACTTGAAAATATTTTAGAATATTTTAAAAAGTTGGTGCAGATGAAAAAGTACAATTAGACAAACAATTCATAAAAATCAAAATACAATACTTTCTTTCAAGCCTTTATTTTCCAGAACCAGACTATGACTGTGCAACCACAATTACTTGTACAGAAAATCAGAATTTTAAGTTCTTTTACTGGAAGTGATGTCAGCCTCATTTGCTGTCACGAAACAGAATGATCGGAAAATAAGATCATCCAGAACTGAAAACAAGTTCATTTTCTTCTCTGCTTCGTTGTTAACTCTTAGGTGTTCAACCAATATGTGAGCAATGGTTAAAAGATGAGGCATTTGTCATTTAACAAACAAAAATCCCAAGCTTAAGAAGATGAAGGAAAGGAAGGAACTTTGGAATATGTGGCACAAGTTTAAAAACAGCTATGGATAACCTTGTGTTCTCCTAAAGCAAATAATAATAAAAAAAAAAAAATAAAACCCCAGTGATGTGGAAATCTCTCTGTACATAGAGGAAATTATTAATAGTACAAGCTAGTAGACCTACTGTGAGACATTAACGCTTCTTAGAGACCTCTAACACATGGAACTCGTGTGGGGTGAAGTGTGGATACATGAAGTGATAACACATGCAAACTGTAAGAAGATAAAATTAGAGTAAATAGAACATTATTTTAGCATGATAATCAAATTAATTCTCTAAGTATTTGAAAATTAAGGTTGTGAACCTTATTCTCAAACAGTGCAGATGTCTTCAACTGTGCACCCAGCCTCACTTTTCTATAATTTATAATAGAATTAGGAAAAAAAAAAAGGTGAAGAAAATTGATCTTGCTTTGATGATATTGCCTAATTTGCAAGCTCTTTCCACTCCTCCCCCCCAGATAACTGCATTTTACTCTCTCTCTCTCTCTGTATATATATATATATATATATGTAAAATTAAAATAGAAGTTATAAGTTCTATTTTGTGCTCTTTTATAGCCTTTGATCATTTAGGGAAGTCATTCTAAACCTCTAAAATAAGGGACTGATATTTATGTTACTCATGAATGTTCTCCAACAAGGAGGTAGATTACAAGAGGCCTAGACAGTGCTACAGGTAGATAGCTTGGAGATAAACTGTACTCCTTGAGGCAGACCTGAAGGATTTTGCATTAACTGGATAAAATGACCACTTTTATATTACACTTTTGGTTTAGGACTATGTTTTTAAGCACATTTAGGCAGTTCTGTGGAATCCATATGGGTATTAGGGTGTCTAGGAAGTCTAACAGAGTTATTTATAGACAATAACAACAGCTGGAGAAAAGCTATCTTTCTGGAAATGTCTCTGTCTTCTACTGCTCAGAGTGGTGACTAATAACCAGGATTAGTGAGGTTGCAAATGCATTGACATTAAACAAGGAAAAGGACAAAAGGAAAGTGAAAGTTATACAACAAAGCAAAGCAAAGTGAAATATGATGAAATATGTTCTGTAGGAAAACAAGAGCACAGCACAATATGTTACAGCTACTCTCTCAAAATATTTTGAGTAGTACATTTTCCATGCAAAGTATTTACAATCTCAGAATCATGCTGCTTTTACCTTCATTAGAGGAATCTGCAAATGTTTAGTGTACATCAGCATTTAATATTTTTATTATTTTTTTTCACAGTTTGTAGCAAGAAAGATCCTTTCTGGGATTTTCATCATAGAAGCTTTGTATCACTTCTTTAGGGGATGTGTCTGTGGTCAAATATGTGTTGTAAAATGGGGAAGCCTAAATATAAAACGCAGTGACATTCAAAAACAGTATAAAAAGAATTTCTTGGTGCTGTCCAATGGTTCCTCACTGGCTTTCTCCATTTGAATTTACAAGGAACAAGATAATCTAATATAAAATGAACTTTCATCAACTAAAAATCCCCTAAACCAGAAATAAGGGAGAAAAATAACTATATTGAAAAATTTAGGTAGGAATTCATATTTTACTGTGCTCATGTCTTTAGATCTTTCAGAAATTTTCAAATTAGCAAAATACTGTTATTTTGTGAAGAGCACATTAATACATGTAGTCCAGTGGAATAGGAAGGGCCAGAGATTTTTTTTTCTCTTTATATTAGTCTCAAGGAATAGCATGAGCAGACCTAGCAAAGTCACACCAAAACCCTCAGATTGTTTTCAGGTGACTGACAGGTATCTGGATCAGTATGAAGTTTGAATATTAATATCTGCTTTTCCTAGCAGTTTCACCATGGGTCATATGCAGACAAGAAATCTGCTGTCCTTTGAATATGACATTAAATACCACAGGAAACAACATAGAATTTCGTTAATTCTCTTTGTATCCCTCCTGGATGTTTGGTAATGCACTAAGATCCTCACAATAACAGCAATAAGAGAAGCTGGTACTTTCCAGATCTTGATCCAGGGACTTCTGGAATTATTTAGGCAGAGTTTGAAACAATCAATGTGTACAGTCTGTGGAAGATATTATGAAAAACTGATGTCTTATGAGAGCTTCAGACATCAATGATCTGTATGCTGAAGGAAAGTTAAAAAAGTAGCTAAAAAAATGTAGAAGTTGATTTAAAGCATGTAAAGACCAAGTAAACAACGTTTGGGTTTTGGTTTGGTTTGGTTTGGTTTTTTTTGTTTGTTTGTTTGGTTGGTTTTTTTTAACATTTAACTGTTAACTAGAAGTGTGGCATTTTAGAGAATGAAGGTAAGAAGATTTTTTTTTTTTTTTTTTTAAATCTAACCTTTTCCTTATACAGAAAAGTATATTGCTCAAGCTGTAGATTTTAAGGCAATTAAAAATTATATGTTCCTTTCTGAAAGCTGGCATCTCTAATTGTTTTGGAAGAGCAGTCTTGAAGTATTTATTGAATAAGATCCTTACATTTGTCTACGCCAGAGTGATACATCCACCTTGACATATCTTAAGATGTTGGCTGAGAGGTGCAGTATGTTTTCCTTCTTCTAAGCAATAAATAAGATAGGTTTTAAATATATGTGTGTCTTTGTGTTTAGCTCAATATATCTAGAAATTTAACTGAGTGTTAAAATGGCAGTTTTTTAGCATGGAAGAATCCCAACTGAAAATGTTGGAGTTACAAATTTTCAGAGACATTCTGGAAATAGGTCACAGTCCTCACTGTCCTGACTGCTAATTCTATGAAATACAGTAAAATTTTCTGTTCAAAAATTATTATTTCTCTATTTTAATGTGGACAAACCAGAATTTTAAGTTCTCACATTGAAATTTCTGTGATTTTTTTCTGAAAAAAGATTTTCATGTTGAGTCTGAACATGCTACTCTGTAAAATAACTCTGCATAGTAAACATCCTCAGAAATTCCTCACCCCAACCCACCTTTTTTTTTTTTTTCCCCTGCAGCATAGACTAAAGTATAGTTAAAGTTTAAAATGGCTTCTTGTACTTGGGATAAACAAGGAAGAAGAAAAACATTAAGAACTTTGTGTAAGTACTTACTGTGTAAGATGCAATGCATTAATACTAGCTTTGAATTTAAAGCACAGGATTAAACTTGTCTATAGCGGTCAAATAGCATGACCCATTAATCACTATAAAAAGAGAGAAAAAAGACCACCTTTAAAATTGTCTTTTCATTTGCGAGTTTTGAACAGACAGATGCAGATGCTGAGGAGGATTAATTATCTATTAATTTATACTTGCATTCATACATGATTACAATTTCTGAAATTATTTTAGTGATTAAAAATAAGTAAATATCAGAACTTTGAATGGACTTGGCATAATTAATGTAGGTGTACATGAATTTTAAGAGCCATTAGAGTCACCCCTTGGTGAGAAAGGTGGAAATGAGCAAGCCAGGATCAACGGGTTTTAGGAAACATAAGGTAGGAATTTCCAAGAAGCCCACATTTCACATTAGCATAGCATAGCAGCTGCACGTGGGTACCCTGGGATCTCTGAAGGGGAGATCAAATAAAGGCAGAAGAAAGATCTGTGAGCTGTTAAATCCAGAGAAAAGTCAGAAAGACTGGAACCAAACTGCTCAGAAGAAAACCATAATTACTCTCAAGACATCATATCTATGTCCAAGGCACCACTAGCTATGAAAACTGTTGGCTGCTCCTTAGTTTACCATGAGATTTGAAGTGGCAGTAGGTGTAGGTCTTGCACACAATGTGCTGTATAAAATGCAAGACTGATAATCCTTCATATGTGGTATAATAAACTAAATGGGATTGGGAAAAAAAAAAAAGAGTGAGACATTTTTAAATAGCACAAGAAAACAAATATTTAGTGTTCACTGTGCCTTCAAATATTGTATGTTACCTGCTGAAACAGTTCCCATTTAGTGTTTCAATTGGGAAGCAGCATATTACAATTCCTCTTTTGCTGTTTTCTAGTTTGTTGATTTTCCTCAATCTAGAATAAAAGTAAATCGGTCAGAATAAAAATAGAGATTTGCTCTATATGTATAGCAACAAAACCATGACAAGGGAGATTGATGTCTCTATTAAAGAAATAAGTGAGGGAAATCATATCTTAGTTTTGCTAAGGCTGTGCTTGCTTTCTCTTTCTAAATGCTTCACAATACAATTTTTGGTTTGAACAGAAAGAAAAAAAAGAAAAGGAAAAAAGACTTAACCCCTTCACCTTACAGTAGAAATTTGAAGTCATAAGCAGTCAAATAGCAATTTAGCTTTCAGGATAAACATGAAAACAGTAAAGTATTCCTGTCAACACCCAGATTTCAAACAGAATATAACATCACTGATCAGAACCTTTTCACACAATTACCTGACAACCTCTTTGAGACAATTGAGACATTGCTGAGAGTAAAAAAAAGCTTGTGGGGTTTGTTTGGTTGGGGGACTTTTTAGTGAAGAAGACCAACAAGATATTATCTTACAGGGATTGCTACACAGAAAGCTGCAGCATCTGCCATAATGAACAACTGGGAAGATACTGGGTATTAAAAATTATTTAAAACTACTGATAAATACATAAGGAAAGATCAGTGGTGCAGTTTAGATGGTTGGTTACAGATACCCCTTCTCTGATTGCCGATGTTTCAGTTTTGCAACAGTGACTTGAAGTCATTGAAACTGACATTCACTTGCAGAAACGTGGAGAAAAACTCTGCAGTAAAACCCTTTTAACATTTGTGTTTTACCATTTAAACTCCTTTAAATCAAAGGAATTTAACGGTTTCTGATTCAGAAATTACTTTGTCAAATGAGTAACCAAAAGAAAAACAAAAAACAAAACAAAACCAAACCAAAAAAAAACCAACAAAACCCCAACCAAAATAACCCAAAAAACCCCCACTCCTAACAGAAAATAAAGGGGTGAGGATGAGTCATAAAAAACGGAAGCAAAAATAACCTACAATTTTCAGATTAATTCAGCATTCATTCATTACTGTCAATGTAGTATCTTTACCCCCTTGTCTGCAGGAGCCTCAAAGACTGAAGATCAATGCAAGTGAGCAAAGCTACAGTGCACTCATGGTTTACAACTGGAGAAACAGGAAAACTGTTGGTCTGAGACTGCTTAGCTGAGCCACATGATTTCACTGTGTTTATATGATGCTCGTTTGAAATGATTCAGAACTTAAGTACTAATGCTAGTAAGGTCAGGCAAACAGACAATGTTCAATGATATTTCATAGTCTTCTTAGTTTAAGAATGAATAATTATAGGGCATGTGAATTGCTTGTCTCATATCTGTAGAAACCTTACATGGGTGCTGTGTGTTCAAGCAAGTGTCTGTCAACCTCCTTGCTTTGCTCATGAGTCAACTAGAGTGTAGCAATAAAAGTCAGGTTTCCTCTCCATGTTCAAAGACTCCAAACAAAACTGCTTTCAGAGATTGTAGTACTTTATGGCTTAGGAATAGTATTTCCAAATTAAATTTAAAATACTATGACCTGGTGGTTTTGACTTCTTGGGTATTCCTATGAATGTTTATTAAAAGTTTTTTTGAAGAATCAAAATTGTATTACATAAGGGACAGGCAGGACACTAGATGAGCATTTAAGGGACCTGTGTCTATTTCTATCTTCATGGCTTGGCATCCACTGCCTCCCCGCTCACCCCACCTCCAATATTTGTCCATTTTTTTCTGGGAACTTCCAAAGACTCTATTTGCATTTGACAAGATTTGCAGTTTTGTGTAGTCCCTGTCCCATACTGAAACTCACCTGACCACATGTATTGTTCTGTCTACTCTTGTGTTCATGAATAATGGATTAACTCTAGATACCTGTTTCCCCCCTAGTTAACATAATTTATTCTCTTAGTTACCGTGTTCCATCCCCTGCATAACCCGGCCTCTTAATTGTAATAACCCTATATACATTGAAATGTGCTTATAATAAATTATTTTGGTTTACCCCCAAGACAGAGTCCATGCAACTGACCATTATAGGACTGAATGATGGGGATGGGGTAGTTTGTTCCCAAGGAGACATCATGTTGGGGCACAAAACTGTGTAGATACTTTTGAAGGAAAAAATTGTTCCTACCAAAGTGCAATGTAGATGGAATTGCTGTCAGCCATGTATCCACAATGTGAGAGCCTCGTGGGTCTCAGATATCAAGTCTGAATCCAATATCTTGGATCAGAAATGCCTGACTCTTTTTATTGATTGAAAAGTACAGGATATTAATGGTCTTTCTTTAGATACCTTCTGACAATTAATAAAGAAGACTCCCAATTTAGACACTCATAATGAGTGTTAAAACCTACCATATTACTCAGTTTAAAATACAATTCATGAAAAATTTATATATAACATGTTTGTTGTCTGCCTAATATTTATTCAAGACCCTTTCCCACTGCAGCTGGGAATGCTGTTTCTAACCACCAAAGACAAGTGCAGAACACTGGGAATGGAGAACAATTGGCATTGTTAAAGGTAACAGGAAGAGCTTTCATCCAAAACGTACTGCGTATCCCACAGATGCTGGTTATCTCCCAGTGCTGATACTGATAAATGATGGAAGACAAGAGTGAATGCTGAGACATAGCTACACAGACAAAAGGGAATCTAAGAGGAATTCCTTGACAGCAAGAAACAACTCATTTTATGAAGAGAGCAGGTATTGCATTTATTTTTCCTTTGCACATCTGTCTTCTAACTGTCTAAAGTTGAGGATTTTTTTTACTACCTCAGAGTGCTCTGTTTCAAGACAGTCTTGACTGTGACAGCAGCAAACCCCTTATTTCTTTGTGGCCAGGATGGGTTTATATAGGTAAAAATGGTGATCAAGAGCATGTAAAAGTGGTCTGGTAAAGTTGTTTCACACTTTTGACAAAGCAATGTGCACATTCAAAAGGGATTCTGAGATTCAATATGCCTTAATGTTACCCCATCACAATGACTAGCATGTTCAAAGTTTTCTTTCTTTTCCTTTATCTGCTCATGTGTTTTTCTCAGTTTCAAAATGTCTGAGTTGTCCTAAAGAGTATCTCTGTTGTTTGAAAGGTGGTACAGGTTTTCTAGATCGATGGTTTTGGATGAGGTGGAGTTAATTTTCTTCACAGTAGCTAGTATTGGTCTATGTTTTGTATTTGTGTTGAACAGAGGATTGATAATATAGAGGTGTTTTTGTTACTGGTAAACAGGGCTTGCACAGGGCCAGTGCCTTTTCTGGTTTTTGCCACACTGTCAAGGAAGTTGGGGGTGCATGGCAGGTTGGAAGGAGACACAGACAGGACAGGTGACCCTAAGTGACCAAAGGTTTATTCCATACTATATGACATAATGCTCAGTATATAAAGTGGGGGGAAGAAAGATGAAGGAGGGATGTTTAGTGTGATGACATTTGCTTTCCCACATAACAGTTACATGTGATGGGACCCTGATCTCTTGGGGATGGCTGAACATCTGCTCTTGGATCAGTGAATTGATTACTTGTTTTGCTTTCCTTGTGTGCATGGCTTTTGCTTTCCTTATGAAACTGTCTTTATCTCAGCCCACAAGTTCTGTAACTTTTACACTTCCAATTCTCTCCCATATCCCACTTGTAGGAGAGAGAGAGCAAGTGGGTAAATAATGTTTGGTTGCTGCCTGGGGTTAAACCACAATACAAGACTAACCTGCCTCATATATTGAACAGCGTAAAGAACATTTGTAACTAATTGAAAACATGCATACATGTCACAGATGAATGCCTCAGTGATTATCTTTCAATTATGAACCTTGGCTTGCTCTATTCTTCAATATCTGGTTTTGAAACCACCTTCAAATCCTGACCTATAAGCTCAGTAGCCTGTGTAAGATCTCGAAGATAAAGAACACTTTTGGCTCTGCATTATGTCAGATCCTATTTATGGGGAAACATAAAAAACACAGTCTATAGTGAATACAGTGTAGCACATATTTAATAGAATAAGCATAGTTTTATCAGAAACCACAGGGTTTGAAAGCAGAAATCAAAGAATTTGAAATATATTGTACCAGGCTCAGATCTAGTTCCAGCAATATTAATAGAATAGCTTTAAACAGAAGTCATAGACCTTTATCCACTTTTCTCTTAGCTTCTGAACCAATCAGTGCTGAGTATTAAAGTGTGACACACTGACATTGATTGGAGTCACTGAGGAAAATTCAAACTCACCTCGGTGTAGATGATAGTAGATCCACTTTAAGTGGTATAGTCCAGCAACCATGAGAACATATATATATATTTATATATATATATTATATATAATATATATTATATATTATATATATATTATATATATATTCCAAACCTTTAAAGATTGCTCATTTTAGCAGCCATGCTGCTGAAAAGTAAAGTATTTTTCTTTAAAAAATGTTTCTCTTTAGGCAATTACTAACAAATATGTGGAAATGTTCTAATGAAAAGGGTTTTTAAATTTTTTTTAAAGTTTTGTTGAAAGCAATATCAATAATAGAGAAATATAAGTATTCACAAATGTCTTTGTTTTCCACAGGAATGAAAAAAAAAAACTTTTATATTATGAAAGTATTATGCTTTAACAATTTTATGTTTTAGTTACTTGTTCAAGATTTAGTTATTTAATTCAAATGACCTTTTATTTATGAATTTATTTCATTTTAGGGAAAAAAAGTATACAATTTTTTTTTAATTAGCTATTAATCCATAAGATATATCAAGTTATTTATTTTTAAATGAAATTTTAATTTTTATTGAATTCAGGACTCATGTGCCAGGGAAACTAAATATATATAGGGTTTACACCTAGGAATAAGAAAGCGAATAAATTAATCCATATTTTTTCCCATTTAATTTCAGAGACTTTATTTCTCAGTTCAACTTTATAATATAAACACAGAAAATGTTACAAGTCATGCTATGTCTCCTATGATCATTGTCATTATGTTTAGTTTCAAAGAGGATTAGATAGGTGCAAACTGGTCAGAAAGTAATTTGGCTGGTCAGTGGAAGAACAACAGAAATCATCAGAAGATAGTATATTTTTTTACCCCTTTTCATTCTCTCAGAATTAGTTCTAGAGCTTAAGTATATTTTTTTACCTCTTTTCATTCTCTCAGAATTAGTTCTAGAGCTTAAAGTTATTCCATGACCAAGGTAGTCTGGCTTTAAGCAATAAAATCAGTTATCTCAATTAATCATCAATCCACTTGATCAATGGAAGATGTGTTATAACAGCAGACTACAGTGCTCAATGATGAATTTCTTTCAGTCCTGAGAAGACACAAATAGGCATATGATTTTTTCTGTTCAGTTTCTACCAATAATTACAAGCCTCTATGCAAAATGTCACACTAATTTTATAATAATTGATGCTTTCTGTTCTTCTAATGCTTGTTGAGATTGAGAAGAGGCTCAAGGATTTACCCATCCCCTTCTTTCCAATTAGTAGTAGTAAGACTGACTATACAAAGAGACACTGGCATTCTGATTTTGGATCATGACATGGTAGACAGCCAGGTCTAATTACCTCTCCTACCCTGGCTGCAAAAAGGGTCTTGTTTTGAAATGTGGCAGATAGGAGTGAAAACTCTTTTCACCATAGTAATCAGTATCCATGTCTGTTCCTTGACTTCCTTACAGTGGAATCACATTTTTATTGTTGCCTCCCACAGAGCATAGAGATCTGGGATTCATTTAACTCTTTTCTTCCACAATAGTGGCATAAAGTCCACCTCACTACAGTACTTGTTAATGATACCCTAAAGAAAATCAATAAGTGAAAGCGTTATGGCTCCTGTGAAGAATGAAATATTTCCATGCCAACAGCGTGAGATGGGGAAGGTTATTTGCATATTTTACTTTGGACTATGATATGAAATTGCAAATTGAACAAGTAAACAACAAAAAACAATGTTTTACCATCTAATAGTTGTTTTCCATAGCCCAAACCTGGAGTTATCCCTCCCATGGAAGAAAACTGAATTGCATTTTCCTCTGCAAAACTTTTCTTTGCGCTGCCTGCCTGGCCGTGCTTAGTCTTCAGTTACATAACTCAATTTACTTGCTTATGAGGTGCACACTAGCCACAAATATTCATTCTTTGTGCCTCTTCAGGAATGTAAAGAAAAACCCACATTCCCCTTATCAATTTATTAAAGAACAAGATGATTCAGTTGCCCCACTGCAAACCTTATTTGTCTAGAAGCTTTAGTATATCAAACCACACAGAAATTATACAACTGATTCTACAAGTATATTTATGAACAACACAATCTGTAACAGCATCCACAATGGATAGGATATAATCCTACTCTTCCTATAGAACCAAAATACAGCCATCAGCAGAGTTTCATCTAATGCTGGTGTACACAAATCTGAACCCTTTGTCTATTTCTCTAGCAACAGATTGGTCTAAGTTACCAAAAGAAATAGAAGTCCTTGCCTTTTCTGTCTGTCAGGTCAACAATCCATGAATAGAATAGATTCGTGCCAAGAATTAGAATAGATTGGCTATCTGTTTCTTTTGTCTTCAGTGTACTTGAGAAATAGAGCCCATTATGGAGATTTGTGTATGCATGGGTTTTCTTGTTTTTTACCTTTTTTTCTGGTAAAATATCATTTTTTTTCAAGACTGTCTTATATGCAAACACAGTATTGAAATACTAGTACAGTTATAAAAGAAATATTGAAGTATGTCAAATGCACACAATAATTTAAATATGAAATGCATTTTACCAAATTTATAGGTGCAGTTTTACCCACAATTATTTCAATTATTTACTATAAATCAGATTTTATAGTTACACAACATATTTATTTGAGTATAACTGAGGTAAACCAAGTGAGATAAAAGAAGAGGAAAACTCTCAGGTAAGATAAGACTGTCTTTTATTAAGTTCAACTGTGGTTGTTATTCTGCAGTGCAGTAACAGATCCAGGACACTGAAGAGCACTTCCTAATAGTAGAAGTTAGTGTAGTATTTTTTTTTAGTATAATTTTACAAAACATTTACAAATGAATATTTACAAAAGTTCATGAATGCATCTGCATCAGAGGAGGATAACAAGGAAAACACAGAAGTTCTTGCTGGGAAGTTTGATTAAAGCATTAATCAGACCTCTCTAAGAAGTAGTTATATAAAAAACCCAAAAGCACACAAACTGAAAAACTAAACAAAACTTTGCAGGTCTTTTCTTCAAGTCCATCAAAACATTTTTGATGCAATATTGCCCTTCTCCCATTTTTCCACAGCTATAACCCTGCTTGTGTGCTGCAACAGAGAGATGAAAAAAACTGTTTAAAAGAAATACTGTCTATACGCCTTGTGTGAATATATATTTGCACATTTAAACAAAATAATAAATGATAAGTTCCTTTTAGACAATGATAGCATCAGATCCTAAATAAAACAATTTTATTATATTAGCTCTGTTAACTTTCAGTTGTCAATTTAACCTTAGTGTAAAATCACATTTCTGTATTAAAATTGCCTTTCTTCTTGAAAAGAAAGTTTGCATGTTCCATTTCCCGACATGTAACTGATCCAGACCTTGCTGATTCATTCTTAATTCACACAGATTCTGTGGAATGAATGTAACAGATCCAACAAAAAGAAGACAGAAGAACCAAAAGATTTTGGTATAATAGAAATAAGCACCTTTTCAAAGGTAACTAACAGGTCAAATTGTTTGAAAAGATCTTTATTAAAATGCATATTGCTTGGGCAACAAACAGCACATTCATTGTGTTCTATAAAATAATGTTGAGGGACCATAGGTCTTGTTTGAGTTTTTTTAAACACTGAGTGCAAACATGTAAATATGTAGAAGTGTATGCGTATATTTTTAAATTTTATCAGTCCTTCACACACAGAGCAGTACTGTTTAGATTTCTGATGTTAAAGGGTAAAGAAAGGTACATCTACATCTCCCAGCTTGTTTATTCTTTCAAGTTTAAATATTTGAGCCAACAATTTTATCTAATCTTCTGTCGCAGTAGGCTACAAGCAAAACAGATATAATCAACATTTATTTAGTTGGTTGGTCAGTTGGTTGGTTGGTTGGTTGGTTGGTTGGTTGGTTGGTTGGTTGGTTGGTTGGGGTTGAGGTTTTTCCATAAAATTCATGAAGTTTCTGTCAGAAAAAAAAACAAAACAAAAATCCCTCGATTAACAAAAAAGTGGAATTTCAAACTTTAGAAGACCCATAGACAAGATGATAATGAATAAAGCATTTTGTGGTGAAAACTGTTCCTTAATGGGTTTATCCTGATTGACCAGACTGCTGACTGGAACCCTTCTTAGACTTTGGATTTCAAAGGTGCTCTTAGACTGTGTGGTCTCTGTTATGTTGGATGGACAAATTGTTTCATCATGATTTAATTTGTCACATACCACTTACTTACCAAATCCAGGGGAAAACATAGTCTTGAGGATACTTATATATGACTGTTTCAGTGAGGAAGAGAGATTCTTTATACAACCAGTGCCCTCTCCATTTAAGTATCAGGTATGAAATGAATAACCAGAAGGAGTGACAAATGGAGTGCAAACATTCATGATTGAATATCCAACTATAATTTTCTGGAATATAAAAAAGCTGATTTGCTCTTTTTATGTATAAGGCTTTGAAAATTGTACTGCTTTTAAAAACACCAAGGAATCATAGAATATTCAGTTGAAGGCAAGGAACATTACAGAAGGAGGAAAAAGTGGAGGAAAAAATATGAGACATGTAAGATTGATAGTCAACACAGTTTTATGTGTGTGATCTTTATGGCAAAAAGCATTAAGCTGTGGTAAACCAATGTAGATGACATGGCTTGGCTGTTGTAGGACATTTATTATCTGATTCCCAAGAATGTTGTGGTAGACTCACTGGGATCTTAAATTTATTTCCTCCTATTTCAGATAAAATTGAGAGAAAAAAGGGGATAGGAAATAATAAAAATATCTTAGAAGATCACAGAAGCAATAAACAATTGTGAGGCTGATGCTAATTTTTAAATTGTGCAATGCATTTTTAGCTGATTGTCTTTAATAGACTTTATCATGCTTTGAATATTTGAGGATGTTTCTGGGTGGCTTTTAGTACTAAAGATAATAAATATTATTTCATATGTGTGTGTGTATGAACATATATATCCATAGCAATAAAATGTGCTTTATAAATTTGAGCTGCTGACCATAAGTAGAAGTTAATAAAGTGAACTGAAAACTGTAAATGGAAGATAGAGTTAGATGAAAGGTATAAATACAGTGCTTAAGTTCCTATACAACTTTTAAAATTATGGATTATTCCCACAACTTTGAAAATATTTTTCATATACATTTTTATATACATTTTAGAACAAAACAATGCATCAATCTTTAGTATTTATTATTCAATTTTTATAATGATATGAAAAATGTGTGAAAAATGGAGTTGAGACACCACTGCAGATATGTGAAAAAGCCAAAGTCAATGCAGTTCTACTTTAAATTTTGTGATCCGCTATTCACTGTTTATTCCTCTTTAATAACCGGACCTTAATTCTTGAAGAAAATCCCAAACAGTGGTGAATTTAAAAATCAAACCTTCACACTAATTCCAAATTGGCTCATTAAACTGATTCAAGAAAGGATATAAAATCAAATTTGAAACTTTTGTCTCCATGTTAGACTTGTGCGCTTTGGTGTAACTGATAATGAGATTTCTATAAGAACACCTCTGTTGGTAGACATTGGTTACATAAAAATAATTATAGTTTCACTGATATGAAGAGAGCACTGCATCATTGAGCCACAGAGCATCTGACAGTGAATGTCTTCATCAAAAACCTATAACATTTCTTACAGATGTTCATATGTGAATATTTAGTATCCAAAAAAAAAAGAAAATTATCACAGCAGTGCTATAAATGTAGTGGACCAAGTAATCAATTTTTCTGAAGGAATCTCAGTGATTTCTATTGCAAATATCAAACTTTACTCTTGATCTTCAGTTTAAAGAAAGACATGTTATATGTCAGGAACAGAGTCTTATTATGGAAAGGTCATAATGTCTTGTGGAACATGTAAATCTGCCTAAAATCAAAAGTACAATCTGAAAGGTGGGATCACTTGTAATGAGCCACTGTTAACATTGATAGCTACTTTCGCTTCTCACTTTTGTAGAAATAGTGTAGTTAACATTGCTTCAGCATAAGAACTCCTTCAAAACAATCAAATTACATTTTGCAGTTAGCAGAGAATGATATTGAGGAAGAAGTGAAATAGTAATAAAACCAGTTGGCAGCATTTCATCATTACTTATCAAGACATTTTTTTTTTTCAATGATGTCACCAAATTAGTATGCAAACAAGGACTGAATTGGAGTTTCAAACCTTTGCTTTTGGAAAAGCTCCTGCATGGATCTGAGACCATGTCCATCTTCCTGGGTGACAATTTTGTGGAAGACTTTGTTGCAACCAAGATATAGTAGCAGGTCATGTAAATATTATTTGTCCATTTTTCACTAGATGCCTTGAACACTGGATGAAGCAGATAAAACAGCAAAGTCAGTGTTGGCTATGCAGACCTTCAAAGCAGAAATTGTGTCCCAGAAACCTCAGAGCTGTTGAAACTAGGCTTCTAATAAGCCATGCAGTTTAAAGCTCATTTTGATGTATCTGTTGGACCCATATCATGATATTTTACTAATAACCTTGAGCTACTGTGGTTATTTCTACCAGTACAATATTGATGCAATTTTGAAGCTTGCTTGACCCAGGCTTTTCATAGCAGTAGAAAACAAAATGGAGGAAACAGAGCAATTATCGTCAGCACTTGAAAAAACAGAGGAGGAATACTTGCTTCATTGCAAACTTTGCCCAAATTCGGAATTCAGATATAACTTATTACAGAAAAGGAAACAAAATAACTATGCTGCATTTTTAATTTAATGTAATTTTACCTATTTGTTCCACATTTTTTCTTTCTTTGCAAAATCCTGAAGTGCCATTGCATGAAATTTGAATCTGGATGTGTATACCTATTCTGTCCAAGTGAAAGAAACAAAACAATTTCCATAGCTAATATTCATAAGCTTCCCATAGCATAATTTCTGTTACATAAAAGGAACATTTTGTTTACTAAGTTTTCTTTGACATTTGAATTTAGTTCTTGCCATGGCAGAAGACAAGTTGCTTAGGTCATTTGAATCATCTAAATGGAATTCTGAGTAATGTCATCATTCATCAAGAACAGAAAAGTGATTGTATCCCATCAAACCAGGCTTTATAATCAAGCAAATAATACTTGGAATGTATCATTAGTCTGTACAGATACAAAGTCTGATTGGCTGATATTCAGATAAGGAATATGGACTTTGAATTTAAAAAGGATGCTTAAGAGGGGGGGAAAAAGCAAACACTTAGAAGGAGGAGGAGAAAAACATCTTTCAAGTGAACCCATGTTTTCAGCCAAACTTATACGCATTAGATTGATTTGAGGTCACCTTTAAGTAGTCTGTGACACAGCCAAAAAAAAATATTTTCAGTAACAAATTGATCTGATCTATAGGTACTGTTGTTAGTTTAATCTGATGGAAACAGTGCATTCTATATTCATTATATATTTTTAATGGAAAAATGTTCAAGATATGCCCACATTTCAAGAGGAACAGTAGGGTTTAGTCTCCAAACCAGCCTTAAACAAACTTGTACAGAATTATCTAACTTCAGCTGCCTGAAGCACTTGACTTTCAGTCAGCCCCAAATGGCTCCAGTTAGTCCAAACTGTATTGCAAAATGCACTTTCATTTAAAATGTATACCAATACCAGAGGTGAGTTGAATCTGTTGTGTATTAACTTCACCTTTGTCAGCAGACCATTGCAGGGATTTAAACGTGTGTTAACAAATTGCCTTAATTCAGAACACCAACTTGACCTGAATCTCCTGAGTTATAAAATTCAGCATGATCAAAAAAAGAAAGGAGAGTGACAGTCTAGGTTAGACTCTTTTGGAATTGTAATGTTTTGACTTTCAGTACAAATGTCAGGAGTTTTAGGAAACTAAAGAATATCTTTTTCTGAAAGGAATATGAAAGAATTCTGAGAATAATACTGTGTTTAACCTCTATACTATAAAGAATATATATTCACTTGTATCTGTATATCTTGCCTTAGGTCAGTGTCAAAGAAGAGAGGGTGTTCAATCCTGTAAGGTACTGAATACTCTGGCTGTGATCCAGCAAAGCACTCAGCCATGTGTTTGAATTTAAGTACATAGATCATGCCACTAACTTCAATGGGATTATGCTTAAAGATAAACTAACATTAAATGCTTTGCTGGATCACAGCCACAGTGCTCAGTACTGGCTGAATGCAAATCCCATCTGAGAGGAGAGTTTTCCTCTCTGTTTCCAGCGAGGGCTCACAAAATGCATAAAAAGTTCTTTTCAGAAAAGACAGTTTTTATGATAATCAAATTGAATAGGTTCAGAAGTGTGAGACAATTCATAAATCTCGGGATACTTGTGTTCAAACAAACAAACAAAACCAATAAACAGAAAAAAACCCCATACTTTAACTTCCCAAAGTTTGGGTATTCATTTTTTTATTTAAGATGACTGAGTATGGACAGGGATATAGATAAAGCAGAAGAAATCAAGTGAAAGAGATAGAGACAAATAATGTTCCCCATTTTCCTTTGCCAAATTTCTGTCTTGATTTTAGCTGTGGCCTCTGGCACTTCTGTAATTGAAAAGAACAAGAACTCTCTAAGTTTAAGCATGTATGAATACCCTCACAAAATACATGTCAACTGATATCAGACAATATAGTCTATATAATTAGACATAAGTGACATTCTTGTGAAATTGATTCTGTTCCCACTGAAAACAACAGGAAAGTAAGCTTAGGAAACAAAGAATATTGCAAAATGTAAAAGCAATCCTGTCCTTTTCAGCATTATGTACTAAGCTTACTAACTTTGCCATTTGATATGCAAGTTTTGAACTTTCCTTGGCTCTGATCAGTGTAAAGATGACCTGCTTTGAGGTCTAGAGCCTGCTGAAGGAAGATAGAGGAACCATACTCGTCTTTCAAAGTGAAGGAAATGAGAGCAGAAAGAACCTATCATGTGTATACTTTCATCACTTACCTTTTCTTGATGAGCAGCAAGAAAGTTTTCTCACCAATTTTTATTTGCTTGTTAATTATTTTCAGCCCAGGTTGTCAACTCATTGGGAAAACCTGTAAATTTGTCTTCAAACAGTAGCTGTCACAACAACTGCACTCAGGTGGTGAAAATAGGCTGTGCAACACTGTTTTACTAGGGTGATGATATGACTTGGACAAACATGCAATAGCTGCAACAACCTGGACAGCCTGACTGCCAAAATGACAGCCAAGTCACATTAAGCTACCTGCAAAAAAGGAAAAGAGAACATGTCTCCTAAAATAGTATACAAAAACCTAGGGCTGCTTCAGCAAACTTGGCCACATGTGGCTTTCTCAAAGGCTTGAATCTTATTTAAAAATAATACGCAATGCACACAATAGGGCTCCATATTTCAAGAGAAATAATTAAAGAGAGCATCGCACTTTCTAGCTAACAGCTCTCATTGAAGCAATGGGCAGCTCTGGCAAAAGTCTGCCACAGTGCTCCCTGAAGTACAATCAAATCAAACTGATAAAGAATTCTATCAGAGGTTACTGAACATGAAACACTTTTGAACTACAAAGTGCCCAAGCAACTCAGCATGTGTATTTCCCACCCCCCCCCCAGGTTTATCTTATTCCCACAATTCAACTTCTCACCTTTTCATCATATCCGTCAATTTCTTCCTTGTTGAGAAACAATTGTATCCTAGGAATCTCTTTAACTCATTTATACCCTTTTCTTTATTCTTGAACCTTGAACCTTGTTCTATGGTTTTATTTCTTTTTATATAGAAGCCATGCTCTAATTTTCTATTTACTAGTAGTTCTTTAAAGCTACAAGATGTTGTTCAGATTCAAAATCTGTCACCAACACCTATTAATTTCTTTCATAAACTGGAAAGTTTTAGATTCAGCTCTTGAAATTTGAAGTATGTACTCTAATTATGCAATACATTTTATGTCTTCACCAAATATGCATAATGATTTATGACATGTTTTCTTAGTTATATTCCCATAGATCTATCTTTTTAAATACATAATCCATTCAGATAGAACCATTAACATCGAACAGCCTGATATCTGGTTTCCATTATACATAGATTTTTATCTCTCAACTTATGAAACAAATAGATAAAAGGTTACTAGTTGTATGCAGTGTAGGAACTCATTGTCTAGTCCTCTGAAATGCCTTTGCAATTTTTTACAGAAACTTAACTTTGATTGAAGATTCCACTTGGCTCCAATATGTGGATATATTTTAATCTGTAGTTCACTGATCCCTGTCTAACTCAAATCAAGAGGTACTTACACTTTCAAAGTCCAATATCTCTTCCCTAACACCTGTAAAATTCACTGCAGTGACTGTAACAGATCTTTTCCTGCGAGGCAAGGATCCATCAGGAAATTCATCAACAGGACTAGAATTATTTGGGAACTTCATCAAAGAAACTGAGAATTAAAGGAATTCAGAAAGATAATTTTCTTCTGGGGTTAGACTTAGTTCTGGACTAACGCATTTTGGTGAAGTTCTCCACTGGTTTTTGACTACTGTAATGCCCTGCTGAGGCTCCCAGCAGCTGGTACAGTTTAGGATGATCTCAAGGTTAGTCCTTTATCCAATCACTTGGTCTGTTTTCACACTGATGCTAACTTAGGTTTTCAACCCTTAAGTGGACTCCTTTACAAAGTCATTGCTCAATATTCGCATTAGCAGCACACAACAACTGAACTCTTGATTTTGAACCTGGAATGTCATACTGGCAGGATTACTCAAACTGAAGGTGCTCATTAACTCCAGAGACAAGTCTCTAGCTGTGAGTATGAATGAAGTTGAGATCAAAATTGAAGTTAAAGCCTGAGTTTACACTTCAGTAGGAAAAGAGAATCTCAGATTTTTTTTACCATTTATCTTTTAGATTCACAAAGGAAATGAACAAAACAAATCTCACACAGAGAATGGGAGCATGTTTAGACAGAGAAAAGTATAATATTTCTTTTATTTTACTGGTATATGAATATGTTTGATACAGACTTATCTCTGTGTCAGTTTTGTTGAGTTAACAATCTGTTACTGCAGTGTAGTTCTTCTAACCTCAACCGGACAACTAAAATAAAGTTCCATTTTCAAGAAAACTAGCAAATGCCATCCATTCTGGGAGGCAGTGGAGATATTTATATTTAACTTCTGTTTTGAATTAGTGACTAAGCATAAGCACAATTTCGACTTCCATCTGTTGGTAGATAAGTGTTTTGAAAATTGGGAAATGAGAACTTATCTAGCAAATATAATGTGTTACCTCTGTGAAATTTAATCAAAATTACCCCATATTAAAAAATGAAAGTGGGAGAAAATATGGTCTTCAGCTACATAAAATAGCATTTAATACCTTCTTTGGATGTAGCTCAATGAGACAACATTTGTGCCTCGAAGGGTTGAGGTATCTCCCTCTTCCTCCTCCAAAATAATTCCTCCCGTCTCCAGCTGCTTCTCTCTCACTTCATATTTGCTTGAATCTCTGTGCAGTAATCCCATGTCTCTTGTGTCAACTCTGACACATCTGCTCTTGAAGGCAAATGCATGTAAGAGTCCATGAAAGCAAGGGGTCAATAAACCTATTTGACTTGGCAACACAAAAATACTTGCTTGTCTCGTTTTGTTAGTTTGGTTTTGGGTGTGTGTGTGTTTGATTGGGTTTTTTGTTTGGAGTTTTCTGTGGTTTTTGTTATTATTTTTTTTTCTCCATCCAGGTTTAGTTTTTGAATTGATTTACTGCACAAACAAAAATTTGATGGCTCAAGGCTGGGAAGGGTTGTACAGTGAGAAATGTTGAGGCAGCAGAGGTAGGAGAGTGGAATATTGCTGTCTCCCCTTTGAAGACAGGACGTTCTTAAGTCATCTCAGATTTCTACATAACTACACCACTAGGATATGATAGTTTGGAATGGGTAATCTGGTGTGGTATTGTCACATAAAAACCTAACTTATGGTCTGACTTTATAAATATATTCTAAGCTGGAAAATTTCGTTTTGCTTCCAAATACATTAACAAATGTTTTGAAGAATGACTCAACACTCATCAAAGAATGCAAGAGCATAACAACTTCTAAAACAGATGCCCAATGTTAAATGGGTTTCATACATGAATATTCGTCATAGCACATCCCTGAGTGCCCAGTGCAGAAACAGGGATCTTGAGGTTTCTCCAAGGGGCCCATATTTTGAGGAAGAGGAAGAGATCACTTTTTGACCTTGTAGAACAAACAATTGCAGAGGTAGGAGTCTCTTACAGAGAGTCTTTTATCTGCAACCAATATGCTTTTGCTGAGAGATGAACTCTTTTTCCACAAACAAAAGGTGATGTAGCTGGTTGTCTATCTGTACTCTGTGACAGTAGAGGACTTTAATGGACCTTTGCTGACACAAAACTGAAATAACATAGTACAAATCACTCCTGTGCTGAAAATGAGTGTCAACTTATACTAACACACTTTCTTATATTATTCTCTACCCTCTCATAATGGAATAAAAAATTATTAGCTTTTCTGAGCACTTATTTGTATTGAGAAACCAAATTCAGCATGCTTCTGTGTTGATACATAGATCTTATTCCTGTTAGGTAAAAATTAATTCTACATCTATTAATTAGTATGGATTTGTTTTCCTCCTTGCCAGGTATATTACATTGCTCTAGACTACAATGAATAAAATTTCCTGTCATGTATCTTCATTTTTGTTTTAATATAGTCCCCCTGCTTTTCATTAACATGCACATGGGCTAAGCTCATGATGCCTTCTTTGACTTCAACTCACTCTCCTCAAACCTTCTAACTTTAATTGTGTAGTTCCACAAAAACAATTCTTTTTTTCTTTCCTCTGTAGCCAAGAGGTCCTCTCCATTCCCCTCAGCTTTGTTGGTGCAATTGCTGGTAGAGCTACTTGAGTTGACTCACAGCAAGACCCTTTGAATTTTGTTTTGTGCACATTTGGGGTTTCTTTACTAGAGGAAAATATAGGAAGCCACTGTGCATTATGTATCAGAGCACAGTTTTTACACCCTTATACCATCTTTGCACTTGCTGTTTAAGGCCCAGTAGCATTTTTTCATAAATGTTAGATCTTGCAAAATTATCTAAAAGATAAGTCATTCTAGTATATATTTTGATACCGCACAACCTGAGGGTATGATTGCATTAGCTCCAATTTGGAAATAGAATGGAATTCAGACTGCCTCTTATGAAGTAAATGTGTATATTTCTTTCTAAGTAAAAGTTCAGATATTTGTGGTTTGAGGGTACAAAGGAGTTGATCTGTAGCTTAATCTAAAGCATACTGAATCAGTGAAAACACTTCCCCTGGCAGCAGCTACTTTTGTAACTGGTGCCCTGTGCAGTAACTGCCTTCCACTAATGACCTATGCCTTGTCCTGTGACTCTCTCAACAAAGAAAAGGAAAAAGAATTTTAATTAATAGCTGATATAGGATGCATCCCTGCTAATCAGAGCTAAAAAATATCACTTCAGTAGAAGATGCAAATATATTTATAAAATCAGGAATAAAATTATAGACCTTTACAACTAATTTATCACTGTTTGCAGTTTCCAGTCCATGGCAAAAGAAATAACAATAAATATTTACTAAAGAAAAGTGAATCTGCACTTAGAGCTTTTTAATAAATGTTTAAAAGAAAATCAGCATAGATCACTTGGCTTTGGCTATCACTTTTAACTTCTGTCTGTCTTTGATGGATGTTGTTCATGCTCTTTAGTTTACAGTAACAAGCAGCTTTTTAATTTTTCTATCTTCCTTCTCTCTAGTGCCAGACTATGATGGATGATGTGACAAAAAGATTCATTGGTAAATTCTAAATCCTGAATACAAATTAAATAAGTAATATAAAAAACAGATTTGCATTCTCCTTTGACACTGTTACAACTGCATCTGCTACTCTTTGGGGTTTTTTTGTCTTTTACTTGTTTAATCTTGATAATAATACTAACTCAGCATAGGGATATCTTGCATTTTGTTTTGATCATATCAGCGTGCAGTATTGTCCTAATATACTCTGTGTGTATATATATATATTTAAGCTGCAGTGTTTGGATTTTTTTATTAAAGCATTAGCAGCTGAATGATAGTCAATTATCTCAGAACCAACCACATTCCACTCTCTAAACAGCATTTCTCAAACATTAAGATACTGGCTTTCCAAGTACCATGTTGTTCCTAAAGACTAACCATTCATGACTTATGACTCATGAGCATGCAGTGATGAAGTTGCAGCAAGTCCAAGCACAATCATGAGAAACTTCAGGGCCGAAGGAAGACAAGTTAAGGAATCAGGAGAATAAGCAGCACTCTTCTCCATCCTGACACTGAAGGAAATTATGAAAGAAGAAAGAGGAAGAGCAATCAGATCAATACCTGGCTCTGAGACTGGTGTCACTGGAAGAATTTTGAGGGTTTTGATCATGGGCCAGTTTACACAATAGACCTGCTGGCAACAGATAGGGTACACTTGTCTTGAAGAGGGAAAAGGAAGTCAGCAAATGTGACAGTAATCTGCAAGAAGCCCAGAAGGAAGATCCAGGGAATTATAGATCTGCCATCCTGACCTCAGTGCCGAGGAAAGTCATGGAGAAGATCATTTTAAGTGCCATCATGCTTCATATACAAGGCAACCCAGCATGGGTTTAGGAAAGGCAAGTCCTGCTTTACCAACCTGATCTCCTTTTATGACGAGGTGACCCACTTAATGAATGAAGGAAAGGCTGTGGATCTTGTCTGCCTGGACTGCAGCAAAGCCTTTGACGCCATCTCCCAGTACATTATTCTAGCTGCTCATGGTTTGGATGGGTGTACTGTTCCCTGGGTAAAAAGCTGGCTGGATGGCTGGGCCCAGAGAGTGGTGGTGAATGGAGTTATATCCAGCTGATGGCCAGTCACTAGTGGGGTTCCCCAGGGCTCAGTGTTGAGACCAGTACGGTTTAATATCTTTTATTACTAATCTCAATGTGAGAATCAAGAGCACTCTCAGTCAATTTGCAGATGGCACCAAGGTGGGTCGCAGTGCTAATCTGCTGGAGGGTAGGAAGGCTCTGCAGAAAGATCTGGACAGACTGGACCAATGGGCTAAGGAGAACCCCTGAAAGTATTTAAAACACATGTAGAAATTACACTTGGGAACATGGTTTAATAGTGGTTTTGGCAGTGTTAGTTTAATGGTTGAACACAATGATCTTAAAAGTCTTTTCTAATCTGAACAAATCTGTTATTCTATGATTCTATTCTATGTTCCAATTTTTTTCCTTCATCTCTCCCGAAGGGCAACATTCACCTTAAAAATTTCTTTCCTCAGGTTTAGGGATGTGTGAATTTCTAAAAGGTCTGCTGCAGTTAAATGATTATGTAGAATCCTTCTGAAATCCTCCATCCTCCATGTAGAGGAAACCAAGGTTTCCTCATAGACAAAACAAACAAACAAAAAAAAAATGGAACTAAGGAGAGTTTTTACATTTTATTCTGTTGTAAATGCATTTTCTTTTACACACAGTTTCTACTTTAAAAAGGAATTTCATAGTTAGTTATTCTTGTATAAGACCTCTGCTAGACACAAATGAACACACACACACACACACAAGGCTGTAATGCTGATGCTTTCCTGAAGGAATAAATAACTGTTCAGGAACTTAAAAACTGATACTTATAGAATTAAGGGAAGATTAAATATATTTATACAACTAAAACTGTTACTAGTTAAAAGTCAATACTGAGAAGAAAGCTGGATGAATTTAAAATGTTCCTTCTTACATATACCATATTTTTAGTAATGTTGTCTTAGTTACAGTTATTGATTCTGTGTGAAAAACTACTCTAAGGTCAATCTCAACAGTGGCTCTTATTATCTTCAAATACAGTCTTATTTTTATGCTGTAAAATGCATCTTCTGAAGTCTATTTTACACCTGTCTTCAAAGATAAGACTGATCAGGTTGAAAAGAGATGTCAAGGCATCCTTAGTCTTTAATCAATTTCCAGCCACCTCATTACAATTTTGGTCATTTATTTAACCTTTTGAATTACAAAGATCACATATTTATCCGCTTAATTATTATATCAATCTTAAGGCTTTACATTGTTGTTTAGTATTTCAGTATATGAGCTTAGATAAAATCTGTGAAGTTATAAAATTTGTTTTAGAAAGTTTCTTCATCTAATGTTAAAAATTTGCAGACACAGAGCTCAACAAAATATTGATTATAGGATTTCAGTGTTATTGTAAGTGTGAAAACTGAAACTGATTTCTAACATAAACTTTCCTCTTCTGGCTAGTGGATTTTGTGATAATTATAAAAAAATAAACTAGCTGCATAGTTTGCACTTTGGCCAGAAATGAGCTAGAAACATGCCTGGGAGGGCATATTTTGAAATATTGGGTTCCATGTAATCTAAACATCTAAGAGAATGAAACATTCAGCAATCAAAACTTCAGCTCACACCCAGCTTCCCCTGCAAAGCAAATAAAACCAATAAACCAGCCCAGTTTATTAAACCAGATACAGGCTGTGAAGTTCTACTCATTTTGTTTTACCTGTTATATCATTGAATGTTTCAGCAAATGTGGAAGATGGTGGTGACAAAGAAAAGCTGAAACAAATCTTTCTTAGGCCAGGAACAAAGAACTCATCATGCCTGTATTCTCATCAGGCAATGGTGATGCCCTTGGGAGTCAGGACATGCTCAAAGGGATTATTACAATATCTGTCTCAGTAGGAATATAGCTTTCTGAGACTAGAGCTTGAGTAATGAATATTTATAGAATACAGAATGGCATTCCGACATTATGGGGAAAATGAGACAAAATAAGTAAAATCTACAAATTCACTGAGAATGCTTTGGAAAGAAAAGGGAAATTATTGATTTCTTGAATTTAGGAAATTATCCTTATAAAGCAGAGAGGATGTGGGATGATTATCTGGTTTAATTATAATACCAAGCATGACAAGAGAATAAAAGGGCAGAGAGGTGATTGAGAACAGCTACGCAGAGAAAGACTTGGGAATGATGGTTCATGGAAAATTAACATGAGCCTGCAGTGTGTACGCACAGCCCAGAAAAACAGACAAATCCTGTGCTGCATCAAAAGGAGTGTGGCCAGGAGGTCAAAGGAAGAGATTCTCCCACTTTACTCTGTTGTGAGAGATCCCACCTGGAGTACTGTGTGCAGTTCTGGTGCCTCCAGAACATGGAAATGTTAGAGCAAGTACAGAGGAGGGCCACAAAGTTGATGAGAGGACTGCAGCGCTCCCTTAAGAAGACAGGCTGAGAAAGTTGGAACTGTCCACCCTGGAGAAGAGAATCTGCATGGAGACCTCATAGCAACCTCATAGTATCAGGAGGGAGCCTACAGGGAAGCCCCAGAGGGACTCTTCATCAGAAACTGGAAAAGGAGTAAAGGGTGTAAACTGAAAGAGTGGAAATTTAGGTTAGATATTAGATAGATATTTTCCACTGTGAGGGTGGTAAAATACTGGAACAGGTTGCCCAGGAAAGTTGTGGATGTCCCAACCCTGGCAGTGTTCAAAGTCAGGTTGGATAAGGACTTGAACAACCTGGTCTAGTGGGAGGTGTCCCTGCCCATGGCAGTGGGTGTTGGGACTAGATAATCTTCAAGGTCCATTCCAACCCTTAACATTCTATGAAGTACAGAAGACACTAGATTCTAGAGTGTCCTTGAAATGCAGAGGGTACATAAAAGGATGCTTTCAGAAGTATCCCAGAACGGTTCGTAACAATGAAACTACTAAGTCAGGAAAGGGTGCTTTGCTGTTTTTTGGTTTTGTTTGATACTTCTTATGTAGTCTGACATGTAGTCTGACATATAGTCTGACAGAAATTTGCTTTCAAGTATGAGCAAAGTGCCCATATGTGATAATACTCATACCTGTCAAAAATTCTTGAAAACATTTATTGTAAAGCTGAAAGAATTTCATCTTCAGCCAGAGCTGCTGGTGGTGCCTAGGGAAGGCAAATCTTATTTCCAAGACCGAGTCTCTCTGAGCACTTTGGTGCCAAAGGATTACCAGAGTCACTAGAGGAAACTCACATATTATGTACCTCAGGCAGAGGCTGTCCAGAGCATGACTTATGGAATTCAAAGTCTATAAAAACTCTCACGGCACTCCTGCAGTGTTCAAGCAAGGGTGCTCGATTAAATCTGACATATTTTGTTTTCCTTTTTGTGTTGAGTTTGTCACATTCAGAGCTGAGAATTTAGTCTAATTTGAACAAAACTTACAGGTAAAATACATTTTAATCAAATTAATATTCTTCTTGTAAATATAATTAAAACATATGTATTCTTTCTTTTTTCACTATATGTATTACAGGGCCATGAAGAACACCTACATGTATCTCTCTTTTTTCTTTTTCTTGGAATCTTCTTCTCTCTAAGATGCATCACAAGTGTGATTGGTTTTCAGTCCATAAAACAAATTAGCAGATTTTGGCTTCCACTCTGTGTAATCATCAATGATGCCTCTTGACAGTGTTCAGTGTGAGTGAAGGAAATTGGGACATCATATCTGAAAGCACTTTTAGATATACCAGTTTGGGTGGAAAATACCAATCATTCCAAGTAATGCTTGGAAAAAAAACAAACAACCACCCTTTTGTTTCACAGTAATTCCAAAGACTTAGCATGAACTGTTGTTATAAATAGCAGCAGTTACTGGAAATTATGTGGAATATATTACAAATGTGTTTGAATTACTATACCAATGCTGTGTAAAAGGCCATATGACTATGCAAAAACTATGGTAGATAATTAAAACCAGAGGTAAACTTGTGGGATGCAAAACAAACTATAATCACCAGTTCACCCATTCATTTCTGCCCCTTGAAGTTATGAGCTTTTCAGTGAGGTGAAGCTAAAAAAATACTAGAACAGGAGAAGAGAGGAAAACAAGCAGCATGTTAAAACAAAAACTTACAAACAAAAAGCTACTTTGCTATGGAAGTTTACTTTTTTCTTTCTTTAACTAAAAAAGAAGGGAAAAGAGAGTACACAAAGCTCTTCAGCCAAGAATTACAGGCTACTTCTGTACATTTAAGTCATGGTTTCAGTCTTTCTGTGTCACCAAACCAATTAGGAAACCATTTAGCTGTCACACACTGGGACACAGTTAATTGCTAAATGTTCCTTTTTTATAAAGATTTAGCCAAAGAAATTGCAAAGAAAATACAATCTATAAAATATTACTATAAAAATTATACCCTTATTTGCTAAAACCAGAACTATTTTGGGAGGCTGAAGTTGTCCCCTAAAGGGATTTTCCAGCTTCCTTGAAATAGGCAGATTTAAAATAAAACTAATTAAACCCACCAAAAGAAAGGAGACAAACACCCAACAATACAAAACTTTGATGAAAAACGTAATTAGGTTCCCCTTGGATCTGATTACAAAACTCAAAAAAGTTTGCACTGTCCACTTTTTTAAGCATTTGAAATTTTTACTTCATCATTGACTGTATAAAGCATACATTGTGCACTACCTTCCCACTTCTGACACATGACATTAAAAGAGAAAAATGAACTTGCAAAGGACCATGATGAGAAAAGATTCTCATTTTTATTTAGGCGTATGAACCCACTACATATAATGAGCGGCTGTCTGGATCCCGAAGATATCCATGAGGAATTTTCCCCAGACTCATGACTCCAGCTGGGCAGTGCACAGCTCCTGGATTTAGGGACCAGTGAAGAAGGCCTCTGTGACACATAAAAGAGGCAGTTTCTATCAGGTATCACATTAAAGACCAAGTGCCTTGGCAAGTGCTTTAGTAGCTGAAAGTTCCACTTTTCATTTTACTTTTATTGAAGTGAGGAAAGACAGTCTCTTTCAGTAACAACTCCTAGTCTGGTTTGAGAAGTGGGACCTGTGCAAATCACTGCTGCACCTGATGTGTTATCCAGTAAGAACTGAAGTTTTAGGAGAGTTCTTCATGGCACCAAACACCTTCCCTACATTTTCCTGAAACCTTAAGACTAAACTTCATTTGAAAGTAGTATGCCCTTGTACACAGAATATTAATTTGCCTATTTCTAAGAAGCTACCATATTTTTATCCTACTATGAAAATGCACGTTATGTTATGCTAAGTCTCAGAATTCCAGTTTTCATAGTGAGGTTTTAACTAGGTGCTTAAAGGCACTGTCAGTTGCAGGCAAGAGAGAACTTCGTATAAATTACAGCTTTAGTCAGGATGGTTTGTGTTCCAGATGTCAATGAAGGGCACAAGGGGGAAAGGACTGAGTGGAACAGGGAGCTTGTGTGAATGACTTCAAGCCTCTGGGTGAGCTCAGGGCAGACCCTGTGCCTATGAAATCATTTTCTATTGTTAGCCTGTACAAAATGTTTGACTGTAAGACCGGAGGGAGACTACCCTGGTGTTGTGCCAGATTACTGTTATGAGAACAGTGTATGACTGCTGCAATGCACATAGAGAACAAAGAATTGCAGATTTCTGTGAGAGTCAGCTTAATAACCATTACTGTGATCTTATGCAACAAATTGGTAGAAAAGCCTTGTGTTCAGCCAGTTGTGTTTCTCATGCATTAGAAAAGGGAAACCTTGACTCTTTGTCTACTGGGGGTGAAATGAGGGTTATTTCTATCCTTGTAAAGGTGACCTGCCCCAGAATATCTCAGCTGAGTTTTGCTGCCCCAGCTTTGTACAAGTCTTTACCTTTACATGAACAATAATCCTGGTTATCCACTCTGGTGAATAAGAAAAATGTTTCTGCACATGAAGTTATATAGCTTGAACTTTCTCTGAAAGAACCAATGCACTCTGAGTACATGATGGGGGGTAGAGGGGGAATGGGGGGAGGGGAAGAAAAATAAAAAGAAAAGCACTTTTCAAAATATATCTAGCAATTAACAATAATATAATTATGTGCCTGAAAACATCTTACTATCCCATGTCACAGTAAGCTATGCAGTACAGTGTTTTAGTAAGAATGAGTAAGAGATTATGCATGTGCATTACTTTCAATCCCTGCATTTTAGTATTATCTTCTGAGTGTGATTCATCTGTTAAGTTGTATTCCTGCTTTACTAGTTGTAATAACTATTCAGGTTGGGAATCTTTACTTTGAGTATTGATGGACAGAACATTTCATTTTAGATCCATGTTACACTGTCTGCTCACTGTCTTCTGATATGAAGGTGTAAGGCTATAAAAGTGGAAAGTACTTTTCACAGGTCATTTGATTCAGCTTTGGAGAAAAGAGTGTTGCGATATTGATCATGTCAGGATCTCTTCCTCTGCCCTAATCAGACCAGTTTAACATTAATTACAGAACATTTAAAAGTCATCTTTTTAAAAGGGGAATAGCTGGGAGGAAAGCTAGATGAAAGAACTTAATAAAGTGCTATCTGAGTTGACATGCATTTTGAAGAGCAAAGCGTATTATCAGCCTTGAATATGATTCATATTCTCTCAACATGCTCAGGAAGTGGTAGGTTCCTTTGCAGCAAAAGTAAAATGAATGTCATTTTGAATGTGAAACAAATACATAAAACAAGTATCCTAAAACATAATTTCTCTAAGGAAGTTGTCACTGTCAAGAGTCATGCAGTGATTTAGTGTAAAGGAGACTCTAGATAGTTTTTCTCCTTTCCTCAGGACTCACTGATATTAATTATTTGCAGGAATCTGTATATGCCTATGAAACAATAAAGACAAGGAATATTGACTCTGAAATAAATTGTTTTATTAAGTAAATGCCTCTAGGTAAAAGTATGCTCTGTGAAATGCAACTCTCTTAAGGACCTGTATATGCTTGTGCTGTCACTGATCCTAAACTGTGGTTACATCAGGACTTCCAAAGAGGTAAGGTATATGTCAGTAAATAAATACAGCGTATGTACTATGTTAAGATGTTTTTTAGTTATATTCAGATGATGATTAAGGACATAGGGCTTTCTTTTAGATGTCACCTGAAACTAAAACTTTTGGTTGCTATAAACAAGTTATGCTGCAGCTTGTACTAAGTAACATACAAACTCCTCAGCTTTGTAACTGTTTTACTTAGCTGAAGTCATAGTGCCCTTTAAAATCCATTAGAATTGTCCAATTCTGAGTAAATAATATTCATAGGCACTTTTTAATAATTCAGGTGGTTCATAGTAATCCCCTGTATTGGTAAGGGCCAAATACAGCCATATATTGGCTTGTAAATTACTCTTAGTAACATGTCTCTTTGTATCTGAGGAATGGATAAACAGATCATATCTGGGTAAATTCAGTTTTGGTCTCTGTATTTGCAAGTGTATGGTCCACCTGACTTATTCTGGCACATCAATATAATCTGCATTTTGAAAGAAACAGTGCAATGAAGAGGAGGGTCAGGAAGGTGATCATGGCGCTGGACAAATGGGACTGTTCAGCCTGGAGAAGAGAATCCATCAGGGAGACCTGATTGTGGCCTTCTAGTACCTAAAGAGGTCCTCTGAGAAAACTGAAGAGAGACTTGTTACAAGAGTATGTAGTGATAGGACAAGGGAGAATGGCTTCTAAAAGGAAGAGGGTGGGTTTAGGTGGATATTAAGAGGAAATTCTTTACTGTGAATGTGGTGAGGCACCGGAACAGGATTCTCAGAGAAGTTGTGGATGCACCATCCCTGGAAGTGTTCAAGACCACACTGAATGAGGCTTTGAGCAACCTGGTCTAGTTGAAGGTGTTTCTGCCCATGGCAGAGGGATTGGAACTAGATGATCTTTAAAGTCTCTTCCAAGCCAAGTCATTCTATATTTTAAGACCCCTAAGTCCTCTCAGCTCTACAAGTGAAAGGCATCCTCTGCTAGCCATCAGCCCAATATCAAGGTGTCAGAGATAAGTCAGAATAGGCTCTCAGTCTGAAGGTGAGATTGATGCCTGAAGGGGATATTTATGTAAATTCTGAGTTAACAGAGGGCAGCATCATATATTTGATATTCATATATTTCCTATTAATGGAGCAGGGAATTTGGTCTTGTACATACAATTCTGCTCAACCTCATCAAGATGCAATTTTTTCTGCTTGAATGGAAGACCACAGCAAGGTATATTTTGTAAAGAAAAGCTTATACAATTAAATTGAAAATTGAACTCTAACAGGGAAAAGATTTTAACAATAAAAGCTGGAAAAGTCTCCTGAAAGTGAGATTCACTCCAATCTGACACAATAAATTGTTTTACTGTTGAACAGAGTCCCACTAACAAGTATAGATTACATGTGTAAGACTCATTTTTGCCTGCGGCTAATGTACCTAGAAGATGTATTAACTGTGCACCTCTCCTGTTTGCAGGCAGTAGAAAGAATTTAGTTCTATTTAAGTATAGGGGAAAATGAAAAAAATATGAACACTAAAGCTTAAAGACAGACAAATATTCAAAATGTTTAACACCAGTAACTGCCTTAGTCTTCCAAATAGTCTAAGGAAGCTGCATCCTTACCTACTAGTAAAATATATATTACTATTTACCAGAATAAAAAGAAATTACATTAGCCACCGACATTAAAATGCCAGACAGGGGAAGAGAAGGTGTGCTCTGTATTCTGCAGCATGCCTTTGTGGAACTGTTAGTACTTCATGCTGTAACAAGCTGAAAATGAAGTGCAAACTCATCAGCGTAATTATTTCTTCTTTTCCTTTTTTGGAGGCTGTGTTGAAAGATGGACATCTTTAGCTTAATCACTGATTACATTTGCTGCTGTATGAATCTGTAAAAGAAGTGTATCAAATCTATTGCTATGCTGAGTTGTTGGGAGCCCCAGTTCCTTTTCTCAAATTTTGTAGCTCTGCTGTATGAAAAACAGAAAACCCACTTTTCCCTGCTGGTGGTTTGAATTGCTCTAATTTGTTCTGGTAATGGCTCCAGATGTCACAGTATAAAAGGAAGCCCGACCCAGCAGAAAAGATTGCCATTCTGACCTTCTGTTGAATTCTAGAGCTCTTGCCCTTTTTTGTCTTCTGAACAAACCCAGCACTCACAAACATGCTGAATGGATTGGAAAAGGCTGTCTGACTCTTGTGAAAGAAGTTACAAGCAGAGCTGAGATGGCCGCTTGCCACTTTCCCTGTCAGGGTGACATCTGCCACTGTTTGCTGAGCTGCTTCTTTTGGGGAAAAAGGACCTTCACCCCTGCAGGGCTGACCCTCTCCCCCCATCCCTGCACCTTTGTCGTTTCATTTTTTTCAGAAACATTTTTATTTTTCCTTTCGTTTTTCGAATTAATCTTTTAAGTGAGATGAAAGCTGTATCTTATGGGGCTTTTAATTTTTTCAGCAAAATCCTGATACTATTAATTTTCTCATACAATAAACATTTAGTTTATTATGTTTACCATTATATTTGTCTTGGCAAAAACCACCAGCAAAATAAGTCAAAATTAATACCGACAGATGTCTGCTTGCATTGATAACAGTACACTTACATGATAGAGGCAGTCAACTTCCACATGATTCATGCATCTTAGCCTTTACTCTTTGAGAGTGACTGATCTTTGCCATGTTCAAGACAATCTGTGTGAAGTTCTGTTTTCCTGTTTTAGGACGAAGTAACAAATCCAGCAATATTGATTCAGGATGCAAATAGTGGATTTGTGTGTGCCTATACATTCCCAAGTTCTTTACTTCTACATCTGTTATTTGTATAAGACCAAACATGGCTCTGCCAAAAAATTAAATATAGAACAGGATATAATTGCAGTTTTCACTGGTAGAGAAAGGGTCATTAAAAGAGAAATAAGAGAAAAATTCAAAACTTTTGTCTGCTTGGTGAGGGTGTGAGTACCCTTAGCAACCCAACAAGAGCGTAGATCTTGATCTGTCCTCCTAACTGTCTCAGATGTACTATTCAGCATCCTCCAGGGCAGAGACATGCTGCTTGGCAGAGGGCATAATCTCCCAGTGCTACACGAGGCTATCTGCATTTAGTGAGTGCAGAAAAAGAAGGAATAATCATCAGAGAGGAGACCGAGTGTCAAAGATATAATGTGCAAATCACCCATAGGAACAGTTTAGAAGCAAACTATAGCTTTCACTCATGCTAATTTATATTTCCTCAATTAGAGAAACCCAACAAGCATGTACAGTATTTTACAATAATATTCAGCAAGCAGAATTACATGAATAAGTATTTTGTTCAGTATAAAGCATTCATGTGGAAAACCGTCCTTTATACTGAAATAAATTATTCTTTGTGAGTACCATGTTCAAGAGAGTGAAAAGTAAGACAGAATTAGAGACCAAAGTTACAGCATGTTAAAAATATAAATGATTTTAGAAAATTAACATTAGAACCTGCCTTGGACATTTCTTGGAGTTTAGAAATAACTGTTGAGTTCTTTTGATCTTCTCCATTAAATTTCCCATAGGATACACATGGGAGGAGAAAACTCTACTATAGAAGAAATGTGGAGTTTATATACATCTTTGCAACTTTACATCTATATTCATGTCTTTATTCTTTATATTACTGCATATTTTTAATAAATTTTATCATCACTGTATACTTCATAAGGCTAGATCACACCTTTTGGAGTTATTTTCAATTTACACAGAAGAAATTAAATATTCACATATTGAGTTGTTCTTTGGTTTCTGTTCTTGTTTTAAAATGGAATTCATATAAAAAATTTGGAAGTTACGAGGTTTGGATCGAACCTCCAGTGGACAGATTAGACAATGTAGAAAACTATGACAAACTTAGTTGTTCACTCCTCTCCCTCAAAATGCTGGAGTTCAAAAAGACTCCCAGTCTACTCAGAACTCAGAATAAGACCTTGGCTATTTCATCTTATATGTGATATGATCTTTAGTCAATTAGCAAATCAAGTTTCCTGGTTTTTTTCAGAATATTGCAGTGTATTGCTGAGCTATTTTATTTTTTGTTTGAATTATGTGTTAGAAACATGCAAGTGTCAAATTCAATTATTTTTTCATCAGAATAATTCTAATTTTTTACAATTCAGAAAGCATGGTAGGCTGTACAGAAATGTGAAATGTACTTATTGTCAGATAAACAAAGTTGCAGGAAATTGCACACAAAAAAAAGATAAAAAAGAAAGGAAAAATCCTCAGCAAATATGATACTTGCTGGGCCAACAGTCCTTCTCCAAGGATTCATGCTGTCTGGAGATTTCTATCCAACTGTTTGCTTTTTTTATCCCTTGACTCCTTTCTATTTATCATCAGTCCACCTCTTCTTTTTGTTCTTTGCAGCAGTAAGTGACTCCCACCAGCACTAGCAAGTTGAGGTCACTAAAACAAGTGCCTGTGTCCTTCTAGAATTGATCATTGATCTGGGAGTATGACACACATATGACAGAGCAAGGTCACTCAACTCCTTTACCTCCATTTTTCATTTCTATGTAGGTAGCTATGACTTCAAGGTTCTTTCTCCCAGCCTGTCATATTGTTTCTTATTATACTACCACAAGAAAAATAGAGAGTACTCCAACCTTTATGAGATATCATCTCCTACGTATTGCTCTGCTAACAGTTCAGAAACACACTCTCCACTCAAAAAAATGTCACTGACATACATTATTTTAAAAATACAGGTGTAGAGGTTTTTTTTTTGTTTTTTTTTTTTTTTTGTTGTTGTTGTTGTTGTTTTGTTTTTGTTTTGTTTTGGTTTTTTTGTTGTTTTTTTTTGTTTGTTTGTTTGTTTTTTTTTCTAGTAACAAGTGCTACTATGGGCAAAAAACTGCAAAGAAACATAGAAGCCAACTCATTAGGAATAACCTATTAAATCTTAATGAAAATATGTTGTAGAGGAGTTATATATCTGCAGGGATGACATAAATAATAATTCAATGTGAAGTAAAAATTCACTCAAATACCTATGATAGTAACTTCTATTGATGTAAAGCACTTTAGGAGATTCCATAAGTGCCATTAGGCTATTTATCTTCGAGCAAAAAAACCATTTGGGACTATTGCAAGGTCTTTTCTTTAAAATTAATAAACTTGCATATTAAAAATAAGCCTCATTCTCTGGCAACACTACTCCACTCTCAAATGTGTAATGTAAAAATAGTTGTTTTTTTGTGAGTATGTGAAGCAAACTTCCCATCTTTTTCTTTTATTTGGTTGACTTGAGATAGTTACTTAATTCTGCGTAGGAGTGAATGGCACATTCACAGATAGGTTCCTAAAACCGTAATTTCTATTTGATGGGCAGGGTCTGAAGCCTCAGGAGTGTTTTTATATCAATCCTAATCCAGAAGTGAAATAAATTCTATGAAGGAAGAAAAGTTATTGATTGTTCTATTTCACTGATTTTTAGAAATAAAAAATTAGATGCAAAGATAAAACTTGAGGTTAGCCCTTTCTAGACTGTCTTGATGATCTAGCAAAAAAAGAAAACATTATGTTTTAACAGATTTTATAATCAATGTCAGCTCAGTAATAAAAGATGACATGGTAACTATCCCATGCAGCTTTTGTATAGCAGAACTGTACATTGTGTCAGTGGTAGTGTTAAAGTCACTATCCCCAGCAGTAATATAAATAATCACACCACCTCATCAGTTTTTCCTCTGTGAACATGAAATAAAATTGCTGAAGCCTGAAATGAGTTATTTATCTTAGAAGATGGCAATAGCAGTAACACCAACAGTTACAGGAAAGGAAATAAAAACTTCTGTTGTCTTAATCATTTTGTGGGGAAACACAGATGCTGTGTCCTGCTACCTTGTGCCCCTCCTCCCTGGCCCTGAGGAAGAAAAGCTGTGAATGAAGCGGAGACCTGCCCCTTCCCCACCTCTCTGTGCTTTTCCCCTTCCTGCAGCACTGCCTGCTATGGCATTGTTCTGCCATCCTTCTGCAGGCCAGCACCTCTTGCAGAAGGAACAACGTCAGAGGCAGGAAGGCCCTGCTTGGAGCAGGACCGGAGGCCAGAAGCCATTCCCTTACCCTGAGGATTCATGTTTTGCTGATAGATGCCTCTTTTTTACTTCAGAAGCCGGAAGCTATGTGTGAACACATGGGTCTTGGAAGGACTAACTTTTTTTCTTTTTTTGGTGTGTGTGTTTTTGGGGGTTTTTTGTTTGTTTTTTTTGTTGTTTTGTTTTAATCTGAAGTCCCACTTTACCTCTGTGTTGGCAGTTTAAGAGACTTTCAATTATCATCATCAGAGTGTTCACCCATGCAGATTCAGTAAGTAAAATAACTGGGTCTAAGCATGTTTTTTTTTCTTTTTTTTTTCTGATGGATGTTGTGGTTAAGAGGACATGACAGTGAGCTGCAAGAGTCATTATCTATTAATTTTGCTGGTTTATTTTAGTAAGCAATTTATAGCTTTTCCAGACTGTCTTTTACATTTTCCGCTCATTAATTGAGTCCCATTTATACTATTTCTTTTGCATTAAAAGATGTATTGCACCACTTAAAGTCTTAATTTAGCCCATATGTCAAAACCATATCTAAATGAGCCACTTAGAGCACTTTTGTATGAATTACATTATGTATGTCTTTCCCTCTCTGCCTTTTTTATCCTTGCAGTTTCAGTTTCCTTATTAAAAGGTAGGAAAGGAGTAAATAAAATACAAGTGTAATAAGCAGAAACATTAAAACACAAATTTGGGACTACCAGGTCAAGTTTAAATTGTAGAAGTCATTTTAAACTGCCTGAAAAAGAAATCTAAAACCTTTCACAAGGCTGCAAGTAAATGTGATTCTGCCATGTAAACTGAGTAAACTGCAATGCTTTTTTTAATTTACATGGATATATTTTCTGTGTGTGTTGTTTTTCCTTTTTCCTTTTTTTTCCCAAAAGGTAGAATGCAGTTTTGAAGCTTGTAATCCTAGGCTTTCCATTTATCTGTTTTCCTAAGATGGGTATTTAGATTATTTCTGCTATCTTTAATGAATGGAAGGTGCATACTTACTCAAGATAATCTCTTCTTTAATTAACATTAGGAGAACAAAAAAAAAAAAAAAAGGAAAAAAAGAAAGGAAGATCAAGATGGACCATTATCAGAAAATCTTTATCAAAGTTCATCTAGTCTTCCAACTTTTGACAGTCTCTAGAAAAACCTCCAGGGAAAAAAGACTGAAACCAAAAAAACAGCCAACCCCACCCTTTGATCTACATCAGTGTTACTGAGTCTAAGACACATTTTATGTTTAAACAGGATTGATTTTGTGTGTGTGTGTTTGGGGTTTGGGTTTTGTTTGTTTGTTTGTTTATTTGTTTATGGGGGTGTTTGTTTTGTTTTTGTTTGGGGGAAAACTCTTCTGAATGTGAAAACAAGTATGTGTACTTGTTTTCTGGCAAATACTTTCTTCCTGTTTCATATATTAGTTGTGTAAGCTGTGCGCTAGATACTTTAAATTTATATATCTTTCCTTTAATGTCTCCACTGAATGTCCCATTGATTCCAAAACACTACATTTACAACAAGCTACACAAACCATTGTTTTCTTCCTTGGTTGGCTAGAAGTAGGCAATGCCATGTCCCTTTGAGTATAGTAACTCTGTACTGTTCAAATGTGCAGATAACTTAGATGTTGATATTGATGTTCACATTAATGATGTTTGTCATCTGCTCCATTGCAGATGTGAGAAGCTCTTTCCCACTTAGTACTACATAATAAGGTGTCACTCTCACAGTGTTTTATGCTTCTTTCTTCATTCAGAGAGTTTGGTGAACTTTTATTCTATTTTATCTTTTTATGAGCAAAGCATGACTTTTTTAGATTACTTAAGGCATGTGCTATATTTTTTAGGATCTCAATTAATATTAATCAAGACAGTTTTTTGCCCTTAAAACTGTTAGTATTTTCAACAGAGGTTTACTTTTCCTTCCACATTATTTTGTGCTAATATATTGCATATTATAAGATATAATATTGCCAGTGGTTATGATAATGATCTTTAACATCTGTTCTTTGCAAATACCAACTGTTCCTTAATTTGGTACCATATTTAAAGATAATTACCAGCTTTCAGCCTTCCAATTTAATGTCAAGTCATATTTCATATCAATGTATTTTACTATGTAACTGATTTTATTTCCTTTATTGTATAGTTGATTCTTCACTTATAAAACATTACTGGTACTCTCACCTTGGATAAATTTGATGGAGTCAATAGCATTCCTTGTCATTTTCTTTCATTGACTTCTTTCAAACATGACCAAAAAAAAACCCCACAAAAAACAAGCCCAAAAAACAAACAAACAAACAAACCACAAAAAACCCAAACCAAACAACAACAACAACAAAACCCCAACAAAAACAAACAAAAAAAATCACAACATATTACCACTTTATCCTGAGCAAGACTTTGGATGTACTACAGTTTGGAGATATCTGCACTGATATGTAGCACCTAACAGTATTACTCTTTTCTAGCAGCTGCTTCCCACAAGATCTGTTTTATTTATTTGTTTATTTATTTATTTATTTATTGGTATACTTTGGAAGACTATGTGTTTTAGGGCAGACATCTTTATGATACTTTTTTTTTAAAAATCACTCAGTTCCTGGACTGCTAATGCATCTCCTTGAAAAACAAGAAATTGAACTATTCTGAACTCAGATCTTCAATGTTATGGGTCAGAGAGTAAATGTTCAGTTATCATTTTCTTACATATTAGAACTTTGCTGAAGTTATTTGCTCAAATCCTATATTGTTCTTCATTTCTTCAAGAAGTACATCCTAATCAGTCCTTGTGCCTTGTGTGGAGTTCTCCTGCTCTACTGGAGGGAATTATGACACATAATTTCAACTCATTCTGGAAAGACTGTAGTTATTCAGGCTAATGTGAAACATTACCAGCATTTGAAAAACCTGATCTTTCTTCCAGATCTAGCCTGCTCTGTAGGAAATACTTTTTACCTTTCTTTTTCTTAAAAGATATTATTGGAGAAACTTGAACTCACCTAAGGATTTGATCAAGCTCTTGGTAAAAGTAGTTCAGAAAAGCAAGTGAGAATCGTATTACCCCATAATCCCTTACTATCTCATTTTGAAAGCTTTCTGGACCAGGTTAACATTATCAACTGTTGAAAACTGGCTCCTATTCTAGCTAGACCTTGGTTTCATCCCATGTGGCTATTCCAATGTGTCTGCAATGACTTCTGCACTGATAGACTTCTGTACTGATACACCATCTATTCCAACTTTCTGCTGAACATATAACATAACATAACTAACATAAATTTGATAACTCACAGTCATGACGATGACCTTGAAACTCATGGTCATAAACATTTTCAGAAGAAACCATGGTAATGCAAAAATATCTTTCAAGATTATTGCAAGTGGTCACCCCTGTTATATTTATTGCAGTTTAGATAAAGAATACTGAAAATTGAATTAAGTGAATATGGAGAACCACCAATGGATTGGTTCAAAATATTGGTACAATATTGGCATAAATGACCAATATAGTAGAAATATAGTTAAATACAGTCAAGATTCATTTTATGTGTATAAAACACCTGGAAAACATTTTTTCCCCTCTAAGACAGGGAAAATAATTTGAATTAATCAAGAACTGAATGCAAAGTAGGCACAAATACACAAGACTTTACTTTTAAAAAATCTGTAAAAATCTAAATTCTAGTTTTCATTTGTACTTGTATTGATACTTCCTAAATGGCAATATACAAAAGCTGCAATTGTAGGACTGCAATTAAAACATGATTTTAATTTATCATCTTGAATTTAAAACAACAGTAGCAGCAATAAATTACAATACTATACTAAGGAAAGTTATGTCAGGGATTTGTCTTAAGTGAACACTGAAAAAAGTTTCATTTTTTTCCATGTGAAATAAAGATCAAACATTTTAATTAGTTTAATAGCATTAATAGTAGCAATGAATGCTACTTGCAAGTTCTCTAAGGAAAAGTCAGATTTGAGATTTGGCCTAAAATAAGTATGGCTAGTAATCTTACCGGGAAATTTGAAATAATATTGTAGTTCTTTTACACTTTAGAAAGCAAGTTATTTTCACGAGGTTAAAAATAGAACGTAGATCTTCGGTGTTTTGTACTACACAACAGAATTCAAGTGCCCTGGTGCACCCTTGCTAGAAGCTAAAACTTTCTGAATCCCTAAACCCTCTCTAAAGAGTAGAGTCATCCAGTGACAATGACAGTTCCTTCTCCTATCAACATCCTTCCCTGTGTGAAACCCCACAGCTTTTTCATTTAGGCAGGAGGCGGGTTGGCTCCTGAAGGCAGTATCTTGACCACTGCACAAGCTGTTTTCCATCTTACTGTGGGTGAGCTGGCCAGTACCCAAGGCAGAGCTGACCTTGCTCCTGGGCTACTCACATCTTCATCTGTCAGGGACCTTGCTGAGCTTCTCATAGGCTGCTCCCCCTTTCTTCTGGCTGCTAGAATAACTGGGCCTCCATCTGGCTAGTGTCCAAACCAATCCAGTCACAGTTTCTCCATCTGGTTTATTCTTGGAAAGATGAACTGGATATTTTAATTTAGAATAGTTATTCTCTTCCTACCCTCTCTCCCCAGCCTACTTACTGCATGTAGACACATTTAATTTTGGCCAGATTTCTGCATAACTGTGGAGAGGAAATCTGGCTGTTTCCCCTCTCTCTCTCTTTTGATATTTTTTTCCCTTTGATGCTTTTCTATTCTTCAATAGCTGGCAGAAGATTTTCTAAATACTGTGAAATTATCACTCACAAGATCACTTCTGCATCATTGCACATTTTTCCTATTTATTCTATCTTGTTTTGTAAAAACAACCCTATTCAAAAAAATAGAATATCTTAATATCTCCATTTTACAGTTTTACTGTATTTTAATTGGCCTTTTGACATACCACTATCAACTACATACATATATCTATTGCTCTCTTTCCAGTGGGTAAAGACTTTAACAACACAAATTCAGAAAAATTGATTCCATATTAACATTTTATGGTTTTGGTACCAAAGAGTAAAACACATAAAGAGATGATGATGTCACTGAAATTTGTGCATAAGTGTCTTCCAAATTAGGCTGACCCAGCCATGTAATCACTATACCAACTCTTGTGCTAATTTCTATACTACTTTTTAAACTGAGAGACTTTAATGCTGTAGAATACTGGGTTGATCAGATGCAGCTATAGAATTTGTCTTCATAAATTTATGTTTAATATTTCTAATATTTCTTCTACCTTCATGATTCATTTTTTTTCTAGAAGTAAATGGATATGCTAAGACTTACCTTAGTACTTGACGTAGAAACAGAATAGCTAACATTTGCAGCGAACTGATCATGCGTGTGAAAGAGTGTATGAGGATCATGTAAATGGAAAGAAATATTTGTCTTGATATTCTTCAATATATTTTACAATTTGTACTGAATTCTGACTTGCACTACATGTGATCTGTATCTCATAGCAGTTATTGCCCTCTCTGCAGGAGACAGGTGACAGAATATGAACTAGTTACTTACAGATATCAGCCCAATTCAGGATTTTAGGATTTAATCATCAGCATGAACCCTTAGGCTAAAGACAGAGATGTGATGACATCCCCAATTTCATTCAAACATATCTAAACAGTGTTTGATAGAGAATAGGAGAACTGCATTCCTTCAGGGGATAATTGTGGTGGTTTAGTTTTCTTGGTTTTGGTTTAGGCCTTCCCTAGTAACCAGGTTATAACCAAGGAAGTATTCCACACCATTCCTTCATGTAATCAGGGGTATATAAAGATGGGGAGTTTTCTCCCTCTCTCTCTTTCCCTTTCGTGTGCTCAGAGGACATCAGCTCTCTGTGCCAGCCTAGCTCTTATCTCTGTGGGCTGAGGCCTACTGGAGAAACTGCTGTCCCAGCCGTATGGAGGGGAAGGACCTGCTTTCTCTTAAGGGGAGTTTGGTGAGATTTTATTGTATTAGTTACTTATTGAGCTTTTCCCTGAGTTTACGAGTGTGTGTATTTGTTTTGTTTGGTTTTACCCATTTTTGTCCCATTTCCCTTTCCCCCTTTTCCCTTTTGGGGTTACTCTGGGATTTATTCTGTAGATTCATAGTGTTTGATTGTATGTAACTGTAATATATGTGAATATATATATATGTATACACTTTTACTAAAATTGTCTTTTTGGGTACTTTTTTTCCCTTCTCTCTTGGGAGGGGGCAATCCGTGTGGCCGGCAGTTGGGCTTGGCAGGGAACCAACCCAAACCTCCACAATAATCTTGAAGATTTTCCTGCTCTGAACTTGTTCTTATCAATTATGACTTATGATGGGAATATAAACAGGGAGAAAAAAATGATAGAGGTGTCTGCATATTATTTTCTAAACACAATGTATTCTATCATAAAAGTGTATCCTGAGAAAAGAAAAGGAAAAGGAAAAACAAAACATCTTTAGAAAAGTGTGATTACTGCGTGATACTCAGTTTCTTTTAATAATTTTTTTAATGTATCATTTCCACTGATTTTTCACACATGCCCCTAACTACACAGATAAGTAATTATATTTGTTGCAATTCATTAAACCTTTTTCCACTCTGGGGAAAAAAAAAAAAATCATAACATAGAAAACAAAAAAATCCACGACTATTAAATATTATAAAAAAGAAAAGACAGAGATTTTTAAATTGATTCCAGATAATTCTGTGAAAGAGTTTCACTAGTATTGTAGATTAATTCATGCTTTTTTGTGTTTACAGTGACTGACATGTAGCTTCTATCTTCTCTTGCAGAAGCCATGATTTCCTAGATATTTTAGTGGGAATGGAATTCTAGTTACAGTATGATTAAAGAAGAAGCAGGGTAAAAAAAAAGTTCTTTCATTCAGCATAGTATATTTATTTTGTATAGAGGCAAGAGACTGCTCAAGAATGAAAAAATGAGTTATTGTATTTCAGTCTGTGTAGCCCTCCAAGCCCCACTTCTCTTTGCTCTCTTGGTTCCACTTGGCTCCTCCTTCAGCTGTGACTCCCTTAAGTGGTCATAGGCAAGACTAGGTTTGGGAAAAGCTGCATATCAGAATCCCCTTTAAAAAATCTGTCTAGAAATGGCAAAGATCTCAACAATGAAAAAAACAATACAAAACAAACAACATAAACCACCCAAACTCAGTATTGAGACTCCAGAGAGAAAAATCTTATGAATGGTCTAATGGCTATGGTTGATGCTACACTGCTTCTATTTTTGCAACACCTTCACCTTCCTGCAGTGATGTGATGGCTGCTTACTTAGCCTGAAGTAACTATCCTTAGCTTGATACAAATTCCAAATACAAATTCCACACAAAGAACCATGATCTGGGGATAGGTGATATGGGAGATTTTTTTCCCTTGAAACCACAGGTTGTGTCCCTCTCCCCTCCAATTCCTGTCCTTCACTGAGTAAATTCAATTTATTCTGATATCAAATCAATATTTGAATAACCTACATTATTCTCTCCATTATATATTAGCAAAGGTTATAAACTAAGAAACTTCACTTTTCTCATATTTCATGCCAACTATATATAAAAGTGTAAAAAATCCTGACCTGCATGATATTCAGAGACCATATACAGAGATACATGCTTTCTTCCCCACCACCACTCCCCCTCACTTTGAGTAACTTAACGTTTTACAAAATATGAAGCTTTTTTTTTAATAATAATTACCTTTCTATGCAGATAAAACCACAGCTTCTTATTCTCTGCAAACTAATACACATGCAATTTATTAATTTGTCTTTCCCTTCTAGATACAAGTATCTTCAAAGTAAAGCAGTGATCAAGTTTTCCCTTGGGTATAAGTTTAGTTGGGTTATTTTGTTTTGTTCTTTTTCTTCCTGTTATTTGTAAGAGAAATCTGTCCACTGAAGTGTCATCACTGAACTTCCTTTAAACCCCTGCTTTGAGTAAATACAGCCCATGAATACCACAGTAGAAGAACAACTAAATAGCAAATAAATGAAATAAGCAATGAAACATTATTATTTAGGGTCGTTTTGAGTTTTTTTGTTTGTTTTTTTGGGTTTGTTTTTTTGTGTTTTTTTTTGTTTGTTTGTTTTTGTTTGTTTGTTTTTGTTTGTTTGTTGGTTTTTTTAGTTTCTATATTATTATTTTATTATTATTTATTTATTTTGTAGTTGTTTTGTTTGGTTACCCAAGAAAATATTTTGCCCTGCCTAAAGAATTTTTCTGTATTTTGAATTATTCTCACGCTGAAAATGATTACGTGACAAACTGTTTACCCGTAGTCCCTCTGAATGAACCCAAGAGAGTGAAATCTTATGAGATCTGTTCATTTAGGCAAATGACAAAGTGTACATCTCCCTTCTTCAAGACATTATAATATGCATTTGTATTCATTCATGTAATATAAATGCTATTTATATAACATTTATATCCATAAACTATAATTGATCACCATATTTGAACATATTCCAAACAGTTTAACTGGAATTATGAAGTTTCTGTCTTGTTCCCCAGCGTCATTTATTTATTTAGGTAAAAAAAATGTTCACTCAACTCTTCCACACCTCCAGTAAGGTTTTGCTCAGGTGACGAGTAGAGCTCCTCACATGTTTCCTCAGAAATTAGTTGCCCAGTCATCTTGATTGTGCTACTAATTCTGCTGTCAGCAAGGAATGCGTCTCCCCTGTGGAGAGAGGGGATGTTATGTTTTTAACACACCTTGGAGGCGAACCGTGACACCATTCAAGGTGACTTGGCTGCTGAATGTTCTCATATCCCTGAGGTCCCTCTCTACAGGAAATAGCATGGTCTGTGAGATCAGAAAAGAGATGACAAGGTAAAGGTTTTCCTTAATATGTGGCAGTCCAAATTATTTCCTTTCAATGTTAATGTCAAAAGCCTCCTAGTCATTAACGTGACTAGTCAAAAAGCAGAGATTGTTTATTAGAGCACTGTACTGAGAATATGCACGTGTTTTCTTCTGAGTGGAGAAATGTTTTCTCATAATTTTGTAAATTACTCTTCTTATTTGACTCTTTTTTTTTTTTTAAGAAGCAGACTATACAACTAGTTTGGTGGTGTTTTGTTTTGGGGGGTTTTTGCTTGGTTTCGGTTTTGTTTTTTGTTGGTTTTGTGTGTGTGTTGTTTTGCTTGGTTGGTTTTTTTATTTGCTTGTTTGTTTCCCTTATAACTGCATACTATCTTCACCTTGTTAAAATCTGGCCATTATTCTGGCCAGGTCCCCTCAACACTTCTTCAACAAGTATTTCCAAGGAACTTCAAGTTTTCTTTGCTTCCTACCATTTATTAATGTTTACTTCACATGGCACATCTTAGATAATATCCTGTGACAATATTCAGCATTCCCAGTAAATGAGCACATCCTGTTTTCCAATGGTCAGCAATGGTTTTTCCCTTTTCTAGCACCACCTATGTCTGGTTAATTTTTCCTTGATGAATGAAGTGTCACCTCTTCTGTATTGGTAAAAAGTCAGTGAGAAACAGAGTTGGTAAAAAAAGCTGTTTTTCCAAGTGGTAAATAGTAACATATCACTGAATTCCAATTACACTTCTTCAGTTTCCACAGATCTTAGGATAGTACCCTTCTCCTCTTCACATTTTTCTGTTTTGCATCAGCTATACCTCACCCTGTGCAGAGCTTATGTCAGACCATGAATCAAAAGTAGGATGCAACCGTTCTTACTAAATAGCAGCTCTCACCAAACATTTCTGTTTCTAAAAAGAAAAGAAGCAAAACACAAGCATGATAAAAAGCTAGATACAAAAAGAAGATATGAAAATGTAATCTTAGTTCACGTTAATTCCCCTACTCAAATCAAACATCAAGTTTTAGACAAAGAAATCAAGTTTTGCCTAGCACAAGCAAAATGTGCTTCAGGTAACAGCAGTAGAAATAAATCTTTATCGTCTTGGTTTTGATATCAAATTTGATAAATTAATAATGTTTACTAAGAACACTGGGTTATCAAAGAACCTGAAGCTCTATAATATTGTCGTGTTCATTTCAATGTGAAAAAAAAAAAAGAAAAGCTGATCTACTTCTTAAAGCTAAAACTGTGTATAATTTGATAAATTCTGAGTTAGATCCAGCCAGATACAGCAACTATATTACTTCTGCTGAAGTGGTTAGGATGAGATAATCCTCACGAAGTTATCAGGAGATCATCCTCAAAAGGCTGACAAGTGATTCTGAATAATCTTACAAAAATCCAGCTGCTCAGATAGCGTATACAGTACTTTTCTATAGAGATGAGTCTTTCTGACTCTGTCAAGATGGACATGATACGTGGACAGTTTTCCTGTGTTACTTCAAGCCCATTCAATTCAAGTTTTAAAGTCTGTGTTATTAGGGGGTTTTGTATTTATTTAGAACCAACTGATTTGACCTTGACATCTGGACATAAAAATGACAAACAGTGATTCAGTGATAACCAAGGTATCAGAGCTCACATATCCATCAATCAGAACTGCTCCCTTTGCCGAACATCTTCTGCTGTTGTTGCTCGCTGGTTGGCAACGTGGTCTAGTCACATTGTCTTATAGTATTACATAAGCTAAAGAATCACATTTCCTCACTTGCTAGCTCTTATGTTCTGGCTATGGAATTCCTGAACACCTGAGTAAAATCTGAAGGGCTGGTCAGAATTTATTTTCCTTCCTTTACAGAAAACAAAATAATAATAATAATAATAATAATAATAAAAGTTTTAAAATATGTGGCAAAAATACAGACAAGATATTTCTATGGAGATACAGTTGCTAAATTTTCTGAGACTGGATGAAGAAGATGGAAGAGGGAGAAATGACTTTTCATGAGATGGGTTGCTTGGAGCTTGTTTTAGTTTTATCCTTAACAAGATACATCAAGTCTGACAAAATATTATGTTTGGGGTTTTTTTCCATTTAGGGCTTCTCATAAATCTTCTTGTCCTGGAGCTATAACTGATGTAGCACTAAGCTCTAAATTATCTCATCATTATGGTTTCCATAATTACTGAAGTGTTACTGTAACACACAGTTCTTGTTTTTCTGCAGATATCCTGATTTCTTTATAAAAGCACAATAAATATTTGAATTATTGCTCAAAATGTCCTAAATTAGCTTAAGATAAAACTTATTTTCTATGAAAAATTATAACTTGTGGCATAATTATGCCACTGTATTCTGAGGGTATTTTTCTCTCTCTTTTTTTTTTTTTTAGTTTTATGTTATTTTTATTATCTTTTCATTTGACTACAAACCCCCAAAAAATAGCAAGTAGACAAAAGTTAACTTTTGTAGACAGTTGTAAAAAAAGAAAAGGGATTTCTTTAAATTTCCTAAAAATACATAAGGAGATAAACCAGAATTTGTGCATGTGCTTCTTTTCTCAGTGTGAAGATTTTATGATTCTTGAAACTAAATTATTTTGGGGGAAAAGATAACTGGAGGACAAAAACCAGACGAGAAACTCTCTTCTTTGACTAACTTTTGTGACTACTCTAAATTGACCACTTGTTTCCCTGACTAATCTCTAAACAGGGGGCATACCCCTTTCACTTGCAAAATGCTCTCACACAAAATGAATTACCTTCCCACCACCCCGGTTACTTGCCAAGGGAGTACTTTATTTTTCCACCAGGAAAAAGAAAATCAGCTTGTATTTTGCTTGCTAGAGCCTTCTGCATTTTAATTCTGAACTCTGAATGAACATCAGAGAGGCCTTATGATGTTTTGCACAAAAGTGCCTGTGTTCATAGTTTTACTCAGGGCACCCAAAATAGCATGCAGTAAGCAGTGTCATACTGTGAGTTTTCAAAAGTAAAGGGAGAAGTGACTTACACTGGCAGGAAGCTGTAACTCCTAAAGTTTTCTGAGGATCTGTGGAGTAAAACAGAACTGCTTACTTCTCTGCATCATATGTTTCATTCAGCTTTTGCAATACCCACTTCTTTACACCTAGAAGGCTCTGAAGTTACACAGGTAAGATGTCTGTATTTTTTGTTTCTTTATACTCATCTAAAATCAAATGTAAAACATTTATCTGGGTGCTTCCATTGCAGAAACCACAAAAGGCAAAGACAAATGCCCACACACTCAAAACATCTGGAAAGAGAAATCTGCTTTTGTTTTTTCCCCTCAGAGTCCACCATCTAACTTCTCTATTTGCGGAACTACAGCTTCCTAAGTCGGATTTATTAGTCAAAATACTAAGCCTGTTTTGTATTCAACTTGCATGTTAAAACCTTCATGCTGATTATAAGTATGTTTTTGCAAGTCCCTCAGCTCTGACAAGAGTGCTTGTGATTGCTTCAGCTACACTCATACAAGTGATTGTCACTAAAATGTGCTTGTAATTTCTAAGGGAGTCATCAAGAAGAGTGAAAAGTCTCTTGTTTTAAAGGAACATTTAGAAATACTCCCTGCCTTGTTACTCTTCTTTCTAATGTAACAGTAATAGTGTCTTTTTTTTGTCTTTTTTCCATTCACCTTTCTATTTCCATTTCTCTTTATATTCCTAGACCTGTAACTGCAAAGTCTTTCAGATCACAAAAAAATGTGTGTCTATACTTTTGTCAGATCTTGAGTGTAAAATGGTAATTTGTTAATAAATAAGATTTTCAAACAGCAGTGTAGTATATATACTAACAAAGTGTTTCCATTGCATGTTTCTTTTGTAACCCTTGTATTCGAATGTACAACTACAACTTATTTTTCATGTTCAGACTCTAAATAGACCATAGCCAAGAAACAGCCAGTAGACTATAGCCTAGAGAGATTTAATAGCTGTTGATTTATTATTGAAATGCTGAACGTCTGTCAGCTTGTTCATTTCTACAAATTATTTTGGTATGAAACTGTTGGGAATTACATAGCTTTTGGATGATATCATTATTTTTTAATAGATTGCTATTGAAAAAGAGTTGTAGTTGCAAAAGCACTCCAGATAAACTACTTTTATTTTATACCTGGATAAATTTGTACTAAGGTGCAAAAATTGATCTGTGGGCTCAATTTTAGGAGTTATAATGATACATTTCAATGTTCAGCATTTTTCTGTTAGAAGTGTTGAACCAAGCACTTACATAAAATGAATATAGGGCTGTGCCCGGAGTTCAGACTTTCTGCATTTTTATAGAATAAAAAATGCATTGGTGTAAGAGCTCGCAGAAAATGAAAATCCATTCTTGGAATTATTCTTTAGGTAATGGAGAGAGGATGAAAGAGAAACTTGCTAAAAAGTTATCTAAGAAAAGTAGCTTAAAATTAAAGAACAAAATCACAAATCTTCTATGGGAAGCCATACATTTTTAGAACCAAAGGGTAACTAGTGTAAGGTAATTTATGAAATGATAATGCACATTTTGCATTCAAAATTGCCAAAATGTATAATGGCTCAAAAATGAACTCAATAGGCTTCTCTGCATCACAATGTTTTACAATTACCAACATGAAAGTAAATTTCAGACAAGGTCGGCACAATTTGATATTGAAATAAAACCGCATATGAAATGATATGATATGATATGATATGGGCAGATTTTAGTGATGCCCAATGGTTTAAGCCACCTGTTGTTTTTCATCATTAGCTTTTGTTTATTTGCTTTACACTTTATCATTATTTTGGGTGAAATTTCCATTGTGTAGTCTTTGCATCACATTCATTATAAACATATTTGGAAACTTCTTGTTTAGCTTAATTAGAAAGATTTGGCTATTTATCAGTTTAATTTAAAAGAAGTAATTTTGTCAACAAATCCAACAATACAGTAGATAAATAAAATGTTAGTTCCTTTGTATATGAAAACCATTATTTTCCTCTTACTTTTTAAATTTTGTTTTCTACCACAGGTTAGATTCCACCACAGTCCCTTATTTTTTTCTATTTCAGCTATGCTCCTACTCCTTTGATGCTAAAGGGAGAGAGGTATAACACTATGCTTTTCTTATCTGTCCTTTCAATCTTCTTTACCTAACAAAATATTAGTTTCTGAAAATGCATGAATCAAAGGGCCAGAGAGTGTGTATGGTAGCCTCAGCCATCCTTGTTGTCCCGGATTCGTTCTAGATCCTGCTAAGCAGACAAGGTACACATCCATTACAGAGAAAGTTGATGTGGGTGGGGCAATCTCAACAAGACCACATGGGACAGACTTGGGAACATAACTGTGCTTTGGATACACATATCAGGGTCTCTTCTCTGCATGTTCATTGCCTGTAGCATAAAAGAAATTGCAATTGCTGCGCTAACAAGATGTAACTGTTAACTATGCAACACTGTAATCAGATTACCAATACTATCTTAAGGGGGAACTCTAGTCCTTATATATTCTGATACAATGTTAAAATTGCAGAGACCGATATTTTTTTACATTGGCCCTATATAAATATATATATAACTCATGAGACACCACTGTTGCAACCTTAAAATTGTTAACAAAACATTAGAGGAAATGTAAGATGTCACTTAAAATTTTCCCTTCTACAACACATTGGAACCCAAAATGCATCTTAGTAGAGTAAATTATAATATGTAAATAGCAAAATAATAATTAATGAAGTGACTCAGCACCGTCTTTAACTATTGTGATTAAAACCTAGCCAGTATAAAATATATCTGCAACATAAACTCTTGTTCAGTATTTTACAGATCTTTTAGACAATGGCAAATAAAACAGAAAATTAAAGTTCTTGAAGTTTTATTTTGCTTGAAAATTTTCTGTTTAAGGCTATTTTTACAAGTATCTTAAGCAATATAATATATTACTGTTATAGTAACAAATATTTCAAGTGCTCTGCCCTCATTGTCATGAAGCACAAAGAAGGTTTTTGGCTTTTCATTGTTAGCATTCTGATGGTGTAGTCAAAGTGATGAGTTCTCTTTAAATACAAAGATGACAAAAATTAAAAGGGATTTAAAGAGACAATGCTTGTCAAATGGTAATGACACTCTGGTTACACTCTCCTTTTCCTATAGAGAAACTTTTAAGAATGGTGAATAAGACACCCAGAGTATGTGGGGAATATCAACCTCCTGTGGTTCATAAGTAGAAGTGGGACAATGCAATCTGTCAAAACTGGTCAGAAAAAAAAGAGACATAAAAAAATTTGCAAAGGAAGCTGTATTTATTCAATATGTCTTTATCAATTTTAAATTGTTAAATGACATCTACACATCACAAATGGAATTTATCAGGAGATGGAAGAAGGAACTATGTCTTTGCAAATAGATTGTGGTTCACTGGATATGGTCACAATTGAATAGAACTCACTCCCTAGGAGTTTTACATGCAATCATGGGATCCAAAAACCCAGAAAGGTGTGAATCTTTATTAAATGATTAATCTTTGATTTCTGGATGATTGGAAGTATTCTGAAAATTCAACAAACTTCAAAAATGAACTCCAAAAATTGCTAACAAACTTCATAAATTAAGCAAGAAACTTTACAAACAAAATCATAACAGCAATCTTTAAGAATTTATATAACCCAGAATACTCTGAATACTTTCTGCATCTTTTTTTAGAAATTTGCTGAAAATAATCATACAAGCACATACGCTGATAACATAAAACCACGTTCTGTGTCAAATGCTGGCTTGAGCATGTTTGTGCAAACCGCTACACAAACTCCCCAGTGCCCTGATTCATTGTCACGGATTTTTGAGAAAATGGAAACAAACTAGGAGCAGTCCTAACTTTACTTGCTTTTTTACTTACCCATGACATATGAAACTATATTAAATGGTATCTTTTTTCTCTAGATAAGGCAAATTTCTTCTCTCTTTCATACTTCAGATGAAAACCACAAAAAGAGATCATTGTCCACAGGTTCATGAGCCACGAAAATTTGCCACACTCATGACACCCTTCCCAGGCACTTCAGCTTCCTATGGAGATTGCAGAAAACTTCACTGAAAGAATAGAAAGGAGGACATGTGCCAAAATAGAGCAAAATATAAATTCCCCATCTTTGCTAACAAATTATTGCTCCTTTTTTTTTCTTTTTTTTTTCTTTTTTACATTTACATTACTGCCCTGTTCAAACACCTGATTTCCCACTCTGTCTTTCTCCATGTGATATAGATAGTTGTTGGAGAAGATAAAAGGCATTTCTAGTGCTCTTTTTATGTATCACTGTGATACATATTGACTAGGCCAAAATTTGCCCTTAACAGTAATTCCCAATGGTAGATCAATTAGAATAGTTAATGCTACTTTATATCTCTTGAGGTACCCCTGGAAAATAAAAAGGTATTTCCAGACAAATTAAGATGACAACTAGACTTACAGAATGAAAATGTGGTAAGTGTATTGGTTTTCCCTTAACATCAAATTTAACATATAAATTGAAACAGTTTCAAATGCCAGGTCATTAGATAGTTGGCGTACATGGCTATTTTCATAAAAGACAGATCCAGAAAACTTATAAATAGCATTAGGAAATGACGCATAGAGACAAACTGTGATGATTGCTCAGCTTTTCATATGCACGCTTTCAGGAGTGTGTAACTGTTATAAAATTAGACCCATTTTCTGGTGCCTTACATATAATTTTCTTCTACTCAGTTCTTTATCTCAACTATTTTGTTAAGCAATCATATTATGAAAAGACTTTTTCCCACTTAAAGATTACAGGAGAACAGTCCGGACTCAAAACTGTCACAGTTTAAGACCAATCTGACAGTGTGGAGAATAAATGGGCTCAGTTACCTGAGCATTTTAATCAGAACTATATGAAATTTAATGAGTGACTACTCCTCTGGCCTGCTGCCTGTGGCAGGGGTGTAAATGGCACTCTCTGTGAAGGTCAAGCATGTCAGCAGACCAGTCCCCACCATGTGGTGCACAGTCTTGGATGGGTCTCTCTGGTTCCCTCTTAGAGTCCTCTGACATGCACACAAATAGTTTCTGTCTTCATATGCTTTTGGGATCCCACCCCCAAGTACCTCTTTGAGCGACCCCAGCCCCATCTGGTTCCACAGGCAATATCTGACTGGAATTCCTGATTCAAATACCCTCAGCACCCTGCACCAGCCTATGCCTGTGGCTGCAATTGGGCCCTTCTGAGTTTTTTTCCTCTGCTGGTGGCTCCCAAAGCCAGGAGCAGCTCAGACAGACCTGCAGTGCAAGCTGCACACAAGGGGAGACCAAGGTATCAACCCTCAGGTGTCAACCTTAAGAAAAACAGTCTGAAGAAAAACTCTATCCTGAAGCACCCTCATTTGATGGGCAGTTAGTTTGTTCCACCACCACCTCCTGAAGAACCCAGACACGTAACTGCTTGCTCTTGGCAACCCATCACTAAAAAAAAAATAAAAGAAATTCTATTACACTGAGTCTTTAAAGACCAAGCCTGAGAATTAATCTAAAAAGACCTGAATAATTACACGATATAAAAAAAGGTTTTTTTCAGTAGATAATACATTTCCCCAAATGAAACTATTCTCTCAGAAGATAAGAGAATACAGCAAGAGCTTACTCAAGTTTCTACAAGCATGGGTTTGTTCATGTATGAAGCATTCAAAGACACTCTGAAATATAAACTTATTTCACATTTGCCAGGTATATTATACAAACTGCAAAAGTAAATAATTCAACAATGTGAATAACAAGTAAGTTGACATAAATCATGGATTTTTTGTTTTTTCTCCTTTGTTTTTTTGGTGTTTGGTTTGCTTGCTTATTCTTTTTTTTTTTTCTTTTTTCTTTTATCTGATAGTTTCTCCAGAATAATAGCTGATTTCTAAGCAAAGAAATACTGCCTAAGTCTGAGCTACTACAGTCTGATTCAGTCCATTTTTGATTCAAATGAAAACAAGACAGCACAGCAAAAACTGTTCCATCATAAAAATGATAGACTGTATTCTAGAGTATTACGAATCATAAATGTCAGAGAGAGTAAAAAGCACACTATTTCAGTAAGATGTTGGAACAATTTCAGTCACCTTTCACAGACAGCAACTTTAGATTCCTAGTAATTCATAGGCTTTCTCTTTTTTTTTACATTTGGATATGCTGGAGCAATACTCACTATACCAAAATGAGGCAAATGAGATGAGCCTACAGGCTGTTGTAGCAGAACCTAGCAGAAAACAAATTCATGTCAGTTAAAGAATGAAATCATATTTACCTGTCAGGTATGAAAAATGTGAGTTTTAAAATATATTTGACAAAATCATAGGAAACTCTGAAGCAAGGTAATAAAGAAAACTTCAGTGGTTTCTCATATTACAAAGAAAGTTGTTTAATTTTTTTCTACACAGTGGTCTTTAGGATTTACATGACAGTACATCATAATATGCCTTTGATCATACTGATCATAAATCTTAATAATCATATGAAGGAAAAACATTATGGCAATTAGCTGCATTAAGCAGGGATTCAAAATGTATAAGAAAAAAGGTTTTATGAAGTTTGGTTTTTTTAGGGTTTTTTTTTTAATATATTATTAAAAAAGGAGGAAATATCTCCTTTAGACAATACTATTTCCCTCATCCAATCTAGAGACAAATGTTTTCTAAGAAGTTGCTCACTGAGGGAGCCTGCATAGATACGTTACACTAGGTCTTTAACTTTCAGATACTTAAATTAATAAATGCCATCTTAAGAAAAAATGGGGGGCTTAAGTTTTATGTTATTAAAAGCAAAAATGTTATCTGTGCCATAAAGAATAAACGTTCGCAGGCATGAAAAAAATTAGATAAACTCTTAGGTTATTTCCAGGCCTATGGTATCAATGAGTTCACAATACACACCTTGTATTTCACCTTGTAGTCATTATTTTTTAATAAAAGAACTTTATTCCAATATTATGTTCTATTTTTCTGGTGACAAAATTAATTTTATACCTCATTTTGTAGTTGTAGTTAGTTGAAAATGATTCTAGGAGTAGAATTAATTGACACAAATAGTATTAATAAAGGTAATAAAATCGTAAAAAGGTAACAGGTATAAAACAAATAAAGAGAGAAGGAAACAACAACAACAAAAAATTAAACATTTTGAACAGTGTAATTTGGTCCAAGGCTCTGATATATCTTGCTAAAATGACAGTGGGTACTGAGGATAAGCGCTGGATGTTTTTTACTCAGCAGAAACTGTGAATAAGTTTGATTTAACTGAGGTGAGAGGCTGCAAATTGATTTCTTGATTCATTTAGGTCACAGTCAGAGGTAGCATATAGAAAACCCTGGAGAGAAGAGGACAGCATTATTGTTTCCTTCCTTAATAGGTATAAAAGGTTGGAACTCTGTCAAGTGGGAGTAAGTTCATCTGTGTAAAAGACACTGGAAGGTATTTGCCCATCAGACACATCGATTGCTTGATGCAAGGCAGAAACACAGGTGACTGCCTCAGCAGCTGCTCCTGTTTTACTGCCTCCCACAGCTGGGGGAAAGAGATAACTAGGATACTGAGCAAGCCCAGCCCTGCTGCCAGTCACCGCAGAGCTCAGGCATGCAGGATACAGCTGCGCTGCTGACAAATCACAGGGGGCTTATTAGTCACAGCCTGGTTTGTCTTGGCCGATATTGCTTCACGAAGTTAACAGTGAGTTAAAGATTGGCTTGAAATTACTTCACAATTAGTCAAAACTATGTGGGGAAAAAAAATCAAATTTAAAGGTGTATATTCTCACATTCTTCTCTCAAGACAGGGAAACTAATTTAAAGAAAAACAGTTTTGAAAAACTAAAATCTTAAATTCTATGGTCTTCACATACAAAACCCCAGCTGCTTTTATTTTTGAATACCAACATATTCATAAACAATGGTCATAAAATACCACAGAAACAATTTTCTGGTGTTTTTTGTTTGTTTTTTTTTGCTTGTTTGGTTGTTTTTAGTTTTGGTTTGGTTTGGTTTGGGTTTTTTTTAAGTTTCATTGTATCTTCACCTGGCGCTGAAGATACAACGACTTAAAGATTTTTAGAGGAAGTACCTCAAAAGTAATTTCTTTAGATCTTCAGGACTACCCCATTATGTACCTAGATATATATAAATATTTAATAGCAAGTTTACATAAAGGTCTGTGCACTTACAACTACTTACCATTTTAAAAAAAAAAAAATAATTACATATGCAAATACATAAAAGGTAAACAATTTGATAACATGTTCATTAAATCACATATAAGCTCTTTAGTTTGCAAACATAAGTTGGTTGTGTTTATTCAGTCATTTACAGGCCCACAACCTGGCTGTACAGAAATAGTCCACCACTGATGCTGATACTTTGTTAAAAAAAAAAAAAAAAAAACACATCCTTTTTAGTATTGGAAGCTATTTTTATGCTATGAAGTTCTGAACCAATTCTAAAAGTACATATCTATTTAGTTCCTATTTTGTTTTCCAGTAGTCACAATGCACTCTAACTCTTCAATTTCTACATCTGTGATAAAGAAAACAAAAATAATCGTATTTTCTTTCCCTTGGAATCTTCTTGCAGGTTATGATTATAGCAGGGGAAATTTTTTTGTCAAGTTTTATGATTAATTTGTCATTTGCTGAAAGCATTAAGCAAAATCTAGAGAGTTCAGTTTGTTCCATTGAGCTCAACCCAGTCAAAGACCTCTTTCTATACAGAAAGAGAAAGTCAGGAAAGATCTTAGTTACCAGATGGATAAAGGGATTAAGCTCCAAGTACATTTTATTTTGCATTGTATTGAGCTAATCTTTGTGGTATTTATATATCAGTTAGGAAATTGTGCTAAAATAATACAAAATTTTATATTATCTTAAAATTACATTGTTCTTTCAGTTTTCTTCATCCCTCTGCTTCCTACACAGAAACAAATCCCAAAGTTTTGGGGCCATTGCGTAAGCATTCTAAAGAGGAATGAGCATTTGCATTTAGACGTAGTGAGGTTGGAAGTAGTTCTTAGATATTCTGTTAAGATGCTGAACAGACTCAACACTATACAAGAAAAAAACCCTGTAACATGAAGAGATTAACCTTAGCCTTCAAAACAAACCATGTTTACTAAGGGGTTGAGGCCATAAACATGCTGCACGCACCTCAGTCACTCCCTTCAAACCTTCTCCTCTGTTGTACAAGTAATAAATAGTCTAGCAGATAAAAAAAAAATCAGCTTTTTAATTGTTTTTGTTGTTGTTGTTGTTGTTTTGTTTGGTTTTGTTTGGGTTTTTTTTTTTCGGGGGCAGGATGGTGTTTTTTTTTTTTGTCTGATTTGTTGTGGTTTTTTTTTGTTTGTTTGTTTTTTCTTTAGTTTGTTCAATTCATAGCATGCAATTCCTCCATTCAAAGAACAGAAGAGCCTGACTAGGGGCAGCAAAGTCCCTGTCTGGTGTTAGATAGAAGAGAGGGAAAAGGCAGACTAAAGTCTTGGTGCTAGTGAAAAGAAATAAACTAAGCAATAAACTGTAAACTACCCTTTAGGAGGATTGGACAAGAGCAAGGTAGTCCTCTGAAGGGGTGAAAAGGAGACTTACAATTCATTTGCCATTGAGCACAAAAGCCCCCTGAATTTTCAATACAGAACTGATAGCTAGTGGAAGTGCTCTTCAAGGTGAAGTGTTTTCATTACAGAAGAATTATGTGCCCTGTATATTGAATCAGTTGCTGTTTCCACACAGATGGCATTGTAAAACTGAACTGCAAGAATGCTGGTAAGCAATCATATTTTGGTTTAAGGCTGCCTTTTCATAAATCTTCCTTGGTCTTTATTTGATCCTAGTTGCCAATAGTTCAACATCCAGTTTGATATCAATATTTGAAAAAAAAAAAAAATCAAGTTGTGGGATCCATAGATAAAAATGCCTTCCCTATTTTCCTGTTTATATGAACCAACTAGATTTGTACAAGATTTTTTTTTCCTTCTAATTCTCTCACAGAGAAATATATTTCATTTCTCTTGGAGGTTGTGTGTGAATTTTTCATGTATTTGTTTCTTTTTGTTTTACCTAATCCTTCTTAACAGTATTTCAGCAATGAGTAGAATCAATACATTAGATTTATTTGTTACTCTACAGAGTAGAGCTTATTTTACTGTTCTACTAAGTAAACTTGAAGCTCTCATATTTATTTATTTGGAAAATGATATTTTCTATCCAGCAGAGATTTTTTTGTTTTGTCTTCACATTGCTATGCTAGTGCTTTTAGAACGGATAATGGCCCTGGCCCCTTCCCAGAGAGGGGGATTTCTGTGCTGTGTTTAAGGTTCCATAGCACCATGCCAATACCCTGTCCCTGTTTCTATTCCTTTGATAATACACAGCCAGGGTGAAATAGTACAATAACATAATCAGCATTAGAGACTTATACTTTGAGTCATATTTCAGTTATGGGCAAGAAGGTCACAAAAGTAATTTGAAGTAAAATGAGAGTTAAAATGTACAGAATTTACTTTCCTGGCTGACCAGAGTTGGCAGTAAAAGCAAGAACTCAGGACTAAAATATTTGTATTGCTCTTTCATACGTGATTCTCTGTAGCAGAACCATGAAAACAGAATGCAATTCCAGTTTCTCTCAACTTGAATTTTTTAGCCAACTGTCTAAGTACTTTAATCTATTTTTTTTTTTAAACAAAGCACTAGTGAAATTATGATGCACTACTGAATGAAGTTTCAATTCAAGTAAAGTAAGACCATATCCATATTTTGTTGATACCCTGCATAGGAAGAGTATATGATGTACTTTGTGAAAGCAGTTAAAAGTATTTCTGTGATCTAGACTCAACTTTAAGACTTTTAATTTTGAGTGTCCAGAGGACAGATATTTTCATTAAAATTAACGCTTACAATTGAAGACTAAATAGGCTGTCACATACACAATAAAAAGTCATATGCTCTGTAACAGCCTTTGAGAAAAAAGGAAAAAAAAAAGATTGCATAACCAAAAGAAAACTCAAACCCCTATATATATGAGAAATTCAGAACTACAGGACATCTTCTAAGAAAAAAGCATTTTCCATAAAACACCTCTAAAAACTCATAATATGCTGAATAGCACTGGAAGTTGAAGAAGGAAGATGAGAGGAAACCTGACATTAAGACAACTGCCTATGTTTTCTCACAACTCATGAAAACTTCTTGGACAAAGCAAAACTTACTCAAAATCACAAAAAAAGCCCACAAACAAACAACAAAAAACAACAATAAAAACACCAAAACACCAACCTCTCTATTATTGTATGGGACAACAAAGAAATTTATGATAGTGTCATACCTAACCATTTCTTGTTTTCTTTCACTTTTGTTAACAATATACTTTTTATTTCTCTGAATAGTTTTATGTATCCTGCTGTCTCTTATGCTATTTATCTACTGTTTACAAGTCCTGGGCAGGAAAATATAAGAGGACCCCAACTGTCTGAAATGACTGAAGATAACTGGAAGGATACAAAATGTAAATCTAGGGATAAAATCTGATGGCATGATGACCTCCCATCCAGGGAGAAATATAGATGGCAGTCTGCTCTTTGAACTAAATGGGCACGGGAAAGTTACTGGGTGATTATCTTATTAGAAGTTGTCACTAGAATTAAGAAAAGAATGGAATAAACCAACATAGAATAGAACTGTAGTGGCAATTCCCAACTTTGCATGACTTTTCACACTTGTAGGGTTAAAATAAATAACTGATGTACTCAGGAATCTCATGAAAAAGTCATACAACATCCATTAATGTAGGAAATTAAATTACACAGAGTTTGTTCTCTAAGACAATTGAAGCTATAGGTAGATTTGATGATTAAAATATCCCTATCCCATTTAGTAGTGCAATATTCTGAAAAAAATGCTTATTATACTTATAATATTTACCAGTGCTATTTGTGGAAGTTGCAATACAGCAGACAAGGTTTACAAGTTCATGTGACATAAAGCAGAAGGTGTGGGGAAGGAAGGAAAAATTAGACAGAAAAAGAAAACAGTTACTGTTCTCAGAGCTAGTGGGGGGTGATGTCAAATCAATTCTAAGTAGAAAATTTTCAGTTTGCAATCAAGAAGCTGAGAAGTGGGGAATTGTCTGAACTAAGCAAATATATAGGTACTTTTAATTACTTTTGTTAAATCCATCTTGACATCACCCAGCATAACTGTTGACGATGTCATGCTTAATTCAAAAGTTGCAGTACCCCTAAGTAAATCTTGAGTTGCCCATGACAAAATGATGTGGTTCATAACACTTGTTCAACAGACTTCTCCTTCTATCTTGCTGTTCCACATCTGATTGCTTCAACACTGCTACTGCAAATTACATGTGTGGGATGGGAGCAACTACAATTGACTCCAGTCACATTGTTTTCACTAGATTACAAAATTCCAAGTATGTCACTCTCTCTATTAAAACCACATGGCCTTTATAGAGCTTAACAGCTCAGTTTGGGGATTTTTTTCAAAACAAATTCTTAATAAATTAATAACATAACTCATAACCTCTATTAACATTGAAAGCACTACTGTTACTGTACCCTGATTTCCTGTTACTTTTCATTCCCCTTGGCTTTTTGATGGACTTACTATCAAGCATACAAATACTTTTGAGACAGCATGGGGCAATCAAAGCCCATTTTTTCAGTAACTAAGGAACTGACACTTATTTATTAAATATATATAAACCATTGGCTTTATAGACTTAAATAATTTAAGATCATTACTGTCTGCAGGATATGAGTTCTGTCTTATATAAACTGGTGAATTAAGTCTTTGTCCATTCAGTTACTATGGCAACTCTGTGGACTTCCCAGTTTCGGTTGGCTTGAAATGAATTAAAGTCAGGAACTCGGACAGACTTCAGAAAGACGGGGAATTATGTGGATGAAATTGGTTTTAATGAAGTGAGATATCCATAAACCTATTACAGTAATTTCTTTTGTAAAAACTTATTTTGGGGGGAAATTTAAATGTTCTGATTTAGTGAATCATGGTATCTCTGAATGTTCATGCATACTCATATGTTTATATGCATTGAAGTTATTCATTCAGCTGCATAGGAACCAAAGAATGCTCTAGAGCCTGATGAAGGAAAAGAAATATCTAGGAAGCAGACATGTTGATTGCCAGGTCCAAGACCAAGAAATGGTTTGAAAAGTATCCACTCATTTCAATGAACTCTGAAGCACTATTTCTTCACTACAAATTTTCTTGTGCCACTGTGAAGGGATTAACTTTGAAAGTACTTAGTCTTACACATCTCTTTTACAAAATATATGTCTTTACCCACGAAGAGGTATCCTGTATCCTATATCCTACCTTGAGATTATACTAAAACATTATTTCCTAGAGGAAATTCTCTCATGTCTCTCACAAACTAAGTAGTGAGGGATGGGAATTGCAATTCGTGCTTTTTTCTGCTCTTTTTTCATGAGTTGCTGGCTTAATTTACAGATAGATATAAAACTTACCAATATAAATTGGCAATGGTCATAAAAGAAATAGTCATGGTCATAATTTGCCAACTAAACACCAAAGGTTTCTAATTTTTGTAGTGAAGTTTCCAGGGGAAATCATTGAGTATTATAGTGGTTTCTATTTAAGAAAGTCAATAAAGATAATGGTTTGAAATTAGTTGTATAAAGCTAATTTTACCCATACTATATTTCAAATATTTTCTTACTTTCAAATTTCATTTAGTTTGGTGTTGTTTGGTTGTTTGGTTTCTGGTTTGTTTTGTTGTTTCTTGTTTGGTTTTTATTATTATTTTTATTTTTAAATTTATCTCTTTACTCTGTTTCTTTATTCAGAAATCTTTTTCCAGGAAATTAGTATTTCACCTTCACATATTTTTACTTAAAATAAACACACTAATCCCAGAGCTGTTATCTCTTTAAACATGCATTATTTGGGGATAAATTTGCCATGTGAAAAGACATTGTGTTTCTTAGATCAACTTCCAAGACTTGTGTTTCCTGCTCGTCAGCATAGTTCTTTATGGATCATTCAAATCTTCTCAGATTACTTCTGCCTTCCATGAACTCTGCTCCTTTCTTGACTCCAAAACTTTTTTGGGTAGTATGTGTTATCATCAAGGTTGATAACAGTACCTTCTATACTTTTCTCAATCTGTTCTCTTACCTGCTTTGTTCTGGAGGAACTACTTTGACCATGCAGCACACCACACTAATGTCACAGCGCCAACACCAGCCTTTGGTGATTTTAATATTATTTTGAAACAACTGGGAGAGTACTTTGCACTTAACAGAGCATTCTGTTGCTTTCTATCAAAAATGGAGCTCTTGAATTTTGGCAATTCCTACATATTTCAGATGAAAGGACTCAAAACCATTCCAGAAGTAATACTTCTGAATAACTGCAGTTGAGTAATACTGTATCTTTATATATATAGATTTTAGCTAAGGATGATTTTTTAAAACTGGGGAGAAAATCAAAATGTGCAAAGGAACTGCCTGCTGGTTCCAAAGTCCTGCTCAAAAGCAGTGTGCACTGACTAGGAGGCAAGTTATCTTCTGAATGTCTCCTGAGGACAAAAAGGCCCCTGGCTCAGCATGCTTGGTGCCCCTTTCTGATGCAGGTCTGACTCCATGTATAGCTTCTTTCTTTCCTAATCACTATGTGAAATTCAAGTCTTGTATTTGAAACATCAGACTCTTCCACTATCTCACTTCTTGCCACTCACCATTCATCATTATTACCACCCTAGTAAAGTCATCCTAGATACAATTTACTTTTTGTGTGAACTTTTCCTCTTTCTGCATCTCTCCTCCACTTGATTTTTGGTTTAAGAAGCTTCTTGAATTGAAAGAAAAAGTAGGTGATGAATTTTAAAAATATTGAGTCTGATTTTTTTAATATTCTTGTAATACATAAAGTACTTAGAATACCTGTTCAGTTGGAGATGCAAAAGCTAAGGCTACAAAGTACGTAAGAGCTCTTGAAATAGGTAAAATTACCCTCTGAATGACTTACAGGGACTCTAGCTCAATAATATAATACAGCACAATTTATTTTTTACAAAAGGCTTCTATGAAGTAAAATATCAAAAGAAATCTGCACAGAGAGGTCTGTTTGAGAGATAACATTGAGCAGAGAAGCAACACAGGCTCACACAGGTATTGAGAGAAGAACGACACACAAAGATTATAGAGAGGGGAAAAGCTTGTCTAAAGATGCAATAAACTGTTATTGCAGATGACCTATAGCAATGGGGACAGAACCGACAGGTGAATAGGTAATTCATTAATCTTTGGTGCAAATAGGAAAGTTTTTAAATGAAAAAAGGGGAAAAAAAAGTGGGGTGGGACGTTCAGTGCCTCACCTTCTCAGAGAGAGAGAAGGCTTCAATGTAGGCTAGAAAGAGGAAGAATCATGTTTCAGTAAGATAAAAACTGGCTGGATAAGGAAAGGAATTAATGAAAAGTGTAAAAAATCAGAACAGAAAGTATGGAGAAAAAAAATATTTTTTGAAGAATTATCAAAATGTAAGGATCCAAGAAAAGTGTGTTGAAAAGGCAGAACACATGTATTCAAGACATCAAATAACAACTACAAAAATTTCAAAGGCTATTTCTTACAGAGATATAATTCTTTACAAAAAACACCCAACAACACAGTGTGCCCTGAACAATGACTTTTTAAAAGGTGAGTTTCAACACATATTTTGTGTGCCATTCCTGACTCTGTTATTAATGGATTTTTAGTCAAAGGGAATTAATAATTAATAAGAATGTCCAAAGATATCTCAATTTTATTCAAGGTAACAACTACATTGAATGATAATGGAAGTAGAAACAGTATTTTTCCTCCTCATGTTATAGGATGAAATATGTTGCATATATGAAGTAGCTAGATAATAAGAGAAAGCAAATTTTTTTTTTATAGATAAGCATCCAACTAATGGGAAAAATTTATGCTCTGAGACATCATAAGACAACTTGACTATGAAAAGTGTCAAGACCTATGTTTCAGATACTGTGCAACTTTGATGCTTTAATCTTTCTCTTTTTTTAACCTGATAATATTATTTGTTGTTATATAAGAATATAGAAATATCAAAGGGGTCTAAAGCCATGCCTATCCTTTAAAAGAACCTTTTAAGCCATGACATTTTGGAGAATGCAACATCAATAGCTAGGAAAAAAAAATCTATTTTTAGATTTTTTTTTTTTATTTATGACTCTCATAAAACATGATTCCCTTAAAAAAATGCAGAATTTGCAAACCTGATGGAATTTGTTGGAATACCTCAAAAATTTTAGTCTACACCTTGAAACATAGCAGAAAAGAAAAGAAATTATTTTTTGAAAATCTTTGACATGAAATTGATTGTGCAATACTCTTTATGTTGGCTGAATGACCTAATGCTCTGTTCCTATGCTGTTTTGAATACTTTGGTACCTGAAAAGTGCTTACAAAGTTTAATGGAATCAAATTAGAACTGCATTGGATTAATAAATTTTTGATATATGGGAGATAAGAAAAGGATATTAACCTTCAACATAATTAATAGAATGAGTGAACAAAAGGTATGTTTCTGGGAGAAGAACAATGAAATATCAAAATCAGCAGTAAGAGAGAAACAAGCCTCTGATCACTGAGACCTAAGCAGAACTGAAAGAGAGGTTATTCCATTGCAAGAGATTATGGAAGATTCATCAGCTCAGAACTAGATTAAGGGAATAAAAAGGCAAGGAACAATATTATAGTTTTAGCAAGTTTATCAGTTCAGGATTTTCATTTGTATTTTACATTATTCTGAAAACTACAAACTTCAATGTGCTGAAGTTCAAAAAGCATGCAAATTCTATTCTTTCTGTCTGGTATGAATGTAGACTCTCTGAGGCAGGTGCATTCCTTCAGCACTTTTCCAACTGAGTTCCACTATGCTAGTGTCCATAGTGCATGTATGTGTGCAAAAGAATTTTTCTGTCCAAGAATTTAAATTATACCTTTAAACTGGATAACTGGATTATGTATCAGAGCAGATTCTCTAGTTTACAATGAAAATTCTTAATACTGTTAAAATTGTTACCCACTTTATTTACCTTAATGTGTTTTATGAATAAACAAAGAACAAAGTGAGTTAATGAAAATTAAAAAAACCCCAACCAACCAAACAAAAACACAATACTTTTTTATTATTATTATTTTAATGTGAATATGTGATTTCTTTAGCTTCTTGCAAGGGACTGCTTTCTTTAGTAATATTTAAGTAATATTTATTTACTTAAAAAATATAAGTTTCATCAAAAATAAACATTAAAATCTGATTTCACTCTGGTTTCTCATTGACATAGACTGGATGATTTCATTCAAGGGTATTTCTGATTTATGTGGAAAATTAATTCTAAAGCCAAACCCACCAGTTTAACAACAGGACAAATTCTAGCAAAATTATCTTAAATGAAATGTTGAAACCTCTTTTTATCTCGTGTTTGGAGGAATTAAATCTCCTCCAAAACCATGGCAAAGGTGAGTCATTGTACTATTAATGTATGCAAAGAATAATTATGAATGAAAGCAATAAAAGGGACCTAAATCCTGAAGAGAGTTTTGGAGCATTTTATGAAGTGCCATCCTGAAAATCATTTGGCAAACAGTTTCAAGTGTGAATCACAGAATGTGGTCCTTTACATCATTATGCTGACAAGTGGTTCTTCAGTACTGAGTGGTATCCTGCAGAGATGAAAATGTTCCAGTAGGATTTGCCCAGTGAATCAAACACCTTGTAATTGGATTTGCTACTTGCCTACAATGAAAAGCAAATGCCAGAAGGCAAGAATTCCTGTTTTTACTGAGTACATGTGTTATTCTTTTTAATCATCAAAATATTTGTGCTAAAATACATGGGTTTAGCCATAATTTCCTATAGTGGAAACTATCTTACAAAATAAAATAATAGTCACAGTTGAGGAAAGCTACAATTATAACTAAATATTTGCTTATTTTTAATGTAGAGAGTGCAGTTTTCCACAACTGCTGGCATATCTGAATCTTTTAGCATCTCAGCATCTGTTTACCAAATCAATTTTTACATCAGAATAAAATTGCAGAAACCATTGACTGTCTGCAGGAAATGAACGTAATTTTTCATAAAGCTAAGTCCTAAGGTAAGCATTCCAATTTTTCTTTAGTTAGGAAGCATATGGACTGAAATAGGAAACAGCTGTAGGGCAGAAAATCTGTGAAAAAGGATGAAATATAATCATTAATTTGCAAGTGTTTAGACAACAGACACAGATAATCCTGCTTCATTTTTCTTCCCTACAAGAAAGTCAAGTGGGAATATCTGTGTCTTGTTTATGAAACTATTCACCAAATAACTTCATATTTTGGTTAATAACACATGCAAAAGCTATGCTTCCAGAAGAAAAGAAGATGCCTCAGCAACCAGGTAACAATCTTAAAGGTTTAATTGCCTCTGGGGAAATCCCCTGCATCTCTGTGTGCGTCAGTGTGACATTCTTGGTGATACCTGCTTGTCTCTTTGGGTGATTTCAGTAGAGTCCGAAAGAAAGCCTTAATTTTTCTTTATTACTTTCTGATGTTACAGATTTAATGTCAATGTTATCTGAAAAGTAGTAACACAGTCACTCACAAACGAAGTTTACAGAAATATTGGCTTGCCTTTGGCTCCATCTCTACACAGTGTTTGCCATAACCAGTACTTCCAAAGTTCACCTTTGCCAAGCAAAACCCATCTGGCAGAGTCCTGCCCACCAGAAGTTTATCCTTATAACACACATCCTTCTTTTGTTGGTGGGAATGGTGTGAGCAACTTTTTCTTTGTACACAGAGACTTTTTAGATGGATTGAGTCATCTTCATTGCAAATAAACTACAGTGAGAATACTTGGATCTACTTCTACCTCAGGCATGACTGAAATTTTTTGAGATTGCACTTCCAGCTCTATGTAATATGATTAATAACAGTGAGTGAAGTAATGATTTCAGGTTTTCATAATAATAATAATCTTTGTTTACAGATTCTTATCAGTGACAACAGTTGCCTAAGAGAAGTCAACCATAAGAATGCTGAACCATACACAGAAATATTGAGCTGGTCCAAGCGATGTACATTTCCAACAAACTTAAGGATCAGCAACCAGTTGTTCAGTTTCAAAAATACAGGTGAAACAGGATTGAAAAAGGCAAGAGACTGGATACCTCATCTTCTGTGATGCTCCCAGCCCTCAGGAAATAGGCATTGTGCATCCAGTGTTATATAACAAAGTTCAGATGGAATAGGATAGCACCAATAGTCACTGACTTCAGTTCATAGAAAGGCTATTTCTCATTATTGGTTTACTCACGTCTATTGATGACTAGTGCAGCTCCACTAAGGAAATGAGAGCTACCAATGGTACTATGGAATGAGGTTGTAAAACAAACAATATATCACCCACTCTCTATACTATCATCTTTGGCTTGTGGGCTGATCAGGGAAAAGATCTACTGCTTGTTTTCTTTAGTCACTGAAGGAAATCTCATCCTTCACCTTAGGCTTTTTTCTCCACTTTTTAAATAACTTCCTGCTTTCCCTGGAGATGCAGTTGTAGTTTTTAATGGTAGACATAGGATTTAAAAAAAAAATATTATAATGTGATAGTTCAAAAGATGTTTCAAATCTCTAGTCTGGGCAGATTTCTAACTACTGTTTGTCATCCTTTGAAGACTCAAAGTTTTGCCATCCACAATGCCATCTGTGTCTTTTTTTTTTCCTACAGTGCCACAGATATGATAGTAAAATATAGGGGTCAGATAGTATGCTTTAACATACTACCAGGAAATAAAATCAGTAAAATGCTATAAAACAATAGGAGTGACAGAATTTCTAGTTAGTCTTCTATATACTGATTAAAACCACAGACTTAAAGTCACTAATCAACTAAAAAATTAATTTCTCTAAGCCATTTTATTCATATATAATTGACAGATAATTACTCTGGTAATTCTGTATAATAGGCAGAAGTGGAAGCCTTCCCTAATAGCACAATGGTATGTTTTCAAAATGAAGAAAATAATGTACCAATTACAATGAAGTGAAATTTATCCACATTCCTAAAATATAAGTAATTGATCTCCATGTAAGGGAAGTTCTGGGTGAGCAGTGGAGACCCATGCAGCCGTACTGTGTTAATATGTGCTACCAGTCAACATAATTTGGTCAAATGTCACATCAAGGTGTGCATTAAAGAAGACACTTAAGGTGAAGTAGAAGCTTTTAAAATAGCTAGTTGTGTCACAGACCAGCACGTCAATGGTTGATTTACATCTAAGTAATTAACTGAAGATGTTATTACAATGAGATTTTTAGTTTTGATAACCATAGTATAATTAAATAATAAAAAGATTACTTATTGGATGTAGCAGTTAAAATTTCTTTAAGAAAGAAAAATGTGTGTAAGAGTAGAAAGTCAAAATAAATTAAGATATTTTGATTAAATTAAAATAATAGCTAAACTTAATACTAAACACTAGAATAACCATAATGAAAGAATTAAGGCAGATAAACACAAGCTGAGAGGTGCATGGAAAAGGTGGCCTGAGCTACAGCAGGATTTATATGAATTTTATCCATTCATAAAAATGAATTAATCAATCAGTGAATCACAATGCCTATGTATAACATACAGCAACCATGAGTACATTCAGCAATAATGAAGTTCAAATAGCAAAATAAGTTCTTGTAAATTTTAATCCTTTCTCCTCACTGTTGCTTTTTATCAACTTGGTTAAACATTACTGTCACAATAGTGACTTTCAGCCTAAATGGAGCTACATATGACATATTCATCCCTTCGTTTAGTATTCTTTTTTCTAGTCTCTCCAAATGAAATCGTTAAAATACATGAAGAATGGAAAACTTACTTTAAAAACAAACAAACAAAACAAACAAACAAAAAACCCCAACAGCAGCAAAAAATCTTGATGCTGATTGCAAAAACTCAAATCACAAATGAAAGCAATGAAAAAGGTAATGCAGAATTTTAACACACCAAACCTTTACAATTGTAATCCTACTCTACATGAAATTCAGCAACAGTAAGCGGCAGCAAGAATAGGATTAAGCCCACTATTTTGCACATTCTGGAAGGTTTTATCATTCTTCTGTACAGATTATAAAAACAAAACCAAACAAAAAAGCCCACACAACGTATACCTTAATTGCATTAATTGATATTGTATTATTGTATATTACTGAGTCTTTGAGAATGCCAGAAGTAATAGCCTAGGTGTCTTTGTATTGTGCAAAACCTAAACTAGTCAATGTAAGTGAGTCCATATATAGTGTTTTCCAGAAAGAAAATAGAGCAGTAGCACTATAATACACTAGGTTCGTCAGTAATCAGCCATATAAAATGCAACCAGGACAAACAGCCAGTAGTAGTACAAATGATCAAGTCTGTAGTGCAGAAATACAAAGATTTCTAACCATTCAAGCTTTTTATAATGTGGTAATCTGTGGGTCTTAGTTACAAATACCATTTCTTCTTTATCCTATTAAGAAAATTAGAGATAACAATATACAAGGCAGACCAATTTAACTACAATCATAATAATACTGATGCATAAAACAGAACATGCAACTGAAACATCATCTTAGAGCTCTTCTTGAGATAAAAAATGTTTCAGAAGCTGCATATTAATGAATTAGATTGGCTTACATGAATTTTTCCACTTGTTTGTTTGTTGTTATTAAAACTAGCAAAGACAACACCAAATTCCACAAAACAAATGTCTTTCAATCTGGCATTTTTTGTTCTGCTGAGTGTTTTCAAGGACAGAGAGCTTTACCTTTCTCAGGTGTCACTGTTCCAAAATCCATCTGTAAATAGGATCAAGTACATATAGGAGATGGTCCTAATGAGTCTCTAGTTAGGGATTATCGACCATATGCCTGTTACCATGTTTCAATGTTTTGCTAACTCCTAATTAAAAGGCTTTACTTATATCACTTTTGGGGCTTTTGTTACAAAATTATGCTGGTTTTTCTTTGCTGTAATCTGATATTTGTGATGGCTTTAATGCTTTAGAAAGCTGTTGTTTGTCTTCACCTTTAGTTCTTTATTTTCTTCACCAACAAATATACAACTTCACTGTATCCAAGAAGTAGTACTTTTTAGACCTTTCCTGTTGCTTTTCTTTCACTGATAGGCAGTAACAGGTTTTTTTTTAGTAATGTAATTACCTTATCATGATAGAAAATTTATTCTTACTGTTGTTGCCTTAATGAGTGAAGAAAGAAACAAAACTCCAGGCAATTTTTAGTAGGAGATAAGTGAGCAGGAGCTTTAATGAGCCAACAGGCTCCAGGAATACATTCACACAGGAATCCCCCACTTTAGACCC
>JAWWMP010000081.1:95718640-95739318 GCA_035047865.1 Dendrocincla tyrannina
CTGTGTCCCGCCCCAAACTCCTCCCCACTTCCCAAGCTCCTCCCAAACCCTATAAGAGTCCTATGCTCCCAAATAAAGTTGTTCCAGCTCTCATCCCCTTGGCTGTGGACCATGTCTTTCTCCACCCCCTCGGGACGCGGCATATATTTTTTATGATTCCTCAGAAAGGTCTTTTTGACTGTTCAACTCTCATTGTTTGAGTTGTCTGTCCTTTGCTATGTGCTGCAACAAAATGAATGCTCATTTTCAAGGTTAGTTTCTGTGCAGATTACTGCTTAGCATGAAGTACGCTCCTTGCATAGAGACTCTCCAAGGCCTTTTATGCCTCATTCAAGCTTTACTTCAGAGCCAAGATGAGCTATATTTGCCTTGTCTTCCATGCCACAAATATTAGTCTTTCAGCTATGGGAAAATAGGCAGTTTTCCACAGGAAGCTGAAACTAGAGAGTACCAAAGTCACATTCCTTCTATTCAAGTCTCATCTTGCACTGTTAAAGCTTTACAGTCAAAACCCAGAAAACATGAACCGGTTGGAATGTACACTTTAATGTCTATGATTCTATATGGCTTTATTATTAGAACTCCCTTTATCTTCTTTTCTCACTCTCTCTAAGCATATGCAGATTACATTTTAACAAACTGTTGTCCAACATCATATAAAATTGCTGAAAGAAAATAGTTTTCTGTATTATCTGTCTGTCTTTTTAAGCAATTATGATGTTTCCTTTTGAATAAGCATGAGTATTTATAATATCATTATTTAAACCATTAGCTTAAAATACATAAATTCATATTTTATCCTAGACAACTACAAGACTTATGGATTTTTCAGACCTAAAGTAAATTCATCTAAATTTTTTTTTTCCAATGTGCTATACAAGCTGGCTGGCATGTGACAAATTCACAAACCAGACTGCTTCTTCATAGGAATTGTTATCTTTCAAACCTTGAAAATAATGCTTAATGTCATTGCCAAATAGGGTTTTAAGACTTGAAGTGTAAGTATGGTAAGTATTCAAAATTTTTCTGCTTGCCTCATTTAAGACGGCTATTCTTAACTGAATGTTGCATTATATTTAAAACTCCATTTCCTTTATTCTGCCAAAAATCACTGAAAAGTCAGTAACAGCTTATGATTTGTGCCGATGAAACTAGCTGCAGAAATCTACAGCTTCCAAGATGCATTTGCCCTTCATCTGTTTAACTGCAGAAAATACTGTCAGATGTAAAATCACTTAAGACAATTTCTACCAGCCAGGAAGGAGAAAGTAGTAGATTTTTGCTACTTCTTCATGGTGCATTACCACATTTGGCATTTTTGCAGGCATTTTGCTGAGCTCAGAAAAGTGGGTAAGAAGAGTTTAAACAAATATCTTCATCATTCCGTTTCAGCTGCCAGACATCAGGGCCACTAGGGCTAGATATTCACCCTTCAGGCAGTTCCGTGACTGCAGCTCAAAATGAGCCCTGTCTAACGAGAAACATACAATTATTCCAATCAAATTATTCCTAGGCTACACAATAGAATTACCCCAGCTAAATTTGAAAGATGAATTAATTGAAGGATGATTTTTTTGTTTGGGTTTTTTTTTTTCTTTATAGAAAGTCCCTGTGTAGGTTATTACTATAAAGGAAAGTTGAGCAGTTGACTTTCGTGCCAGAGGCTCTGAAAGAATATCTATTTTAATCAGAAACAGATTTTCTTTCAGCTCTTTCCTTTTAGGGAGAGGAGGAGGTTTTAACACTGCAAATCAGCACTTACATTAGCACAGAATCAATATATAAAAGTGGGAAGACAAAATTGATGCTTTGTCAACTTTTTTTCTTTCTTTTTTTCCCTTTCACAGATTAAAACTGATTGAAAGAAGGTTTCAGCATGAATTCCTCTGCATTGCTACCTCTCATGGTAGCTCTCATACTGGTTCAACTTTGGCCTTGCTCTCTCACCATGCAGAACCACAGCACTCAAAACACAGATTGGTCTTTCACAGCAGTTCGAAGAGTGAAACGGGGCTGGCTATGGGAGCCACTTTTTGTAACTGAGGAACAGATTTCACTGGTTCCTGTTTATATTGGACAGGTATGATAAGTAATGTTTCAAAGACAGCACAAGGTTAGCTTTCGTGCACCAATTAACAGCTTCTGCTCTGACTTGGAAGACCAAACATGTCCAATGATCCTGAAATAGCAAGAATGGCAGAAAGCGGAGATCAGAAAGCTGTAATTAGGCATTCTATGTCTCTCCTTTCCTGTGACCTTACTGAGAGTCAGAGAACTCCAAGAGCTGGAGGTCATGGTGGTATCAAGGACCTTCCTCCACCTAGGTTGCTGTCAAGGAAATTTTACTTTCATTCTGTTACTACAACTTGTTCAGTACACAGATGAAGGTGTACACAGATGAAGGCTGGCAAGTTCCTTTCTTTCTTCTGAATGAAAGTTAAGGTCTCATTTATCAACATCTGGCAATTTGCCTGTGCTATTTTTGGCACTGTATCAGAGCAACCATACTGAGTGTAGTGTAGTTTCCAAACAGTATTTAGCATGATTTTCTATTACACTAAGTAGTAGCTGATTTACCCGTCATTAATTTTTAACGAAGCAGATTAATACTAAATCCTTTTACCACTGGAAAACTACAGGAATCTGCATGGTTCATTAGACTAACGTAGGTTTAGCACAAAAAGCAATTATTTTTCACCCTCCTTTAAAAATGTACTTTAAGATAATTGTCTTAATGAGGCTTTATCTGCCCCTTTCTTCTCTCTCTATCATTTTCATATTTATTATTATTCATATTTGTAAGCTAGAAATAATTACGATCTTGAAATCTAGTTTTCTTTTTTTTAAGACCCTTCCTAGGAATGAATGGAGAAAAGCTTAACTGCTAATTAACTAGTACTAAAATTTAATTGCGCCCAAAGGGTGAAGTGCTCAAAAATCATTAATTACTCTTTCCCAGCCCCTTCCAAGTAACTACCATGGAAGTGTGATGTCTCACTTTTGAAAGAAAAAGCGTAGACACACTCTAATTTTTTTGAACTATCATTGCTTTTTACAATACCTCAGAAACAGTTTCCTGCAAAGAAACTTCATAAATGTAATGTATTTTCATGATCTCACCTCTCTGTTTCTCACAGGTAAACTGGAAATTTTATTGAAGATTATCGTTAATTTGTTGCAGTGTAACCATTGTCTAATCAGACAAATTTACTTGTGTCTTTTTATTGAGTACAGTATACTCTGCTTTCAGCAAATGAAGTGGTAGTCTATGACCAACACATGAATTTTTAGTAATTAAGGCCCTGAAGAAAACTGCATCAACGAAAATGCACAGGTAGACAGTCTCTGTTTTTAAGTCACTGTTCCATATAAAATTCTTTTCATAGTCAGATCTAAATCTTCAAATTTCATTTAATATAGACTCATATTTCCTTTTCCATTATCAAGTTTAAGAAAAATAAATGTGTTCATCAGGACTGCAATGACAATGCGATGGCAATTAGAAAAATTCTTGCTCTCAGTTCTTATTTGCAATAAGAAGACTCTTTATTTTCTTGTTTAACCTAAAAAAAAAAAAAAAACCAACAAAAAACCAAAACCTAACAAACAAAAGAAAACCCAAGTAAACTGAGAACCTTTAGCATGCTTTCTCAGCAAATGTCATTAGTAAGAGACCTCTAATTTAACATGTTCAAGGTCATGAAGTCTTTTGTGGATAAATGATTCTGAGTGAAGCTGTTCAACATAAGTTATGTCTAAGCAGCCAGTCCAAGTCAAGCTTCCAGACCCTAAGGATTTTATTCATTCTGTGACCCCATCTGAACCCCATGTTAGTATAAAGGTATGGATATACATCATCAGTTCATGACAAAGAAATCAAATTTTATGGATAATAAAAATCCGTGTTGCCCCTTAACAAGATGCCAAATTTGGATGGTATTAAAATGAGTCTGACCAGATCACTTATAGAGGACCCATGTTTAACACACAATTACTTAGGTAAAAAATATTTTACTCTAAGTTGTTTATATTTTTAATGGTTCTAAACTCCCTAGCCTTGAAAATTCTCTTTTGTACGGGCAAGGATCATTAACTCTGCATATTTTAGGTCTTAAATACTTTGAGAGAACTTAGAGCAGGAACTCAAAACTGTTTCTCATATCTCAGAGCAGTGTCTCCACCACATTCTGAATAAAGTATCCATTTGATGCATGCAGACACTTATGCATTAGGAAAATCTTCAAAAGGCATTGGCATTGTTCCAAAGAAAAGTTAATTTTTGCAACTTCAAGTTATTACTAAGTATTTGAGTAGATTCAATTGCAAAATGGCCCTTTACACTGCATAGTTACTTCTTTCCCATTCTGTGGTCCTATATCCTACAATGAACAGCAGAGTTAACAAGAGTGAAGCAAAACAGTGAGATAATTGAAGTTAGGCATATTATTTGCATTTTAAACCTGTTGCTTCATAAGAGAAGAAAGCTGAATAAGATTTTTTTTCTTTTTAACTTTGGATTTTTCAATTATTATACAGGCTTTTAGATATTTTGGCATATTTTGTTCCACAACCAAAATAAATAGAGGGAAAAAAAAAAGAGAGAATTAATGATAGGATAGAAATTGCTGTTCCCATAAAATTCTGTCATTCAGGATGACGACATGTTAAGAAATTAAGTTAATGTTATTAAAAAGGTTCTATTATATATAGTTAACATTAACAGAAATATTTTGTTAGCATGAACAAATTCAATGGGGTCACAATTGCCTCCAAGGCTCTGTTTTATCAAAGGAATCATCATCATAAAGTTCAACTTAGCAAAACAACAGAGGATGTAAATCACCCTGGAAGGAAATGGAAAATGTCTATTAATTTATTTCAGAGTAAATAATATAGGCTTATACCACAGAATGGCTTTTCACTTCTTTAATATTTCAGCAGAAATAGAACATCAGTGTTGCTCAGATTTACTCGTAGCATTGCTAAGTACAAAAAAATACATAAAACTTACAAAGTACACTTGTCATTTGTAATAATAAAAACTTTAGATAATGTTTAATGGCCTTTGCCTTGTTTCCAGCAGAATTGTAAGGGACCTGATAAAGCAATGAACTAAAATGGGTACTTATATTCATTGCCTTCATTTCAAAGTAGCTGAAGCATCTCTTTTCAGGGTTATCATGCATTTATAAGCCTTTTATATCAATACTTTAAAATTAAATACTTCAATATACTTTAAAATTAAAATGGTTGTCTGAAAATGTGACAATATCTTCTTTGAAATTCAAGAGGGCTCATTAGTGACAGGGTTCCCTGTGTAGTGAAAATAAAGTCTCAAATGAATATTACAAAAAATCATTCGCCCCAAAATGTGACTTATTTTTCTGTTTTGTACTTTCAGCTAAAATCAGATTTAGACAAGCAGGATGGCAGCCTAGAATATGTTTTGACTGGGGAGGGAGCTGGAAGCATTTTTACCATCAATGAATATAATGGCAAAATTTATGTGACACAAAAGCTGGATCGGGAAAGAAAACCTTTCTACACTCTAAGAGCACAAGCAATTAACAGGAGCACTCAGCTTCCTGTTGAACCTGAATCAGAATTCATTATCAAGGTTCGAGATGTCAATGACCATGAGCCACAGTTCTTGGATGGACCTTATGTGGCTACTGTTCCGGAGATGTCACCTGAAGGTATGATATGTTGTGAACCAAAATCTTTATTTCATCATTATTGTTCTAGATAGCTGTATTAATAGCATACATTACAGACTGCTTCTCAGTGAGATGTAAACACAGCTTTATTTTTTTTTTTTTTTTAAACAAAGTTTACAGCTTTGGAAATTTACAAAGGCATGTGCTTAACTTGAAGGTTATAAATACTTCTATTTGACATCCTTGTCTTTATTTAGGTACCTACATGTGTCTGAATCCTTTTACATATTCTGGATACATGCTTGGATTTACTACAGATAGTTGTATTTCCCATCAGTGATTCAGGCTTGAAATTTGTACTTATTTAAAGATACAACATTATCAGTAGAAAAAGGTAGAGTACTGTAGTTGGTTGCAAAGGAGATGTGATGACCACCCTCACTCTCTGTATGTTGCCTACCTATTTACACTGCCAAGTCTCTTTCCTATCAGTTAGCTTCTTATTTGGATTAGACTGCATGTAGTGAAGGACTACCTTCTGATCTCCTAAGAACATGAATTGTAATTTTCCTGTCAAAAGGAACAACTTTATCCCTGCACCTTTTCGTTCACACTTCCACATGATCAAACAGAGCTGTACTAGGATCTGTCATGTATCTGCAAACTTAATACAGCAAGTACAAAGTCAACATCTGACAAATACAGGTGTATATATACATCTGTGTGTACATACACACTTGCATAAATAATATGTGTACACACACATTTAAAGTCTTCAGGAACCCCAAAGTGTGAATACAGCTGACATAAACAGGCATATTATAGCTACTATCTCCAAATAACTATCTTCAAAATCAAAGGAAAACTGAATTCTTTAAATCTTACCAAAAATCTCAATAATATTTTAACTCATATCCCTATCTCTTTTGGTTATTTCTATTTGCAATTGACATTGAACAGAAATTAAATACTCTGCTAATCTAAACAGTATGAATTAATGAGGTCCTTAATGTTATAGCATCAGTGCTCATAAAAGATAATAAAAACTATGTTTCATTAAGCATTGCCTATTCAATTTTTTAGAGCAGACTCAGTGAATCTTTCACTGTGAAAAATAAACTTTACCTTTTTTCACAGTAGCAGTTGCAAGAAAAGGGTATTCATGCCTGGTGTTTAATCAAAAGTGACCTAAGTATCTGAATTTCTGCTAGGAAGTAGCAGTTCATCATCACTATCAATAACAGCTAAAAAACCCCCTCCATTTAATCAATTTACTTGCTAGTCACATTGCTTATACCACTTTCTATTGGCAAAATCACTTCTGATCGTTTTTGACCTGCCACTTTCTTCCATGCAGACAGACTTAGTCTGCAACTGAGCCATTGGTCAAATAACTTTTTCTAACATAATCAGTTGCTTGTTCAAAAGGTTCTTCTAGCCTTTGCATCTTGCTTATTTACTCAAGTTTTGAGACAAGAAGACAGGTGTCTTGTGAAGGACCTTTGAATTTTTTTATTTTTTTTTGGTATGCTCACCGTAAAAATGGGTAGAGAATCGTCTAGAATTATCTGGGAATACACAGTTGTAAGACTCTGACTTTATTTATTTATTTAATTATTTTATTCCTGTGGTAAAACATTGTTTATAAGGCACTTGGTCCTTTAAAAATGTTTTTTAAATAGCTGATGATTTAGTATGGCTTCTTTTATACTCACAGACACTTGTAACCATTCACATAAGTGTATGAACAACTCACAAATGAATTTTTTCCAGTTTATCTTTCTGTCTTAATGATGGGGGAAAAAAAAAAAAGGAAATACGTAGGGCAGTGCTTTAGCCATTTGTCATATGCCTTTGTTTCTCACCTGAAACCATCAATAAGCAGTTGACAGGTGAGAAGTTTTACTCTATATTCCCTTGAGTTTGCCATAAAGAGATAGCCTAAAATGAAAGGCTCAGCTGTCTTTATCTATGGTCCTGCATCATAAATTATATATTTAAATTCCTAAAATACTTTTTTAGAATAAGATTAATTAAGCTGCAGAAAACTTAATTTACTTTGTGATATTCCTGTAATATTATAAATAAAAAATATTCCAGTTAAATGTAGAAATATATGAAAAAATCTATTACAAAAAAAGTTAAAAAATCAGGAATAACACCATCTCCCATTTGTCAGAATAGGTGAAAAATGAAGTAAGATCCCTGAATACCTACTTTCTCAGACACAGACTACTTGAAATAGTAAATTCACAGATGCACAACCATCCAGGGTATGATTTGTGAATCCAGGTCATCCCCTGTATCTTGAAATATTTTCTACATTGCTTCTTCTACGCTTGACCTCTTTGACACTAATATGATAGCGATTCCAGAGGTCATTCTTTCACCTACTTCTTCCATGTAAATGCTACTGGAATGCAAATGTGTATGTCTGGAATATACAATGTAAGTGGAGTATATGCCTTGATAATGGTCTGCTCCAACATGTGCAACAGCTGACCACAGATCGTGAGTACTTCGCTAGGCTCACTTGCCATGCTTCTCAAAAGGTAGGGACTGCACTACTGAGATAAAACCTGTTTCAGTGTGCATCCTAAACCAGCCTTATAAGGAAATTTATAACCTCCCAGCAGACAGAAAGAGTAACTAACTGAAATTTGCAGCACTGATGCCATAATGGCTCATTATATCAGTGTTTTTAAACTAGAACATACTCTTGTATAATAAGGGAAGAAGAACAGAATTATTTTAAGTGATAAAGTGCAGTAGAGAGGCTTACCTCTCTCTCTGTTGCAGAGTTCTCTAGCATTAGCTCAGCTCATTGATGCTAGATCTCCTAGTAATTTTCTCACAGTAAACATCCTTAGGAAATGGGGTTAATATTTGGCCAAGCAGGTCACTGCTAGTGAACACTTTGTATGGATCTAAGAAAGCAAGAAGAGAATAATTCAGAGCTGGCCACTTGCCTCAGAGAACCACAGCAAAACCAGAAAATAGACCCAGATAATTTTGCCTGAAGTTAGTTACAAATATCTATCTATATATATATATAGTAATGCTCCAACAAATGAGAATATATTTCAATCCTTTATTAGCTCTCTTTTATCTTCAGTACTAAATTTTATTAGGGTTTTATATGCAAGTGTCACAGTAAATGAAATGCATGTCAGCAAATGGACTCTCTTCTGAGAACACAGGACTGTGCTTTCCCCTCAGGCACTTGGTATGATTTTTCTTTAAGTGTCTTCCATATAGCTGTTAAACTTGTACAAATGCAGTATATCTGATGGAGTGGTTAAGAGTCAGACACAATAATCTATCAGTACATAATGTCCTTAGAGATTTCAAGCTCTAGTTAGAAAAATGAATAACTATTTGCCATATGAGGGCCCCACAGTATTCCTAATGCACTGCAGCATATAAATGGCACTATGATGTTTTGCCCTAGAAGGGCAAAACCAAGGCTGCAGAGACAAAAAGTAGTAGTTCGCCTTAAATACAGCTAATCAAAAAGTTCAACTGTGAATTATATCCTGTCACACTTACAATGTCAGGTGCTAGGCTTTTGGGGGGTTCTTGATTGGTTTTAGGTGTGTGTATTTATATGTTCATTTATTGTTTTAAGATATGATTTGTATCTCATCAACTATTCTTATCACAACTGTGTACTTACAAATAATGGCTTTTGGAAGTTTTTGAATACAGAATATTAATATTGTAATTTCTGTCACTCAAATACAAATGGTAGGCAAACATGATTCCATTAATTAAATGATTTGGCTTGGTTTCTGGTTGTTTCTTTCTTTGTTTTTTGTTTTTTTGTTTTTTTGGTGAGTTTTGTTTTTGTTTGCTTGCTAGTTTGTTTTTTTGTTGGTTGGTTTTGGTGTGGGTGTTTTTCTGATCATTAAGTGTATAAAGAAATACACCTTTAATGGCATAATATTTTTCTTCTGCTTACTATATAGTCTGTACTTGATGTAGAGGTTCATATAGTGACCATAAAATCTTCTTAAAAAATGTGAGAAAATATAGCCTGCTCTTTACATGGTCTGCTGTTACTCCAATTTAGAAATAATCTTCCTCCTGATAGTGCAGGATATCTGTTATTTTATCCCTCCAGGTCAGCTCCCTTTATACTAGATGCCTCTTGCCCATTCACCTTTCCATTATGTCCACTAGCTGAATCTCACTGAGCCCAACTGGACAAATTCCATTGTTCTGCCTTCTGTTATACTCTGGAAGAATCAACAGGCAAGCAGAAAAGTGTGCTTGGGTCTTAGAGAAGCAGGAAATTTCAGTTTAGATTCAAGATTTCTTTACAGTGATTGGTGGTGCAGAAAATAAATCTACCTTTAAACATGTGAGATGCACAAAAGCTGTAATGCTAAATTTGCAGTCTGATATATGCTGAATTTTATTCCTGATTTAATAAATCTGGTGCTTTATTTAGAAATAAATCCATTTCTAAACATAGTTGTGGGCAGTTGGTTTTTTTTTAGTAGAAAATTACATTCATGACAGACCATGCCTACTGGATTATTCATAATTTTTCATCCCTCCCTAACTAGCACTCTATTTCTTTTTCAAAGCAATTGCATTCTAGTTATGTTAAATTGTCTTAGAGGATGAGTTTTCTCTAATCGTGACAGCAATTTCCACAGATCATAGATGATACAAAGTTAACAGTTGAGTATCTGAAGATTTTTTTTACCCTTCAGTCTTATTATGAAATTCTGTTATTTCTGAGGCATATATGTGCCCTGACTAAATATGAATCTGTACTTTTATCTTGAACATTTCTCCAGAGCAATAGGTTCTCTATATATACTTATACATCAGTGCACACATCTTAAGTACATGTAAACATCAGATATTCGATATTGTAGATAGATTTTGAAGCATATAAAGGTCTAAAAATTCATGGAAACTAATAGCAGTTTATTGTACTCTCTACCTGATAGAAGATAACATATATTATGGAATTACTTAAAGTGCTACTGAATAAACTGAGAGAAAATATAGAAAATACTTTTTTTTAAATCATCAATAATTTAATTTAGCATATCCTTATATGAGAAAGCATTTTTAATTTCTGTTTAAACATAAAACTATTTAACTGCTAGAAAACTTAGCTATGAATGTACTTACTTCATTGGAGACAAGTATCAACTTTGCAGTTGCCATAAAAAAAGGAGTTTCTGGTCTAACTCCCTTGCACTTCACCACTTTTTCTTCTTTTGATTTCTGACGTAACCATACACTGGTAAGCAAGTGCAACCATGTGAATATATGCCAGAAATGTTTAGAAAGTACTCTTAGTCACAAGAAGTGATATTTTTTTTATTCTAGTGTAGAACCTAGATGAGGAAGAAAGACAAAAATAATGGTTACCTTACAAAATTATGTTACTGTGAATATTTTCTCTTAAAGAACAGTCATTACAGGTGGTGCCATGAGATTGCTACCAATCTTCTATCTAGGATATATACAGCTTCCCATCAGAGATAAAATCAAGCTCTACAGTTTTATTCTGCTGGTTTTGTACTGGGAATTCTGCCATCACTTTTGCACTGGGACAGGCTCATTAAAGAGCCAAGGATAAAAAGTTTTATCAAAGCCTTGTTATACTTCTTGCCTGCTTTTCTTGGCAGCAATTAATTTCTTTATCACCACTGGGCCTACTGATGATAAAGAGACTGTTTTCTTATTCTTATGGGAAACTTCCATATAATACTTTGAAGAATACAAGAATACTTTGAAAGAATACTTTGAAGAAACAATTTGCTATATTCCATTCATATATCAGAAATTAGGGAAATGGGTATGATATACATAGCATTTTAAGTAACATAATTGTAGTGCTAAAAATCCATACACTATTTTTATTTTAATTGAAAATTTGAATGCAACAAAAATAGTTGTTAAGAAAATAGTTTCCCTTTTTAATGATAAGTTTTAAATGGTGCCATTTGCTCCTGTAAATTTTTAGGACTGTTTGTCCTATATAACTAGTATATTAAAAAGTTTTTAAAGAATTTATGATCCGCAATTATGATATAATTTATACAAGAAGAATATAAACAATCTATTTTACTTTTCTTTGAGGTACTTCGGTTATACAGGTTACAGCTACAGATGGTGATGATCCTTCTTATGGGAATAGTGCCCGTCTGATTTACAGTCTCATTCAGGGACAGCCATATTTCTCTGTGGAGCCAAAGACAGGTACTACAAATGAACTTGTAACCCAAAAACATTCATAAACTCACAAAATTCATGCAAGTAAAAATGTCTTTCTTCATTTCAACACAAAGATCAATTGATACCACTCTACACTCTTACATCTCCTTGTAGTTCCTAGATCAAAAGAAGATAATTTTTTCTTTCCCATGGGAAGCTGAAATTCTTTCTCTCAAGGAAATCCAAATTTTACTTAGAGTTGGATTTTGAGTACCCCATTCAACAAAGGCATCTAGGAACCCTTCTCATTTAACAGGCCTATGACTCATTATGATGTTTTTATCTCTATGTTGGAGCAAATACAGATGTGTGACATCCCTCCAAAAACCTAATTTCTGAGATGGGTCTATATGATAGCTGAAATATATGGAGTATTCTGCTCCCCAGAACTCTAAATATGCAGAATAGATCTGTCATACACCATATTTGCTACCGTGAGTACTAATTCCCAGCATTAGAACAGTTGTGTTGTGCAGAGTCTAGAATGTAAGTTCATAACGGGATCCAGTGATACTTTTCATACCCATATTATACTGTCCGATGTTGGGGGGAAAATGAGACTGCTACATGCTATTATGTTATACTTTTCATTTTTAGGGGTCATCAGAATGGTTTCCCAAATGGATAGAGAAACAAAAGATCAGTATTTGGTCATCATCCAAGCCAAAGACATGGTTGGGCAACCAGGGGCATTTTCAGCGACAGCCACTGTTACCATCAACCTCTCTGATATCAATGACAATCCACCTAAATTTCAACAGCGTGAGTATAGGCTGCTAGCAGTAATTGAAGCCTTAAGGAAATTTAGATTCATTGTAGCTCTTAAACTGTTTTCCCTATAGTTCGCACTACCTAAGCCTAAAATGTGGAAAACAGGATATTTTGCATCGGTTTCAGTCACCTTCCTTCTTCTTCCTCTTTCTTCGTTCTTTTCTGACAAATACTGTGAAAAATTTGGCAAATTATGTGAATCTCTTTGTCCAGGGAGTTTCTAGCAGATATAAGAGCTGCTCACTGAGCTGTCAGGAAAAACTAGGGAAAAGCAGTTATGAAGTGGTAACTCCACTGTATTTTCATCCTGTTAGTTCACAGAATCATAAAATAGTTAGTGTTGGAATGGACTTATAAAGGTCATCTGGTCCAGCCTCCCTTCAGTGGGCAGGAATGCTCAGAGCCCCATCCAACCTGACCTTGAATTTTCCCTGGAACAGGGCATCCACCACTTCTCTGGGCAACCTGTGCCAGTGATTCACCATCCTCATTGTAAAAATCTCTTCCTTATATATGATCTAAATCTTTCCTCCTTCCATTTAAAACCATTTTCTCTTGTCCTTTGCTCTGATTGTTGCTGAAGTAGGGCTGATAGGTGGGGACTTATAAGTGGAAATGTTGTCATGCCCTGCACCCTTGATCTATACAATGCTAGAGTATATCCTCTGCCTTAGTAAAAACTGGGGGTTTGGCCCAGCTTCCTGAGAACCTCAGGCCATCACAGTTAGAGCAGCTATTAACCATGGCAGATCACTAAACTGTGGCAGTATGTGTTTCTTTAGGACTCTACTATATGAGTGTCTCTGAAGAGGCTCCTGTGGGAACCACTGTAGGCAAAGTCTTCGCAGAAGACAGTGATATAGGGGAGAATGCAGCCATGAACTATTCCATTGAAGGAGATAACTCAGATGTTTTTGACATCATTACTAATGATGATACTCAAGAAGGAATTATCTTACTAAAAAAGGTAAGATCTCAGAAACCTTTTAAAAAATATGTAAATACTGGAAAGAATTAGATGTTAAAAAAAGGTCTATTGCTTTGGATTATTTTCATTCCTTTAGACTTTGTGATTTGATTGAAATATTAGGGGAATAAAAAGAAAAATGTTTTCTTTCTGTTTACCTTTTTGACTGGTTCCTATTAGTGCTGAATACAACAGTGACAGTCAGAATATCTTAATGTTATATCTAGCTCTGCAACAGCATATCCCACTGTGAGAAAACATGCTATCTCTTCTGTGCATCATCTGTAAAATTCTTATCAATCAATTACAAATAATATTACCTCACTTCCAACACCTCCTGCTAATTCAAGCCAGAATTTTTTTTTTTTCAATATTAGATAGTGGAGTTTTTATTATGACATAACATTGAAAAGACACTAAATACACTCAAAAAATACCAGCTTATGAATTAAGATACTTAACAATCTTTGATATTGTGTAATTTGTTTTGGAATCACACAAGAATATTTCTGGGGCGTCTGGGGCATCACCTGAAATACAGAGAGTTTGATAGTCTAGTGAAATCCAGAACCCTCAAGAACTGAAAGCTGTAAGTGTGGTGGGTTCTGTTTGTTTCTTTCTTTTTTGTTTGTTTTTGTTTGGTTGGTTTGGGGTTTTTGGTTTGTTTGCTTGCTTTTCCTACATGGAGTTATTACAGTTCAGGAAGCTGGTTTGTTTGGTTTTTTTTGGGGGGGGAGGCGGTTGTTGTTGTTTTTGTTTGTTTGTTTGTTTGTTTTCCAAAAGATAAAACTTATCTAAAATAGTAATGCAACTATGTGTTACTATGGGTGAAATTCGATGGGTAGACTTTTTTTTTTTTTAATAAAGTTTTTTGACTGTAACATTAAAGCCAGTCTAAATATGAAAAAAAACAAGAACAGTTTAATTTTAAAGGGCTTTTACATTAAACAAACAAACAAACAAACAAAAACCACAAAACTTTTTTTTTTTTTTTCAAAAAATCTCAGTTGAAGACCAGCAATTTAATTCAAATATGAAGGAAGAAATATTCTAAATCTCACTTTTTTTGTTCTTAACAGACAGTGGATTATGAGACCAAAAGGAGATACAGTATTCAAGCAAAAGTTGTAAACAAGTACATTGATGAACGTTTTTTGAAAGAAGGACCATTTGAAGACAAAACCATTGTTAAAATCAATGTGGAAGATGCTGATGAACCTCCAGTTTTCACCTCAGAGAACTATGTGATGGAGATTCTTGAAGGGACTATGAGTGGCTCTCTGGTAGGGGTCGTAACTGCTAAAGATCCAGATGATGATGACAGTCCAGTAAGGTACTTATCTTAAAATGTGAACAGGCCTCAAATACAAATGTAGTTAGGATTTCCAGAGGGTATTTCTGCTCCTTACCTTGGCTAATAATAACAGTTAATCGTGATCTCACTGTGATAGCCTCTGTTACTCCAGTTGTCATGGTTTAACCCCCTTAGATGGCTAAGGACCACACTCTCTCATTCCCTCAGCTACTGGGATGCAAGAGAGAATTGAAATGATAAAATTATGAGAACTCATGGGTTCAGATGAAGACAGTTTAATAATAATAATAATAATTAAAAAAAAAGGAAAACAAAAAACAAAACCAAAACAGAGAGGGGGGAAAAAACAACCTACAACAAAACCATAAGAAAAACAAGTGAAGCAAAAAAGACCCAGAATAATTGCTCACTGCCAGCCAGTTGATACCAAATCACTCAACCCAGCAACAGCAGATCTTATTTTTAATAATTTTGATAATAAATAATTTTGCTGTCTCTTAAGGGGGAAAACAGATCGTTAATCTTTAGCATGGAGTTTATGATTAAAATAGCTTCTTGAGTTGCCTGACAACGTTGTGTACTGTGCAATTAAGACAAGCCAGGATATAGTGACAAATGGTTGAGACACAAAATAATTTATGGTGTGTTGATTTTTAATAGCAGGAATATATGTACATATTATGGTTTTAGAGGTATAGACAATGATTTGCTATGATTTTGCATTCATTTATTGTTATTAAGTAAGTCAATAATAGGTTAAATTAAATAAGAAAGAATAAAAATATACAGGGACTTTATCATTTCCACCCAAAAAGGGCTCATTTGATGGTTTATTTAGGTGACTGCAACAACTCCTGTGGAACAATTAAACATTAATGCATATCTATGACTTAGTTAGAGAGATATTTTGAAGGAACTTGCTTCAAAGTGAATATGTCTGGTACACATATTGCATCACTGAGTTTCTTTAGAGTATGTAACTTGTAATAGACAGATATCTTTATTGGGCTAAGTGTTACACAAATGAATCTAATTTTAATACCGTTGCTATCATAAATGAGAGCAGTTATTCATAGTCTAGAAAACAATATGTGTTTTCTTGTGGACCCCAGTTTTCAAACAAAAACAAACAAACAAAAAAAAAAGACATGCAACAAAACCTCACTACATCAGCAATAAAAAAATAAGAATTAGATTTTCTAACAATTCTTTATCAAGAATCAGATTACAAAAAAAACCAAACTAAAGCAACATTAGAAAACCTTAAACAAGATTTGATAAATACCTAAAATAGAGGTTTATAAATGTCAAAAATTTGGCTCAAATTGTAAGAACTTTCACTTAAAGTGTTGTGCTAATTCCTGGATGTATGCTCTTTTTCAAAACAGAGAAAATGTAACTATAAATAACAGGTTAGAGTGTCAGCCAACTGTTGGCACATTATCTGAGCTGGAGTCCTAAGTGTCAACAGGAAACAGAAAGACGTTGTCAGGCACAATTAAAGATACAATAAAAGGGAATAGTGTCATGTGGGAATTCAAAATTAGGGTAGAAAGAACCTTTCAAATATTCAAATAGGTTCTATTTCCATGAAAAGACTCTACTAGGAACAGCATTATAAGGTCTTTGCCTTTGTAGGTCATTTAAAATATTAGTAAATATCCTTTTTTGAACCAACACTTTTCGTGTCTTTTTCTGTCCATCTCTGGCCTGTGACCAGTGGTTAGACTTGAACCATTTGAGTGGTATGTATGTATGTGCATTCACATCCACATGTCCACATATGGACATAACACCCAGAGCCTCTTCAGGGAAGACTCAGGAACACAGGACTCATTTGCAATCATCTCCTGCATTAGGATTTTGTACCCTGCTTAGGCACCTCATTACAGATAGTTTTCTGTCTTTATAATGCCCGTTCCCTTGGCATCAGAGCATGTCAGCAATGATAAAATAGATTTGCCATTATACCTCCACTTAGCTGTTGGTGTTATTCATTTCACAAGTAGCACTTTTGCTGTTTCTTTTCAACGAAGTCATTCACCTGCTGTGAGCCTGACTTAGAAGTATGAATGAATAATGCATTTCAGTTTCAGTTCACATTAATATAGATCTGAGACATATTTAGTTTTATAAAAAGAAGAGCTTTGATCTTGTCAGCAGTGAATTTTAAATGTTTATAAGTGTACATTTTTCATGATTTCTGAGTTGTTGCGGCACACATTTATATGCATATATGCACAACTCTGTTTTCTAAACTGGCAATAGCTTTCTATGTCCTTGCCTCTGATGAAACATTTCAGTACTAGGGAATATCTTTACTTTTTTTGGTGCAGCTACGCTATTGTCCAAAGCATGCCTTTAAAGAGACTGTTCAGCATCAACGAACACAATGGAACAATCATTACAACTAAACCTTTGGATCGAGAGATAGCACCTTGGCACAACATAACTGTTACAGCCACAGAAACAAGTAAGAAATTTAAGGAACGCTGTGTTTTATATGCTGTGAACTGTAATTATCCTCTGAATATGCCTTCTTTTAAGTGGAGAATACATGCTTCTTTCTCATTATATTACTGTTGCTTGCTACATTAAGGAGCATTATTAAAATGATTTGCTGAATAGAAGCAGAATGTATTTGAGCTCCAAGGTCCTGTGCTTTTTCATAAAAGATGACCTTATAAAAAAAAGAAATTGTAATAGGATCGAGAGTGTAACACTTTCAAGTTACACTGAAGCACATGAATTGCTCCTGCAGTGCAAGATCTTAGGTTAAATTAGACCCTGGTTAATTTCACACAAGATTTTTGACTAGTGTGAAATTAGCCAGGGTCTAATTTAACACCAGTCAGAAACCTGTGGCTCAAATTAATTGTGAATGTAAGGACTAAATCGGCTAGACTTCAGTGACAATTAAATCTGTGAAGCAACTTTTTACATAGATTTCACCTGTTAATTTTGTTTGAAAGTCAGATGCAAATTACATCAGTTTGTGCTTTTGGTGATCTGGTTGCCCTTTATCTGGGACAACAGTAAAAATTTTGCAACTACTAGTTTATAAAAGTTGAACAAAATATTATGATTTATTATTTAAAAACTAATCCCATCCATCCTCAAAAAGAAGTAAAACTATATGAAATTAAAGTCCAATCAATAAATCAGACAAGTTTTGCTAAATACTTTTAGCATCCCTTTCTAATCCTAAATATCAGTTAAATGCTATTTATTTCTCAGACCACTTTAAATACATATTCATAAATTGCACTGTTCTCAAAAGGGAACCTTCTGTCTACATTTAACAAGACAAAAATATTTGCTAAGGGGATGGGAGCCTTCCTGGGGTAAAAAGATGGAAAGATCCTCCCTTCAAGTTATTATTTCAAAATTAAGAGGCTTCAGGCACAAAATGTCGAATAGAGAAATAACAGTTCTTTACTAATAAATATGTATATAACCAAAGACAGTATAGAACAAACAGCAACACAGTAACCAAAATTTTCAAACAAATGAAGTTCCCTCTCTGCCCCCTTGGTGCAGTTACAGTCACACACAGCAGGGGGTGCTGCGGTGACTCCCTCATGGCCACCAGGGATGTGCTGTCGAGCTCCAGGGAGGCAAAGGCACCGCCAGTGGAGCCGTGCCTGTTCCAGAGCTCCAGTAGGAATGGCAGCCATAGGAAGAGGTGTTGATTTCAGAGCTCACCTGAGAATGGCAGCCACAGAGACAGGCTGGGACCTTTCCTCTTGGCAGTGAGAGTACCCTCTCACTGTCTTCTGTCCGAAAGTGTTGGTAGGAGGGTTAGAGACTCGTCTGCAGATGGTGCCCCTCAATGAGTCCATAGCCAATCCAGGCAGTGGTAGTTGCCCTCTCAGGAGAACAGCGCAGAACATGTGGAGGGGACAAGCCGGACCCCCTCCCAGTGCTGTCACTAGCCCAACAACCAGTGGCTGGGCACCCAAGCAGACAGAAAAAAAAGGTATAGGGCACTGGGAAAAAATGAGCATGGGAAACCTCTCTTTGACCGCTTCCCAAGCCAGGGGAAAAAAAGTGAAGTCAAAAAAGAAAAAAAGAAAGCCTTCCCCCAATGCTGTCCCCAGCCATCATGTTGGAATGTAAAGCTATTAGCTTTACATTTATCCCTTTGTTTAGACTTAGACAGTTAACTGGATCCAGGAGGTAGTGAGAGCTGGGCTTCAACAAGCCACCTCATTTTGGCTTCCAGCCCCAAAACCACTATATTGGCAAGGGGAGGGGAAAACAAAACAAAACAAAACAAAACAAAAAATTCCATGAAAGATTTTTGAAACTGTAACATCATCCTTGTACATATGTAAAACATTACTGCTGGAACTTTACTGTAGGATAGTCAGTATCTGTTTTCATTGAAGTCTTTAATTTGTATTCAGGAATTGATAGTATTATATGCCTTTTCAGTACCTCTGTGAATTTTTAAACATAAATGTATTTTCCTTCTCATCTTCTTGGGCTGCTGGCAGGTGTTGGCAGAATTCATCTCTGGCACAGTATTGTCATGTCTTGACTAGCACTATGGAAACACAGCAGGATGACTTTGGTCTGGACTTTTCTGTTTAGTTAAACAATAAAACAGGAATGAATCAAATGTTACAAATGAATAACTGTCTCCTGCAGCAAAAGAAAGTGAGTCTTTCACAGCAATGAATGTTATTGTAGAGAAATGGAGACCTCATTATGTTCATATTCTTATTCTTTATTTCTTTAATGATGAAAAGGTCACTGTCTATAACACTATGTTCAAAAGCACTGAAGTTAGGTCACCTTGGTCTGAGCATAACTGAAATGATTTATACCATGAACTAGCAGCATTTTGTTCCTTGTAGTATAGTCATAACATATATTGCGGGCATTGAGACATTTAGTGGATGACATTGTGGCTCCACTGAAGCCAAATCAAGATGCCATTAAAGTTCATCCAAACAAGACATTCATTGCACCTGAGACACATATTGAAACTGCATTATAACAGCAACCTCCCTATGAACCTGTTGATACCCTGGAACTCATACAGGACACTAGATTTTTGCCTCCATTGAAGCAACAGGGACAATAGATTAGCAAAAGAAGCTTGCCTCTGTTACTGCAGACCTGTGGTATGGATCATCCTATCTTCATGCCTTTGAGGGAGAGTGTTTTAAAGGTATGCAGAAGTAGGTCTAATTCTTTGGAACTTAAATGCAAGTAGTCAGAACGTGCAACCTGTTGACTCTTATTCCACTTCATACGTAAAATGCTTCACGATTTTAAGGAGAAATCACTTTTCCTTTGATTAGTTGTTGCATGGTTGTAATCAGCTTTCACCTAGAACTAAGCTGAAGCATGAAAAACAGCTTTCTAATGATATCCAAGAGCAAGAAATCCTTAAGTCATCACTTTCGAGTTGATAGATGTTCAGTAGTTATGTTCCCCTAGGCTCAATACTGAAGTCAGTCCTGTTTTAATATCTTTATCTATTTGGATGAGGGGATCGAGTGCACCCCTCATCCAAACCCCTCACCTTCTGTCACTTTGCAGTTGGCACCAGGTTGGACTATGGGAGTGTTGATCTCCTGGAGGACAGGAAAGCTCCGCAGAGAAATGTAGACAGGCTGTACAGCTGTCACCTGTGCAGCTATCACTGTGCCCACAGAGACAAGAAGGCCAATGGCATCCTGGCCTGTATCAGAAATAGTGTGACCAGCAGGAC
>JAWWMP010000081.1:95742170-95763697 GCA_035047865.1 Dendrocincla tyrannina
GTCCTGCTGGTCACACTATTTCTGATACAGGCCAGGATGCCATTGGCCTTCTTGTCTCTGTGGGCACAGTGATAGCTCATGTTTAGACAATGTTGACTAGCACCCTCAGCTCCTTTTCCTCCAAGCAGCTTTCCAGCCACTCTTCCTCAAGCCAGCAGCACTGCATGGAGTTATTGTGACTGAAGAGCAGGTCCTGGCACCTGGCCTTGTTGAACCTCATACAATTGGCCTCAGCCCACCGATACAGCCTGTCTACATTTCTCTGCAGAGCTTTCCTGTCCTCCAAGAGATCAACACTCCCACAGTCCAACCTGGTGCCAACTGCAAAGTGACAGAGGGTGCACTTGATCCCCTCATCCAAATAATTGATAAAGATATTAAACAGGACTGACTTCAGTACTGAGACTAGGGGAACATGACTACTGACCATCCATCAACTGGATTTAACTCCATTCACCTCCACTCTCTGTGCTCAGCCACCCAGCCAGATTTACCCCAACAATTAGTGCATTTGTCCAAGCCATGAGCCAGCCACTTTCTCCATGAGAATGCTGTACCTGTAAGTATTCCTTCTCTTGTTTTCAGGTGATATAGTTATAAACATTTTCATTGCATAAAAAACTTGTTTTTTCAGCCTAGTCTACACACAACATTTGTATCATGATACAAGTATAGTTTTGTCTAGCTTTTCCTCGTCTGAGGTAATTATAGCAATATAATCTCATATAAATGCAGTAAAGACAAGTGAAGAGTATCTTATATTATCAGAGTTTATTTTTCTTTTCATATAGGAATAAGCTATGCTGACATATCTTTTATATATAAAACTACAGTAATAAGGTACAGCTGTATAACAGAATTAGTATGTCTTCTGTGAGTACAAAATGCCAAAGAATTAAATTTGTGGTGTAAAAAATACTTGGAAAAACAATAATGCTTGAAACAAAACTAAAAGCTCAGTCAATGAAGCCTATCAGTGGTAATACCTTAGATATGCCTGAGCACAATTAGATTTCTTTGCAAATATGTGTTTGGAGACCAGTGGATAGAAGAGCTCTCTCATTCCACATTAAGTCTTGGCTTTTGTGTGCTGGCTAGGGTTGAGTGTCAGTGTCCACTGCAATTTCTCCCTGCCTAGGAGTGACAAAAATATTTTTAAAACATGTAAATTTTTGTGAATTTTTCTCCAAATTTTCAAAATTTGGAAATACTTAAGAAGAGGAAAAGTAATAGAATTTCTTGAAGGAGTGTTACCAACCAATCATTGTGGTTAATCATGGTGTTAAATGATAAAACATAGCCAGCTCTTCCAGTCAGAGCTCAAGAGTCTCCTGCCTGACCAGTGGAGCCCATCCCAGTGCCTGGAGACCCAAAACCTCTGCTCAGGCTCAGGGATGTGGCTGACACTTTTTCTATTTGCAGGCTCAGCCAGTAACACAGCTGACCACGTGTCTCAGAGACTCACAATGAGGATACTTATGTGGTCAGTCATGCAGATTGAGACAGACAAGGGTTTGCCTTCAGCAACACCTACATACAGGGCTCTCACAAAAAGCACAGGCAGCCTAGTCCCCTCTTCATCTGAAAAGGCAGAAGTCACTGGTTTAGGCACACGCACACAAATGCACAACACTCTCCAGGTTCACAAGCATACACACACACACACACAGATCCATTCAGTACCTACTTCTCTTTACCCAACACCTCTTCCTGAATCCCAAGTCCTCTTATCTCCTTCAGGGGTCCCCAACTTACCAGTTAGTGCATACTCAATAATTACTGGCAAACCCATAGAACTCTCATGCTTGATCATACAACCCACCTTTGCAATTCCCCACTAAGCATAGACCCTCTGAGCACCTGTCCTGGATCCAACTATGCCTACTCACTGTTCAGCTTAAAGTTTGCTAGCTTTGCTAGCAAACTACACATTCCCCATGTACACTAAGACTGGGAAACATACTGATATTTGGTCCCTGTGCTCCCCAGTCACTCCACTAGCTCTCTTCATAGGGCCCCATCTGACTCCAGTATCTGGCGTCAATTTTCACTCACACACATGCAGATCTCACCAGTAACTGGCACTTAGTCCCTACAGCACAGACATGAGCATACAATGAGAGAGAGTGAGATTACATAGAGAGGAGATTTAATTAGATGTAAGATGATAGGAGAGACTGGTGATCAGGTGCAAGGCTCAGCCAGACAAATGCACTGACTGGATCTGTTTTGCACACGACCAGACCCTTTTATACCCTTTTCTATCTGACCCCTCTTTGTTCTTCCCTGTATGTTCCCTATGGGTCGAAATAGTTCCACTGATTTCCCCATCATCCCAGGTCTGGGGTCCTTCTGATTTACAGTTTTATCAGTTACAAAGTCCAAGTTGATCTACCTGGAATTGTTGCTCTGAGGTTTCTGGGTAACCCATCAATTATCATTAGGTTTGTTTCTTGTCTTTGTCTCCATGTTTACTTTGTCAGGCCTGTGTCTTGGTGTGTTTTGTTTTTGTTTTCCCCTTTTTCTCCATTGGTTTATCAGTTGTCAGGGTCACTGATTTGATAATTTTGTAAGAATAAACATTCCTACACTCTCAGGTGCTGCCAACATTTAGTGCATCTGACCAGGTTTGGTCTTCATCATTCCCTCCCTTTTTCATTTGTCCTTCAGGTTTGTATTTCTGTATGTTCCTGCTTAAGACTTCCTCTTATTCTTTCCTGTTAAACTGAAGAAAGGTCCTTGATCAGATACCCTTAGAAGAGCTGACATTCTTCCTATATGTAACCTTACACATAGCTGGAATAATAAATTGTTCTGTGTGAACAAAACCTCAACAAATTTTTACAGATCAGTTTTATTTTTTTTACATTTAAATTAGTTTCTGATCTGGTAAATAAAAGAATGACCAAACCCAAAGTTTTACATGAAGTATCTTAATTTAAGACATACTTCTATAATGGTATACTATTAAAACAGTATAAAAATGTCTGTAGTATATTATAAAAGTGTCTTTGTTATCATTTTCTTCCTGCAGAATAGATGTCAAATATTTACATTACCTTAAAATATGTAGTAGATTATTTATAACTTTTGATTTCTTTTTTTAACCATTAGGAAATCCTGAAAAAATTTCAGAAGCAAATGTGTATATCCAAGTTCTCGATGTGAATGATAATGCACCAGAATTCCCTAAATACTATGAAACATTTGTTTGTGAAAATGCAGTTTCTGGGCGGGTAAGCATGAAGAAGTTAGCTATCAGTTTTCTCATTACAATGAAGATTTGGTCTGAGATGTTATGGTTTTCTTTAGTATTGATTATTTCAACATTGATTATTCTGTGTGTATAGGCTGCATTTTCTTTATTTAAAAAAATAGTTTTGTCAATATATGTATAGTCTGAAATTTAAATTTCAGAACATTGATGTATATCTTTCCCCCTTTAAGACAAAATCAATATATCTTGTTTGCCTTCAAAAACAGTAAGAGAAATACAGACATACACTTCTGCAAAAAAAACCATGACACATTTGTTTCATGTTAATGTCACAGATGTAAAGCCTAGGTCTGGTAGTTTCATCAACACCACAACATAGGCTGGAAGGACCAGGCTTAGACCAGATTTAAACCAGATTTATTGTGTTCTTCAATTGGAAATCATTTATTGTGGACTGAATTTAAACCCTGTCTAGTTCAGTGGAAGTCTGCAAATATTTAAAACACAGCCTTCGCAACAACTTCCCCTGCTGGCAGCTTAAGCTACTGTTGCATTAAGCATCCTTCCCTGGAGGTTTTTTTTGCATTTCTTACTCATGCCCCAGGTGAATGGGGTAACGTCAGTCAGCTGCCCTAATCCCCAGGTACACTGTTATCTTTCCATTGTCCTCTTGCAAAAATAAAAACAAGGGTGTTAAAAGGTGGGGTTTTGTTTTCTTTTAGTGGGTTTTTTTTGTTGTTGTATTTTTTTTTTGGGGGGGTGGTTTCTTATTAGTTTGTTTTTTAAAGAAAAAGGTACGAAATGAAAAAAAAAAAAAAGAGCAACAAGCTATATACAGAAAAATCTATGTTTTCCCACCACCATGAAGCATTATTTGGACATACAAAATGGACCTGTGGGATGCCTGTGGTGGTTCCATTCAAACATTTGACTGTGTTTTGGCTCCTGAATCAGGAGCTTCCGAAACAGAGCTTCTCTTTTTATGTCAGTTTGGTTTACTTTGACCATGATTAGTCTGCAGTTAAATAGACCTCTTCCTGTTGCTCAAGTAATTTCTTTATAGCTTTTTGTATCCATTTACGTTTCTCCATAAACATTCACTTTGTTCTGCACTACCTCTGGTTCAGAGGTATTTGGAGGAAATAATTTCTTTTGGTCTTTAGGTAACTCATTGACAAATCAAAGTATAGGCATTAGATCAACTGCTCTTTATGTTCCTTGATTTCGAGACATTATGAGCTAAATATGAATCTTTATAAAATGGTTATTTGCAATCCATGTTTTGGACTTGCCTACAATATAGAAACCCAGGTGATTTATTACTCAGGGGTTTTATATTCCGTAGTTGTTTACTGATAAATAGTGTCTGTGTGCTAATCTATCAATAATTACTTTTCAATATCAATTAACTATATGTATTAAGTATTTGGGGAATCACTAGATAAAATGGCACTGTAAAGAATAGCACTGGTAAAAATATTAATAAACTTTTTGGGCCTAGTACACAATAATTCCTCTTTGACACTGTAATACATGAATTAGGGATGAACATGATATTTTTCTCATTTTACATATAGGAAAAATGTTACTCTCATTTTTGTTTTTTTGGTTTTTTTTTCTTATTTCATTGACATAAGTTTTGAGAATTACAGGTATCTTTAGCTTAGCCTGTGGAGACTGTGATAGTAATATTAAATAATATTCTCATTAACAAATGATCTTAGGAAGAACAACAGGAAATTACTACTAAAGTGCATAATTATCACAGTCAGAGTTTATGATATTTTGTTCAGCATTCATGATTTAAACCAAATTTTTAGCTGATGTATCTTATTTGGTGGTATTAATGTGTTTGGTTGGTTGATTGGTTGGGTTTTTTGTTTTGTTTTGTTTTGTGGGTTTTTTTGTTTGTTTTGTTTTTAATTTTTACTCATGGAAAAAAGAACCTTTATTTTCATAAGCAAGAAACCAAAAGGTTCAAAAGTGATTTTATAGATGGCCTGGTTGTCCACTGAATAACGAAATTTACATTTCAGAGGATTTAGTTTAAGCAGTTGAAGGACTTAATCAGGACATTAAATATCCTTTTATCTTAACCATATTTCTTCTATCAATTCCAAATAGCTCAGAAATCTGCTTACATGTTGAGATCAAAGCTTATATAGTTACCCTATCACATTTCAGTTACTAAAACAGCCATGTCTATCTATTTAGCTGGAAAGAATATGATGGCAGATGTTCTCAAAGACGTTCTGCACTTCTGGAATTCACTTCTTTCACAGATCTGAGCTGAGTTCTGTCTCTTTTCATAGGATATTCCAAAATATGTTTACATATCCCAGTTTATAGTGTTTAGGGGAAAGAAAGGAAAGGCCTTGCAGAGGGAAAAATACTAGGAAAAAAAGAAATTTCTTATTCAATCCAGACTTTATCCTGGTGTCTGTCTGGTTTATAATAAAAGAAATATAGAGTCATGTGGCAATTAAGTTATTTTTACACAGCCTAACAGTATGTGGGGTTGTGATAAACAATATGAAATACATCATGAATAAAATAATTATGGTCCTAGTCATACAAACTCAGGAACAGTTAATAGTAGCCTTAGTCTAGAGGAGGGGGCTTGTTTTGAAGTTTTGGAATTTCTGAAAGATGATAAAAATTCTTTGTCTGATTTTATTGACTGAGTGTTGATCCTCAAGTCCCTGTGTGGTGTTTTTGTGAGAGTTGCAGACGTGTTTGGCTTAGCCTCCAAAAGTCATTCAAACAAAAACATTATATTTCAGTCTGTGGGACTATAATCAAAACATAGCAACAAAAATGGATGTAAAGAAGATAGATAGGTGTTTTTTAGCATCATACTACATCCATGAATCATGTTTATTAGATATTTCAAATGGATTTTTCACTATCCATTTAAAGTTATAGTTGCGTACTGTCCTATAATACAAAAGTCAGCTGTGTACTAACCACAACAGAAGTTTTGTTTTGCACATTGAAAAACCACTTTCACTGTACCCTCTATATTACATATATTATTTTTGAAATTAATTAAACATGAAAGTTATAATGTTAAATAACATCTATCCTATCCATCTTCTATATTATTACAGATATAGTTATTATCTGATCAAATAGAACAATATTAGCAAGGCTTTCAAACCCATGATTTCTTTTTGATTGGACCTTATGACTTTATAACTGTATGTAAATGTGGTAAATGATGATCACAATATGTTCATCAATAATTTCATATATTTACCATTTATGAGTGTGTACAGTAGCTATAAACCTTTGAACTTCAGAGAAAATATTCTATACAAATAGTCAGTGGACCAAATCTGTCCCAAAGGTAACATTAGACTAGAGCAAAAATGGATCTGACCCTAAAAGCTTAATTTCCAAGGCATTCGTAAGTTAACTCCTCTGGAAGACACAGCTTGAAAGTTTGATGTAGACTATGGCAAAATCCTTACATTCTAGGTAAGCAAGCTGGCCATCCAGAAGGTACCTACGGTAATTTCAGCCCTTTTGTGACTCTTGGTCTTTCTTCATATCATGCAGGAGGATGATTTCAGCTCAAGATAAGCTACACTGAACATACCTTCATTCTGAATTAATGCTGTCATCTCTAATGCATATTTATTCTGGAAATTCTGAGTTCCTGTAATTTGAGGATCACGTATGAAGTGACTCTGATGTCGCAGCTTGCTTAGTAATTTTTATTAGATCCAAAGAAGGGACTAAGTATGCAGAGCACTTTGCGTTAGAGATAAGAAAAAAAGGAAATTTATTTACTCAGTATCCAGCACACAATAAAATAGTAATCATTTACAATTAAAGTGGAAAGTACTCATTTGACATTACTTTTCCACATAATGAAATGCTGACAGAAGAAAAGATAGGTAATCTTTAAACAATATCCAAGAGTATATGATTAAAGATGAGCAGCTAGGTAAAACAGATCCTGTCTAATAAATCATGATGCAAAATTATTTTTGATAGCAAAGAAGTGAAAGTGATAGGCTAGTAAGACAATATTTACTATTTCACATTGCATGCTCTCTTCATTATTTACAAAAAGCATCTGAACAGCAATGATAAGAAAATAAAAAGTTAAAAAAAAGAGATTACATCCTTTAGAATGTAAAAACATGGTGAAGCTGTGAAAGCAATATCTATTGTAGGAGATTCTTACTCTGAGCTGCACATGCAGATTCACTGAGTATAATTTTTGACATTTTAAAACAGTAGGCAAAGTGGCCCACAGAAAATTCCTTTTTCTGTTTTGTATGGAGCATGATTCAACAACATTATCTCTTAGCAGAATGACACAGGTGGGACAAGTTTATCAGCATATGCAAGAAAACATAAAAAAGCATCTCAGTGTCATAGCATGAGCTTTGTAATTGTTAGTCCCTTGCTGATAAGTACAACATTTTATTTATAGCTTAGCAGGAACATTTAGAGTAGACCCAGAGATATCAGATCAATATCCTGTCAATTTACTTTTCAAAACAGAAACAGTCAACAGGAGAACCTTGGTCTTGAGGTAGAAGATCTATCTGTAACATGCAGCATTGACTGTAGTACTGAACATTTTAATCTTCTACCTGCATTAAATTCAGATGGTCAGTAAACATTGTTAAGCAATAATAAAAATCTTACTACTTATAACACCTGCCAATTTGAACAAAACCAGTTCTGTACTCAAAAGAAGGTGTGTTTAGACCTCTTACATCCTGTAAGAGGTGGCAGACCTCCTACTGAAGGATATTGTGTGGAAAATAAAACAAAGAAACTGAAATAGAGGGAGGCAACAAATATGTTCCTACTTCCTTCCATTTCTCAGTGGGATTGGTAAGACTATAGCTGGGTATAGAAGTACACACAAAGAACTCAAAAGACTAAGAATACCTAATATCAAACTTAATAGTACTGATTGTTGTTCAGGTAGACAATTTATGCCTTAAGTTGAGCTTGGTTGAGAAAAAGCCTGTAAAAGCAGAAAGGGCTGTAACATAGGAGTTTTGTCCTTACTTCTGGAAATCTCCATAATTCCAATTTGGTGAGACCACTCGGTGTTGAGGAAATAAATTTTCAATGATTTTTCAACAAGGCTACTTGGCAGCCAACTACTCCATAATCCATTTTTTTTTTTTATTTACAAGACAAAGAATACCCAGCACCCAAACATTCAATCCAAAGAGGTTTACTGAAAATCTCTTCTGTACAAAATAATTAAGGAATGGGAGGTCAGAGCTCTTACTGATATCTTAGACTCTCTCACTGATGATAATTATTACATGAATGTGACCATTACTCAGTTGGATGGGAACGCTGAGTACAGCAGGACTCATCTTTTTGTGATCTTAGATCAAAGGAGATCTTGCTGTTCCCAACAGTGATCTCAGTGTGTTTCTAAAGAAATAGTGAATGAGGCCCACCCACCATGAGCTTAAATCAGTTTTTCAACAAGAATCAAGTGAATTAATCTCTGCTTTAAAGAAATATCAATTTTAAATGGACTGCTGGATTATTAAAGCTTCTAGATTAATGAGACTTGAAATTAGAAATTTTAAAGAAATTAAATTTCAATGTAGTCAATACAACAACTGATATAATCTTGCAGAACCAACATATTATTCACTATATTTTCTTTGTTTACACACTAAAAAGTGGAAGGTTCATAAGCCTAGATACAAAAAAATGTGCAGTTTCTGAGTCTGTGATCCCAATCTCCCAGGTAAAAGGCTAGAATTTCCTAGGTTAGATGTACAAAAATCTAGAAAACTAGAATAAAAAGAAGCAATTTCCTTTACTCTGAGTGATTCTTGCTTTAGAGTCAGCAAAATTAGAGCTACCTATTGCTCTCTGAATATTTTATAGACTAATCTGGGTTTTGCTGAATCTTACTGGAAATGATATAGTAAGAAGTAAACAATTCCTGCTAAGGTGAATCCTTAAAGGCATATGAATATGTCTAGAATAACCATAGGAATCTCAAATTTATGTAGAACAAAACAGCACAGATCAAAGCAAGGAAAGGTGGCCTGTTTTTTTTTTTTTGGGGGGCGGGGAGAGGGGTGTTTGTTTTTTTGTTTTTTTGTTTTTTTCCAGGTAGCCACATATTCCTTAGAATGTTACAGATTAAATCAGATATAGGCTCTATAAATTTGTGCATTCTGTATGGAAAATATGGAAGTCAATAAAACATATCCAATTCACAACTGCAATAATTTTATGATTTACAAACGATAGACTCCCAAAAAGTTTCTGAAGACATTGCTAATGCTTGGTTGGACAGAATGAAAACTGGAAGTATAAAAATGATATATTTTTTAGGCTCTTTTGTTATGTAGGCAGGTAATACTTCTCTACCAAGTAACTAAACTAAAACAAAAATAAACCAAACTAAACCAAATTAGATGTCTCTGTCTGCATATTCGTCTGCATATTTAATACACCTTAATAGACCCTGAATTGTAAGGACAGACATAAATCCATAACAAGGTTTTTCTCATCTGTGACCATGAAGATGATACTAACGAATTGTCAAGAAAGGTCAGCAGGGTCTTTTTTTTTTTTAGTTTTTTTTGAGGTATACGGGAGAATATTATAATGGAAATGTGTCATTCTTCATGGTTTAGACTGTATATGTAGTTTTGTACTCTTACTGTTCATATTGAACATATTCTGGGAACTGTTTCCTTGTAAAAATGAAGCTTGTGGTGATCAAGGTAATGATAGTGGCCAGTTACCATTCCTCACTTATTTCTATACCTATATTTCCATCACCTTAGTGATTTTGTTAGTTCTGAGGAAAGAAAAAAAAAAAATCCCTCAAGAGTCTCCATCCTTTGTACACTGTGACATCAGTGAAGAGTTGCTCTTCTCATTAATAGCAATAAAAGAAAAAAATCTTAAGAGTCCTCATTTTTCCATAGAGTGGAAATATAGATTTAAAATACATTTCACAGAGAAAAAAGAAGCTGTGTGGTGTAAGCCACATTTTGCACTCTACTGCGATGATTGCATCCAACTTAGCTTGCTTGAAAAGAAAAAGAACATGTGCTAAAGTTTATATCTTTGACTGTAAAACGGTTTAATCAGGAAAGAGTTTTTAGAGGCACAGCTGTAGGAGTCATATCCATTGACTTACTGCTTCACTTCTTAAGCACTGCTTATAGCATTCAGGTGTTTTTTGGTTTGAGGAAAGTTGAGGTTTCCAGTCACTTGAGTACCAATATCTGCAAGGCAAAAGATGACTGATAAAATAGAGATGAAGTTCAAATAGGTGGGCCTGCATCAGTTTGCTTTTGTCCTGATCAGTAGGATCAGTAAGACTCATATATGCTGATCATTAAATATTTACTGATACAAATAAGAAATACAAGCTCCTTTTAAACAGTAGTCTTGCTAATTGTGTTAACTGTGTGTTTACTTACAGAATGAAAGAGATTCTTTTGAATGCTTTTTGATTTTTTATTTTATCTTGCAATGACTATCTGGTTTGGCATATTTCTAAATGAAGAGTATTTTGCTTTCTTTAGAAAAAGCAGCCAAAAAACTTCCATAATCAATCTGTTATAATATTCAGAATCAACAATTCAACACATGAACCTGTCAGCTTTCTGGAGCTACAATATATAAGTTTAATGATATTAATGTGTTTGTGGAGTGGAAGGAAACATTTTGTACAGAAAGATTTCATCCAATGTAAATGATGTACTCTCCATCTTGAATTAAAAACAAACAAACAAAAACAAAACCCAAAACAAAAACCACCAAACAAAAAAACAACTCTCTATATATAAGATTTTTTTTTTTTAATTTACGGAGATTTCATTTCCTCCTGGTCATTTGATCTAGAAAATATTTTACATTACCTCAAGATTTTAATGCCTGCATGTCTCAAATGGGTGAAAAGTTAAAGCAGAGTATTTACAGAATACGAGTCGTAATAAGCTTATTTTGGTATGTGGTGAATATTTGTATAACAGACATTTAAGACAGATTCACAGAACACATCTTCAGCATGAATAATTTAATGTACCTGGTATATCCTTTTATTGTTTTAAAGGACAAGTAAATTCTTTTATTCTTAAACAACTCTGTTCTTTTGTCTTTCCAGCTAATTCAAACCATAAGTGCAGTGGATCAAGATGACTCAGCAGGTGGTCATCATTTTTACTTCTCATTGTCTCAAGAGGACACAAACAACTCACATTTTACTGTCAAAGACAATCAAGGTAGTGTCATTCATGTATCTCTTTAAGACCTTCCTAATGAAATATGCATGCTTCTAGTGGTCCTCATTTTTTTAGAAACTTAAATACTTAAAAACTTCAATAGAAATTGTCATTATAAGATAAGAACTTTTCCTGAGGTCCATTTTGAAACAGTAATTTAATAGTACCAAAGAGTTTGTTGTACATTTCAAATTGATAAGATGAACAGCAAAAGAGAGATCTTCTTTATACTTCAAGAAGAGAAAAAAAACATTGAGATGAAAAATATACTCATAGTCCTTAAAATTTATTTTCTTAACGTGGAATATGGTGGGAAATTCCAACTTTCTTGTAAAAATTATTTGTCTGAGAAATAAGATTACCAGAAAGAAAAGATTGATATTAATAGAACTTGATACTTCATCACTTCAGCAAAATCATAAAAAACAGATAACTAGGAATGTATTCTTCTTTCATAATATACTTTGAATTGCTTACACTGATTATTGACGACACCTACAATGTCTTCTTTATATTTTAGTGTTATTCAGAACTAATATTGATTGAGACTCTTATTAAAACAGTGATATAGAGAAATAGCAAGCAAAACCAATCTACGATGTAGAGTATAGGTTAAATATCTGATGGAATTTCAGGGAAGATTACCATTTAGTCAGTCGGCTAAGACTAAAAAAAACCTCTTCAGACTCAGCTAAAGTACACATTGTTCTCATTGACTTTGTCAATTATTTGAATGTTCTGGCTAAGGGACTAAATCAATGGAAATAAGTTTTAGAAAGTTCTGACTCTGTTAAACAGCAAACTACTTCTCTCAATTATCTTCAAAGTTGGTCAATGTATCAATAAGTATTTCAATTCCCAGCTCCATTAACTTCTCACTCCCTGCCAGGGAAAGATTACTTGTTACATTAAGGTCAAATTGTGTACTAAGCCATGAGCCTTTCCCACCTTCCCTCATTCTACCCAAAACCCAAGCAGATTCTCATACAAGGCAACATATTCAGTTCCTCTTGGTGACTACTAATGGCGGGGAAAACCAAGCAAGCAAACAAAAAAAACTTTTAGAATATGATGCAATCAGCTCTCAGTCTGTCCCTTTCTCCTGGATTCCACAGAAATGGCTGAGTGAATTGTGATAATGCTGAGGAAGACCAAAAGTGATTATCTATCTACAATATTTTATCTCAGAGCTGCTTTCTGAACTACAACAGAAACCTAGAACAACTTAAATGTGAGGGAGTTAACTTCAGTAGATTGTATGGAGGGGTATTTTAGATGGGTTTTTGTTTAGTTTTTGTTTTTTGTTTTTGTGGGGTTTTTTTGGTTGGTTGGTTGGTTGTAGTTTTCTGGGGGTTTTTTTGTGTGGGTTTTTTTTTTTTTTTTTTTTTTTTTTTTTTTTTTTTTTTTTTTTTTTTTTTTTTTTTTTTTTTCCTATGTATATGTATGCACACATAGAGTAATTCACTCTGCCAGGACAAAAAGGTCTGACATGGAAATATTTATAGGGTTGTTTGTTTTTTTTTTTTCTTCTTCCCATTACACATTGATGTAGATGGGACTGTTTTGTTGTTGTGTTACAAGCTAAGTTCCATATTTGAATTAATTGATATGCAGTAGGAGCTGAAATTAAGCTGCTTACTATGTTTTGTACAGAATAGATTTCGAAACATTAATATTTAAATACAAGGCAAAGTGAAAGCCTCTAAAACTTTTTGCTATAGAAGGAAGTCAGCTAGCTCCAGCTTTTGAGCTAGGAATAGAAATAAAAGACTATTTTAGTGGACTTCTTTCTTACTTTCTCCTCCTTCCCTTGCCACCTGTTTTCAAAATGTGATGCTACAAACAGTTTTTAAGCCTTTTGATTGGTAAATTGTCTATATTTTATCTATGAACTGATGGCTTGGTAGCAGCTGGTTACATGGAACCATTTTAAGAATCAATTAATTAGTCTGAACAGGCATCAGATATTGAAAATGGTGCAAATTTCTTTGGTTCTGAACACTAAAAGCAGAGCTCTTAGGACAAATTTTATTATTGTCCATGCAATATATATGTCAAAAATAAATGTAATTTATTCATTATTGACAAAATACCCACCAAATATCAGTGCCTGGTTTTACTTTTTCAACTTTCTTAATATGTAGCTTTGGACAGTACCATTGGTTTTAAGTAGGTGAGATTCCACTGGAATATTATGGCTGTTATTAGAAAACCAATGCATACCATCATCGTTTGTCTTCTAGATAACACAGCTGGGATTTTCACAAGGAAAAGTGGCTTCAAGAGACAAGAGCAGGTTTTTTTCTACTTGCCAATCTTAATTCAGGATAATGAGACCTTACCGCTGACGAGCACAAATACTCTCACTGTCACCGTCTGCGACTGCGACACTGAAGTTAACACCTTCTATTGTCGATATGAAGCTTTCATGTATTCCTTGGGTCTTAACACAGAGGCTCTAGTTGCTGTTTTGGCTTGCATACTAATACTCCTAGGTAAGTACAATTAAGAAAAATGACTTTGTTTCCTTTTCTAGAGAAGTTGGTTAAGTGAAAAAGACGTATCTTTGACTGGAAGACAGGAAATATTGATCCATTGGGAAAAAAAAAATTGAAATAAGGCAAATGCTTCATTTTTTTTCTGTTTTCTTAATTACAATTTCTCTGTTCCCCTCCCCAGTTTTCAGTAAAATTCAAATTTTAACACAATTTCTTAAAAGTTGAGTGTAGTTGAGTCATGGTCCTCCTTACTCCTCCAGCATTCCAATAAAAAATATTTCAGAGTCCAAGTCTGTATTGAGCCCAGGTAAAGCTGAAGACAACATTACACAAGAAAAAAGGCTAGTGTAAGATTATATTAAGAGGAGCAGCACTCTACTCATTCTGCCTTAAGAATGGCAAATGAAGAGCTGAGATCAATAATTAATAAAAGAAAAAGAGAATTGCATTCTCAGAAAAAAGTTCCAGAAACAAACAGGGTGTTTCTCTGCCAGTGAATAAGGTTAAATCTCCAGACAGCATCTTCTCCAAATGCTGGACATCTCCTTTTTCCTCTCAGGAGACATCAACTCCATGATATTTGGGAGGTCGTGGTTGGGAAAAGCAGGTTTGAGAGAGTTTCAAACGCACAGAATTGTGCTAGTACCTCTATAAAGGGTCATGCACAGCTGACAAATGGCACTAAAAACCAGACCAACAACCCAAGGCTGGCTGTTCTGGTGCTGAATGGGGATATGCCTGCTGCAAGATATACTAGAGTGACAGAGAAAGAGCTGCTTCACTTGATAAAGCACACACCTATCACTGCAACAATTCTTTTTTTCAGAATAAGGATATTCCTGCAGTGTTCCATGCTTGATTTGATGACACATGTTATAACACCAAGTACACTGTATTAACCATTTGCTCAAAGTTAAATATCCATTCTGAAACTCTGAACCTGTCTGAGTTAGTAAAGGTAAGGTATGGTAGCTTTTGAGGCGAGGAAAGAAAAAGAAGTGGTAGAAACAGGTAGGTTTGTTTCCCAAGACAAAACAATTAACCTTAGATCTTGGTCACTAACCATGGTCATGTGCTTCAAGAACAAATTCAAGCTGATGTCAATAAACCAACAGAGGAAGTCTTCTTAATTTCTGTTGCCTGTGCAACATGTGACATGTCCATATTATGCCACATAGGAGTATGTTTCATAAAATGTCATGTCCAAAAATACCACAAAACAATTGATAGGTTACAAACTTATAAAGTGTGGAAACCTAGCATAAACTGATTTTCAATAACATTCTTAAAAAAAAAAAAGGAATCAAAACTAGACAACTGCAGCATAATATCTAGTTGCACAAATGTAACACGCAGAAAGAAAGAAGCAATAATAACAGAAATCACATTGCCTTAAGAAAAAAAAACTTTCAATGACAATTATTCTCTCAATTTGTTTGTTAATGAGAGCAAAAATAATAATAATAGTTTTTTATATCACTGAAAGAAATATACATAATTATAGAGTAAACCTTTTTTTTTTTCATAAAAAAGACATCTAAGTAAAGAAATATTTTTCTACCTTCCTTCTAGTGTATGACCTCTACTAGTCTATAAGTAACAGCATCCAATAAACATATTATCATTAACTGATAATATGAGGCAAAACTGAGGCCTGAAAATGAAGACTTGCAACTCTCTTCTGATGTGTTTTGATCTACCATAGTAGCAACCGAATAAAAAAAAAATCAAGACAAATAAAACTAATGGAATTAATTTGAATTTATACTAGTGAAAAAAAAATAAAAATTAACAAGTTCAAACCCACATATATTCTGCATTCCATCCAAAAGGTTATGGCTTATTTTCCTTAGCATATTGAATAGAAACCAAACCTAATAATTTCCTGTTGTACCTTTCACCTCCTGACTGAATCTCTTTGTGAGAACTCATTGAAATTTCTCCTAAAATAGAACCCTATTATTCAGTTCCACACTAAAAGGAGTTGACAAGAAGCAGCAGACATACCTGTAAGTTATGACTAGGACCTTTGTAAGGCTTTGAATTCTCAAAATCAAATAAAAATGATGGAAAACAATGGAAGGGAAGATCATAGTTTTTATGTCTAATTGGGAGTACTCTTGACTAGACATTGGCCATTTCTTGACTCCCCAACAAAGTCCAGGGATGCACTAGTTCCCCTACATCCACCTCCTGGTTTCCAACAGAGAACACAGGAACAGGCTTGTCTGCTCTTCCAGAGTCACTTTATTTAAATCTGAGTTTAGATCTACCTTAGGCCTTCTAGTCAGTCTAAATTTACAGGCAGGTCAGTGTGCATTTCAAGTTTTGTTTGATTGTTGCAAGATATTTGAACCTGATCACTTTGTGTGACTAAGGGGACTAAGGATCAGGTAAGTTGTATCATGACATTTTCCAGGCCATCACTGGAATTATTCATCAAGGGTTTCTTGGTTGCTAGCAGAGAGGTACTCTCTCCAAGTGGAATAAACCCAGGGTGTCTACTAGGTCTATGTATATCACCAAAGTCAAAGAAGAGATATAGATAAATACATTAGTCCAAAAGAAAAACAAATTACTCTAGCGCACTCTTTACAAACACACATATTTTAAATTAATTGAATATTTTAATTTATTTTTATGCTTACTTAAAGTGAAATAATAAATAATTTGCCATATCTCTGAAAACTAATTTTCCTGTTTGGAAAGTTAAAACCACCTGAGTTTTGTAACATTTATGTTTCCAGTGCTTTCAAGTTTGATGTTGGTATCTCCCAACAAAATGAACTAGTTTACTGTAAATAGGTACAAAAAAACCCCAAAACCTACTGCAATTCCCTCATATTCTTAAGTAAAATCCTGTATTTGTTGGCACTTGTATCATTTTATGTCCTGAGTTAAAAATTACAGTCCACAAACTACTTACTTATTAAATAGAACAACTGATTTCAGTTAAAAACTGAAATCATTAATCTCTGTGAGTCATAGACTAATTCAAAGGGATCATTCAGTTAAAAATGAAATTAGGTAGGATTAAAAAACAGTTCTTTAAAATAAAATTTAAAAAAACTTTTACATATGAAAGAAATAAGATCATCTGATTCACAGGCCTTGACAGTAAAATGACACAAAATTTATTGAGAGTCTTCAAATTTTGAAATCAGCATAACAGAAATAGTTAAACTTCATTCTGCATAGTCTGTGGAACTGAACATTTCAGCAAGATGAGGAGGATATCTTGCTCATTGTCTCGGTTTTCATTTGATCTTCCTGGGGCTTTGATCAGAGAGACAGTGAGAGATTAAGAATTTAAATTCTTGAATGTGAAATGGATATATTATGTAATAAAAAAAAGCAGTTTCAAAAAGCATAACGTGTTTCCATCAGTTTCAAACTCACATTTACCAAAAGAACTGCTTCATTTCATTCACCTATTTTATAAGTCCCTTTGCAGCCATTTTCCCAACACACCCACTGGTCATCTCAAAACCATAAAATCCATAAAAATTACAGCTCTATAAATTTGCTAAAGGAGCTTCACTTTGCAACAACATTGATATTAAGAAAAGTCACCAATTTTTAAGTCTTTCCAAGCACATTCAAAGTCTGTGGTTCTGTTTAATTTTTATTTTTTTTCCTTTTTCTTCTTTGATTTTTCTTTTTTTTTTTTTTTTGTCAGTATTCTTTTTGGCAATTATAACCATAAGGCAGCAAAAGAAGAAGTCTCCCTTTTCAGAGAAGATAGAAGAATTCAGAGAGAACATTGTCAGTTATGATGATGAAGGAGGTGGTGAGGAGGACACAGAAGCCTTTGATATCTCAGCACTGAGGACACGCACTGTCATGCGAACACACAAACCTCGGAAGAAGGTCACCTCTGAAATCCACAGCCTCTACAGACAGTCCCTGCAGGTTGGCCCAGACAGTGCAATCTTCAGGCAGTTTATTTCAGAAAAGCTTGAAGAAGCAAATACAGATCCTGCTGTTCCTCCGTATGACTCACTTCAAACCTATGCATTTGAGGGGACCGGATCCTTGGCAGGATCCCTCAGCTCATTAGGTTCAAACACGTCAGAGGCGGATCAGAATTATGACTACCTTGCAGACTGGGGCCCTCACTTTAAACAGCTTGCAGGCATGTACACTTCCCATAGAAGTGGGGGGGATTAGGTACCCTTTGGTTTATTCTTTTATTTTCCTAAACCTCAGCAACCAAAAACAGCTGTGGATTTGAAAAGGAGATCATCCCACCTTTAAGCATGAAAAATAAGAGCCCAAGAGTTTTAGTATGGAAAGTCTTGGATGTAGAAATCTCTTGAAAACAAATCACACCAGTGGTGTTATGATGAGAGGGGATGGAGCCTGTCATTTGAAAATCTTGTGGTTATTTAGGTGCATGAATGCAAACTGTGCTGTGGATACATAGCTCCTCTTCTGGATACTATAAAAACCTGGGTCTTGCATGTACAAAAGGAGTAGAAGCCATAAACGGATGTCGTAAACATTCTATCATCCAGAAGCTTTAAACAGCTTCCCAAAGTTAAGAAAGACTTTTGCTTTCGCAGTTGAATACATTCATTAACCAAAGTTAAACATGCATATTTTTATAATGCTTCATTATATAAATATACCTGTGTGAAAAAGTAGACCCTAAATATTCTAATACAGTTGTCAGAAGTGCTCACAGAATCATCATTGTTCTCAAGATGAAAAAACTAAAACAAATGTCTTTTCTTATCAGTGTAAAAATAAAGACCCATTACAAGTATTTGCTGCCACTTTAGTTTTCAATGAGACTATTGGAAGATGTGTAAACCAATACTTAATTTAACAAATAAGATAGAAAATAGAATCAATATTTAACTTAAATATTGCGATCAACCACATTATATATTACTGTGCTTAGAACAAAATGCTGTCCAAATAGAGGCTTTTTTTCTTTTATTAAGAGTTTAAAGGATGACTGATTTACCAGCACAGATTTATTTTTTTATTATGGAATATAAAATTAGCTGCAGTAGTCAGTTTTATTATAACAATATTAAGAATCTTTAAAATGCTAAACTGATGGTTGTAAAATTTTATGTATGACATTAGATAATAATATAATAAAATGTTTTAATGTTCATCCACTTTGAAAATCATCCTGAATCATTTTGCGAGACTCAAGATTTCAAAATTAAATTCCCACTGTATTTTTTCTAAATATTCCATAACAAATATAAAGCTGTCTCAGAATATTTCTTTGCTCTTACTTGTACCATTACAGAACTGAGGTCATCAAATGTTTTCAAAATGGCCTGTCTGGAAAAAACAACCCACCTGGTTTTTTTGTTGGTTTTTTTTCCCCTCTCTTTCATCAGGCAATTGCATCATCAGGAAATATTACAGAAATTGCATCATGTAATCAACCGATTCAATCAGCTAAAGGCTGGCATCAGGCTAAAGAAAGGCATACAAAATATTTCTTTCTGCTTTCCTCCTTTTTTTTTTTTTTTTTTTTTAAAGTAAGATTGTAGGTAAGTTCAATAGAATTAACAGAGAGCCAGGAGAGCTTGTGCAAGGGAGAAACAAACAAACCTCAACAAACAAGCAAATGAAGGCATGCAACATACAAGCTCTGCAATGTTTGCTGCAGTTGCTCATCAATGAAGAAAACCAAGGCATGTAGGCTTAATGAAAAGGTGCTACTGCAGAGTTTAAATTCCTGGTAGCCAGAAATAAAATATGCAGAGGAGTTTGAAAATCAGGAGAGATTTCCAGTGTGAGGTCTCGTAAGGACAGAAACATTATTCATTATACTCAAAGATGGAAAAACACAGGGAGAGGAGTGGGGAGTAGAGCAGCCATATGAGCAGGTGCAGATGAAGCAGCACCTGCTTCATAACAAAAAAAATGTTGTTTTTTTTTTTTCCAGTCTCATGCTAGGATGCTGATATGGATAAACAGCTACAAAACAGCTTTAAAAGCTGCACAAGTGAAAACATTGTATTAATGGCTCTAACCTTTTACTTCAATGGCTCTCAAACAGATGTGGTAAAATAATTTTTATTTGAGATAATATTGTACAGATTAGTAATTTGCTTCATGGAGATGAACAGAGAATGAGAGAGCAACTATACATGCAGTGGTTGTTGCAAATAGTGAAAACTACATTTTTAGGATTAGGGCTATAGATATTATGTGGGTTATACTCTAAACAAGTTCTTATTCCACAGATGGTCCCAGTGGCATTAAGAGAATTCCTTGTGCTTTCAGGGTGTATTTAGAATAAAAAGGATAACAGTGTCTGATCCTTTCTCAATCCAGAGATTTGTTCATTTATGTGGTGAAAGAGCCTTGAAGACTCAACTATATTTGCCTTTATAATTTTCTTTTTTTTTACTGTAAAGTACCTTAACAAATAATAATTTTTGTAACTAGTGCTTACCACAGTCAAGTAATTTTTGTAACCAATGTCTGCTATTGTCAGTAATTTGTATATGAAAGATAATAATGACCTACAATGGATCTCACATAATGTTTAACTGAAAAAGCTAAAGTTTCCATTACAGAGAAAGGATATGTTTTGCTCCAAAACAAGAGGTTATTCTTAGCTATTACTTGTCTACATCTTATTAGATTCATGGTATTCAATCTCAGTCAAACATGTCAATTAATTTCCTCATATGAGAAATGAACCACTGAACTGAAGTAGTAACTTTACACTTCTTTTAATTTAGCTGAACAATGTCTAGAAGAAGGTTTTGTAGAATTGGCTTCTTTTTTTGAAGGAAGCAAACATTCTGAGGAAGTAAAAATTAATCATATGAGACATCAAAATAATCAATAACATGAAATTAATAAAGGATAAGCTGTAAGTCAGAGTTCTTGATGATGAAATCTATTAAACTGTGGAATGGTATTCCCAAGTGAGTCCTCTCTTACCTTTGTCTTTTAAAAAATTTTCTGTTATTGGCTGATATGAAGAGTGCAAGCATGGTACTAGATGGTAAATAAATATTCAGCTGTTCATGACCTGCTTAAGGGACTTTTTGGCTGGTCAAAGAAAGTATGATCATACACACTGGTTTTCCCTATGAATGCTTTGAGAGATTTTCCTGTTTTTCTTTTTCTGCCTCACTCCTATGGATTCAGTGTTGTGTCATTGATTTTATTATTTAAAAGCCAAGAAAATTAAAACTTTAAAACTATGCATATATTAATAAAAGCTTAACATTTAGATGTTTGAAGTTTAAAAAAGTACAAACCACTTGATAATGTCTTGCAGCTTCAGACTTATTGTTGTGACTGGAAAAGGCTATTTTCTTTATCATTTCAATAACAAGAAAAAGTTTCCACTTGGTTTTCACCTTACATATATCCTGATGCAGATGTTCTTTCGTAATAACACTGAGAAGAAATCCTGCATACCACTGAGAATAGTCTTAGTCTTTAATTCACATAGTTTTCCTACTGCTCTTTTTCTCACAGGTATTGTCATTACAGTCATAGTTTTGCTTTCAAAATTTCCATTGTAAAGCCAATTGTTTTAATACTAATTCTTAATTACATGGGATAACC
>JAWWMP010000081.1:95776848-95790531 GCA_035047865.1 Dendrocincla tyrannina
TCTGTGGGCTGAGGCCTCTCGGAGAAGCTGCTGTCCCAGCCGTATGGAGGGGAAGGACCTGCTTTCTCTTAAGGGGAATGTTGGTGAGATTTTATTGTATTAGTTACTTATTGAGCTTTTCCCTGAGTTTACGAGTGTGTGTATTTGTTTTGCTTGGTTTTACCCATTTTTGTCCCATTTCCCTTTCCCCCTGTTCCCTTTTGGGGTTGTTCTGGGTTTTGTTCTGTAGAGTCATAGTGTTTGATTGTATATAATTGTAATATAAGTGAATATATATATATATACTTTTACTAAAATTGTCTTTTGGGGTACTTTTTTTTCCCTTCTCTCTTGGTGGCAGGGGGGAACCCCTGTGGCCAGCAGTTGGGCTTGGCAGGGAGCCAACCCAAACCTCCACGCTAACTATCACAGCTGACAGCACTTGCTCATACAGTTTCATTGATATGACTCCTTTTTTTTTTTCTTTTTCCATGTTCCTCTTAGTATAAGTTTCTGGGGTGAGATACTTTACCACTATTGTATCAGCTGTATGTATGTGTGTGTATGTGTATATATATATGTGTTTCTAATGAACATATGAAGCAATGACATGACATTAATTTGAGTTTGTCAGGTATGATGGGACTTCAGCGTGAGCCAGAAAAAAACAAGGCAGTTTTAGTCTTTGATAATGGTTGTTTTGGTGTGTTTCTCTTCCAAGCATTCCAAGTTTTCAAGCATCGGTATCAATAATAACTTTCTCCTTAATTGTTGATTTATCATTTCAATTGGTATTGTTCTTTTTAAATATATTAGCATTTTTGTTCTGTTATATATTAACATCCATCTTTAGGTAACAGCTGCCAAAGCAGTGAAACTTGGGTTTGTGTGTTTTTTTTTGTTTTTTGTTTTTTTTTCAATTCAGTAATAACTTCTTCGACTTAAAGATTTTGTAGCATTTGTTTTTACATTTCACTCATAACTTTGCACTCTACTATTTTGTTTGAATTGGTTTTTTTTCAGAAGAATTATTACTATGTAGAACATTCCTTATGAGATTTATACAATTTACCATTGACCAGCATTGTCATATCTATTGCTGATGCCTGTTAATGCCCTGCTGATGGTAGGGGGTTCTAGATCTCCCACATCCACCTCGGCTCTCCACAAGCCACCTTTAATGATGTTCATGAAATGCTGAAAACATTTGCATTCTGTTTCACAAAATAGATATTTGAAACTAATTTTCATAAAGTGTTATACTTCCACAGCATAAAATAATGGTTGCAGCAGAAGGGATCACTGGAGGTCATCTGATCCAACGCCTTCCCCAGCTCAAGTAGGGATAGCCGAGGCTGGTTGCCCAAAACTGTGTCTAGAAGACTTTTGAATATTTCCCTAACTTTTATGGGCAACCCGTGCCAGTGCTTAGTCATCCTCATTGTTTAAAAAAAAAATTTTCTTCCATTGGTTCACTTTGTGTCCATTGTCTCGTGTCCTGTCAATGCGCACCACTGGAAAGAGCTGCCTCCATCCTTTTTTGTATCCTGCCTTCAGCAGGATTGACATTTATGAGATTACGACCCTAAGCCTTTGCTTCTCCAGACTAACCAGTCATATGTCTCTCAGCTTTTCTTCATATGTGAGATGCTTCAGTCTCTTCATTATTTTTATGGCACTTTCCTGGACTCTTTCAGTATGTCCATTTCTCTCCTGTACTGGGGAGCTCAGGACTTGACCCAGCACTCCAGGTGTGGCCTCATTGATGCTGAGCAGAGAATCACCTCTTTTGACCTGCTGACAATACTTTACGTAACACAGTTCAGGATACCATTATGCTATTTTGTCACCATGATCAACTTAGTGTTTACCAGGAACCCACAAGGTACTTTTCTGAAATCTTGCCTCTTCAGCTGGTTGGTCCTCAAACATATTGGTGCTACCAGCACTACTCCCCAGCATATACTGGGGTGGTTGTTCCATCTAGGTGCAGACCTTGACACTTCCCTATACTTCCCTGTGCTAAAATCCATGAGAGTCCTGTCAGCTGTTTTCTCCAGACTATTGATGTCTCTCTGGAGATCAGCACAATGTTTTGGCGTATCAGACACTCCATCCACAAATTTGCTGAGGGCACACTGTGCCCCATCAACCAGATTATTAATGAAGGTGTTGAAGAGGACCAGACCCAGTATAGAACCCTGGGATACGCTGTCAATTGCTGGCCTCTGGCTAGACTTTTTGCCACTGGCCACCATGCTCCAGTCTCAGGTGCTCAGACAGCTTTCAATCCACTCTATCCTTATCCAGCCCATACTTTGTTAGCTTGTCTATGAGGAGGAGGAGGAGCCAAAAGCCTTCTGCAAGACAAGATGCACAGGATCCACTGCTCTCCTCTCATCTACCCAGTTAGTGATTTTATTGTAGAAGGCTATCAGACCGGTCAAACAAGACTTTCCCTTTGTGAATCCTTTCTGACCACTCTTAACCACCTTCTTGTCCTTTGTGCCTTTAAATAGTTTCAGAATTAGTTGTTCTAGGATTTCACCTTTTGTTTATGTGCTATGCTCCACTGTATTTGAATTCCAGTCTCACAGTAAAATCTCAATCAAGCCAACATTCAAGCCTCTAGAGTATTAGTGATTTTGAGACAATCTTGACTGACTTTTCTATCTGTAAAATATGATTAGCAGTATTTTACTGCTTTGAATGGAGCAGAATAAGTGTATTTTAAATTTGGCTTCTGTTCAAAGTTTTCTGCAAAATATAGGCTTTTTTTTTTTTCTGAAACATCTAGGCAAGTGGAACATCTTTATCAATCTTTCATCAGTTTTCCACAATTGTACGATTTGACCCAAGAATAGGTTAAAATAATGAAAAATGCATTTTTTAAATGGTACCTTTACAATACACTTTTCTGTAGCTTCTAGATTGGATAACAGTCATATTCCGAGTTTAACAAAATCCAGGAAAATTATTTGGGATTTCAAGGACAGGAAGTAATTAGCTTGAACTTGTCATTTATTGAAATGTCTTTCCAGTCATTCATAAAGACATTGATTTCATAGACTAGCTTCCAAATTCAGGTTGGCAATAAATTCTTAGCATCAAATTGCCAACATGAGAACCAAGTAGTGACATCACCAATCTACAGAGGAATTGGGAGATTTCCAGTAATTTACTTACAGATTTCAGATAATTAATTTGATGGAAGGGTTTTCAGTATTTACTTTTCATATCAAATGCTGGCTTCTATTAAATTTGTCTATTTTAGGGTGCTTCATTTTTGTCTATCCACAATCACAAATAATGAGGGCAGAGAGAGGTTTCCTTTTTTTCCAGGGAGTGAGTGAGTGGTGGGTTTGTTGTTTTTTTGGTTTTGTTGGTTTGTTGTTTTTTTTTCTTTCCTGATTTACAATAAAACATCTGACACTTGCAAACAATAGCAGCTATTACTCTAAAGAAATCTGGATTGACAACACTAAAATTACCCAGTAATGGCTAATACTTTAACTATTTGAGGAGTAAACTGTCTTGCTTTATTTCCTCTCCTTCCCTCAATTTTATTTTGTTGTTTTTGTTGTAAGGTTAAGCAGTTTTTTAGGTATATAAGTTATTTTCTAAAGCAGAGTTATCAGTCAACGTAAAAAGTAATATATTATTGAGTTCTGCTTGAGCAATAATTGGCAAAACTGTTGTTTATAGGTTTACTACATGGCCTTGTAATTTTTTAAAAGCCAGAAAAAACAGAGCTTGAATTTAATAGGCCTGGTTGAATATATATTTATCTGGTAATTAGTGGAAAAAAATGATGAGACAAACCTTCTGAGTCAGAGACTGATAAAATCGAATAGAGAAATCACAGATAAAAAATGAACATGGAACTCAACAATGCCAGATTTTTTGTCCGTGCTTAGTGTCCTTATCACTCAGATCTTCATGAATGTCTGAAACGGCTTCAAATATCAATGAAAGAGACTGTGCCACTCAAAATTTGCTCTCTGTACCAGAACTATAGCTATACAAGAACAAATTATACAAAAAGTCAAGAGCCTTCTTGTTTTCTGTCATTAGTTCATTTTCAGTAGTATTGTTTTCATCTTTGACGGGAAGATTTCTGTCTGCTGCTTTTCCTTCTTCTATTCATTGTAAGGAATTCAGTTTCGAGAAGGAATGAAAAACAGCTCTCCAATAAAACTTTAATAATCACTATTGCAAACAATCTGGTAAAGTCAAAGAGATTATTTGATATAATTATCTTTCACCCATTCATATTTTCACTTGCTACTGATTTTCTCACGATGAATCTAAACCTGAGTTTGCAGTTTCCCCTTCAGAATGTCCAGCATTTTTGTGTAAAAATTCTTGTGCTTTTTTTTCTTTCTATTCCCATGTCTTTCTAAACCAGTTTCTTTTTGTTTTTGTTTTTTTTTTTTTTTTACTTTCCCTCCAACTTTGCTTCTGTTACAGTCCTCGTGTTGTGATTCTCTGGTTGTTCATATTTACCTCACGCATAATATTTGCTAGACTAAATGAGAGAGTAAGAAAGATTTTCATAACTCACATATTGTTGCTTCTTTTTGTTGTTCTTCTTCCAAGTAGTTTATTTCTACTTTTCTGCTTTCTGTTTTATAATTGTGTTTATTCTGATGTTATAATATTTGAAGTTTTGAAAAAACAATTAGGACAACTTTATCTTCTTATTTTCAGAATCAACTAATTGGCATCTACCATGTTACACTTGAGCACACATTGTGCTGTTTTCTTTTCAAGAAAAAATAATATATTGCATTTACAGAGCTGTGGGGTTTAGTCTGCATATGTCATTACTTTCAACATTCTGCTCACAATTAAGGTGCATTAAAGAGTGTTCTCTGCAGAACCAGTTTTATGATACATATGTAGAGATACATTTTCATTTTATAAATATATATATATTTATATATATTTATATATATATTTTGAAATGCATTATCATAGCTCCTGGAGATCCAGTCATGGCTGAGTTCCTGTTACACTTAGGAGTAAAGAAATTGTGATCCAAATCACCATTTCTGTTTCAATGACAGCAGTGCTAAAAAACTGTCAAAACACTGGCTATCTACATACAAGACCTTCAGGGAAGCAAGACAAAATGTTGATTTTTATCTGCTGAGTCTTTTGGTGTATTTTACTTTGAGGACAACCGAAATGGTGTAAAACAGGGAAAAGGAAAGAGTTAGTGAATTCGCAATAAAGGCTTACTTCCTAGCTCTTTGATCTGGTAGTGCGCTACTAGAGACCAGGAGAAGACTGTGGCTTTTTTCCTGTGATAATAGTCTGGGTTGCAAAAAAAGTCTGGAAAATCTATAATTCAACATGACTGCCACCCAGGAGAACTCAGGCTTTCCAAATTGTTAGGTATTCATTTTGCATCATTTTTTTTTTCTATCTGTTTCTTAGTTCTATTTACAGCTCCCCAAAAGGAAAAAAAAAAATATAGTTAGAACAAGGCAAAGTGATCTCATCTCTTTCACAGAGTTTATTCTGTGGGTCAGGTTATTCATCAATAGTACCAAGATTATATTTGATATTTTAGATACCGCACCTCTTTGTAGAGATGACTCTTTGCCTTCTCATTCTTTATGTTGTGGTTAAAATTATGTGTTTTTTAGATTACGAAAAATATGTTGGGTTTGGATTTATGAAAAATTACCACTGCTTGTTGTATACTCTGTCCATGGAGGTTTTCCCTAGATATGTCTCTTCAGGCTTATTTCTGTCCAGCCAGTATGGGTAAATGTAAACTCAACCTCAAGCAGAGTTTTGAAGGCAACTTAGACCTGGACTTCAGAAACAAAATATTGATCTATATCAAAATATTTCAAAAATCTATAGAAGGAGGAGACATAGATGAGGTATTAGGTCATAGTTGCACAGTCTTTTTTGGTATTCCATTATATTTAATTTTCATTGACCTTTTATTTTTTTTTCCCCGAATGAAGTTAGTCATAAGTTAATTATTTACACTGTTTTGTTTGTTTGCTTTTTTTTGTTTTGGTAATAGAAGCTGTTGTAAGAGTTGGACTTGATGATCCTTGTGGGTCCCTTTCAACTTTTCTGTGAAATCTATGAAATCTTGTGTGTTTTATAGCAATTCATCTGTGATTGTACTCCAACAAAGCACCCTGATAGCAGTTTCATTGGAAACAAAAGTCAGCGAACAAGAAGGGCTCAAAAAAGCCCAACTAAACAACCAAGCAAACACTGAATTTATTTCAAATTCTTTTCCTAGGGGATGAATAAATAAAAACTGAGAAAATCACACGGGTGTGATTTATTGGTAGGAACAGGTAGATCTAAACTAAAATTGTTTTTGAATAGAAGGCTACCGGTTTAGTATTATTAATGGAATTGTACCACTTTGTTGGACTCCAGAGACCAAGTCCCCAGCCCCTTTGTATCCAAAATTTTAAAAAGCCTGGGGAAAATAAACAAACAGAGAAACTATCGGATTAAAAGAAACACTAATCTAATATTGTTCAATATTTTGCTAAAGATCAAGGAAGGTCCTTTAGCTGAAGTATTGCTTCTAATGTTGTTTCCTTTCTAGATTGTAGTTTATTAATATTTTCCCTTGTACCACAGTGCGAAGGGACATAAAGCTTTTATCTGTTATTTAAAATTAATGAGGATTATATTACTTCACCAGGAAAGAACATCAGAAGAAAAATCTTCTCCCTTGCAAAAGGAAATGGGTTTGTAAGCAGATTTGGTTTTTGGTTCTGGATCTTCCACGCTTAAAAGGTGACCTTTGAGAAATTATTATAGTGCTTGTGATGAAGTTCCTGCATTTTTATGCTATACTGATATATGCAAAGTAAGCTCTTAGGTGTATTGCATACCTTCATTGTGACAGCAAAAATTCATGACAATAACATGTAATTTTTTAATAAAATAAAGGCTCCTGACTATATAGCTTCCATCCAGTTCAGATGTGCTGAGGCAATATCTTGTAGCTAAAAGACATTGCCAGTTAAAAATTTTAGGCAATGCTTGGTAATTTGAAGTTAATGGCTTTCCAGTTGAACCTAAAACAAATTTAAAACTTCCCCATAAATATTCAGTCTTGCAATATGCCTGCCACTTCATATATCACATGGGAAATACCTCAGATTAGCACAGCTCTGACAAAAGAAAACCCTAACATATGAGAGATCCCCAAGCCTGGCTGCAATAAAGTCTCTATCCTACGAAAATTGACAAAGTTAACTGGTCTTTCTCTACAGTTCTAAAATGTGTTTTGTTGCAGTAGCTGCAAGTATCTTTCTCCTATGGTAAAAGGTGCTTGAGAACCCTTTGCACTCTCCTGCAGACATCTGAGGCACTGGGACTGTACATACAAAATGTAGGAGTCAGCCCAGCAGTCAGTCTCTCTCACCTTCCCTCCTTGCCACACTTCCCTAAGACAGTGTTCTTACTAAAGTCTCAAAAAACACAATTTCTCAGGTGTTCATTGTAAGTATGCCAATTGAACAAATAAATGATTTATTTCTGTCAAAAGAAACACTTCAAAATTTAGAAAAGCTCTAAACTAAGTATTTTGTTTTTCTTTAAAGTACCCTAGAAATTCAATGAGTCTATCTGCTAACTTTTTTTAGAAGTCTCTTTCCTCCTGAATCATTGAAATACATGACTGTGTATTTATTCAACTCAGCAAGTAACTATATTCTTCATTATAATAAAATCTGAAGCAATTGATTTTAAGAAAAACATATTCTACCTATGTGATCAAGGTAGCCAATAGGTCATAGGATAACAAAGCAAACACACAAAGCAAAACAATATGAATGGAGGTAATCAGAACTACAAGATGAATTATAGTCCCCAATAGTGTCTTCTTGGCAAACACCAAATGGCAAAAAACAATCAAAATTAAGCTGTGTGTGCAATAGTTCCTTATCCTTTAAAAAGACTGGGGAGACAGTTTTTTCTGTATGATTTGCCTGTTTGAATTTCTACAACAGTAACTATACTAGCCTATTTGGCACACACCAAGAGAAAGCTTAGATTCTTCATTCACTCATCAGCAAACTGATAGATTGTTACAAGTTGCCCAAACTATGTTTTATTTGTGTGAGAATGGAATTAATATCAGAGAAATGTAGGTATGATAGATAATGATCCCTTCAGCTGCTATGGAGTCATAAGATATGGATGAAATCAGATTTAGTAATTACAAAACTTTATAGATGAAGCCTAGCATAAGAGATTCAGTGATCTCTTATGATTTAACAGAACTCATATTCATTTATTTTACTTTATCCTGAGTTTCTATTTTAGCAAAGTCAATTACTTTCAATTACTGATTTCCAGTTTTCCTGAAATGACTACCATAGCCGCTAATTACCACAAAGTTTAGAAAAAAAAGATGCTCACAAACAAGGTCCATTGGTATCAGGAATGTCTGATTGTACTGTACTTAAAAAACAACAACAACAAAAATAATAATAAAAAAACACCAAAACCAAAAACAAACAAAAAACCAAAAAAAAACCCAAAACCAAACCCAAACAGATCCAGCATAGGTCAACATTCAATGGATTTATTCAAAGTATTTTATATAATTTATTACCTTTTCATAGGTTTCTTTGGAAAATAGGAACAGTAATAACAGTATTCTCTGCCTGCACAGAAGCTTTTTTCACCCAATTATATATGGTATATATATATGTTCACTGAATGACCTCAACATTATAAAATGCAGTCATGTAATTTCTTATTCTCATTCAGAACAGTGTTGGGTCATATATCAAGCAGTTTCATGTCAAATGCCTTAAAAGTGTTATTTTCTTGCCTATTGGCAAAAGATTATAGGTTTTTATTCTTACATATAAAGGAAAGTAAGGGCCAGAAAACAATTTACAAAATATTATAATCATCTTGGCTTATCACTGTTCTTACTAATGTAGCTGATCTTGTTTATTATTCTTTATTTTCTGAGTTTATACTTTGAAAAACAATGGCTGTCTATGGCTCACATAAAACTGATCTTCCAACTATTTTTTTCATGTTTATTTGTTTTATTTTTGTCTTCATTAAATTCTAAGCCATGTTGGGCCATTTGATTCCTCTAGGTTATTTTACCTATGTCTTTCTACCCAACATAAAATTCAGCAGGGCTTATGAAGCAAACTGAATTCCAGGAGAAGCCTCATTTTTTTTTTTTCTTGCTTATGCTGTCATGCATGTTGTCTGATTATGTAATTATTACAGTTTTCTTCCTTAGGATTTGCTTTTGGTTTGCAAGGGGAAAATCTGATTAGAATGACTCTGAGAGTAAACCTGAGAAAAGTCTGGGTCTTCAACACATGTTTAATTCAACCCTTAACTTACTTAAAAGCATATTTTAAAAAGAGAAATCCTTAATAGTAACTGCTCAAAAGCTTCCAACTGGAAAAAAAAAAATGTACAAAACCAGCTGAACCATTCTTCCTCTACATTCCTTGGACACAGTTTGATGTACTTCTTTAAGACTGTTTTTATACTATATGTGCTGCAGTATATGAGAAAATTGCAAACAGGTTTTGGGTATTACAAATTAAAAGTAGACTACTGACCTTTGTAATCCATGGTATTTCATCCATTTATGATGTACTTTTACTGGTGAAGAAAATAAATTTATTAAGGGAAGAGAGGCCTCAGAAAGCCAGTTAATATTCCAGGATCACCTTGTCCAAGCTCAGCAGTCCAGCCAAAAAGCCAAAAGGTCTGCATGAATGAACAAGGAGCTCAAACACAAAAAGGAAACCTACAGAGGGTTGGAAGCAAGGACAAGTAGCCTGGGAGGAATACAAAGATATTGTCTCCACAGCCTCAGATCAGCTTAGGAAAACTAAAGCCCTGATAGAATTAAATTTAAACAGGGACTTCAAGGGCAACAGGAAAAGCTTCTGTAGGTATGTTGCTGATGAAAAAAAGACTAGGGATAATGTGGATTGTCTCTGGAAGGAAACAGGAGACCTGACTACCCTGGCATATGATGAAAGCTGAGCTAATCAAGGTTACAATTTATCAATTTAATTTTATTATTATTACCAATTAATTAATTAATAATTATTAATGATAATGTATTAATGTTTATTATTCAATTTATTTATTTAATAAATTAATAATTAATATTTATTAATTAGTAATTTAGTATTAATTTATTATCAACTAAATGTTACAATTTAATCAATTTGTTACAGTCTTCACCAGCAAGTGCTCCAGCCACATTGCCCAAGTTAGAGAAGGCAAAGACAGGGACTAAAAGAATGGAGAACTGCTGCCCACTGTAGAAGAACAGGTTTAAGATCGCCTAAAGAACTTGAAGGTGCACAGGACTATGGGACCTGATGAGATGCATCCGTGGGTCCTAAGGGAACTGCTGGAAAAGTGACTAAGCCACTCTCCATAGTATTTGAGAAGTCATGGCAGTATAGTAAAGTACCTACTGACAGGAAAGGGAGAAACATAACCTGTATTTTGAAAAAGGATAATAAAGAAGACCTGGGAAACTACAAACAGGGCAGTGTCACCTCAGTGACTGGCAAGACCATGGAGCAGATCATCTTGGAAAGTGTAATAAGGCCCATGAAAAATGAGAATGTAATTGGTGACAGCCAACATAGTTTCACCTAGGGAAAACCATGACTGTCAAATTTAGAGGTCTTCTATGATGGGGTTGGTGGACAAAGAAAGAGCAATCATTGTCATCTACATGGACTCATAAAAAGCTCTGGATGCTGTCCTGCACAATCTCTCTGTCTCTAAACTGAGAGACATGAATGTGGTGAATTGACTGCTTGATGAATAAAGAATTGGCTAGATGGTCACAGTCAAAGAATTGCAGTAAACAGCTGTATATTTTTATTAGAAAATTTTTCCTTGCTACAAAAATATTCAAGTTTTCCATGTGCAGGTTAGACTACCTACAGCACACTTTTAGTCTTCCTCTGAGCATATAGCTGATTATTCTTGTATTCCTAGTGCTGAATAGAAATTCAAACATTATGCTTTCTCTCTGACTTTCCACTGAATGCATTACATGACAAAAGAGTGGTGTTTAACTTGTCCAACAGCAGTGAACTGAAAGCAGACAAGACTAGCCAAAGGGTAGTGTAGTGCAATTTCTGGGTTTATTTTTATAAAAACCTTTTCCTGTGGGTAATTTAATCTCCAGTTATTTTCTTTGTTCAATACAAATAAAAACTTAATATTTCAGGTACCTCCTAAAAATAAATACAAATGAAAAGCACCATTTGCATCTTCATTAGCATCCACATTTTATATTCATCAAATATACACCAAATGGCCAATCTACACTAAGTAGCTGATAGCAATTACTTCTGAAATTAGAAAAAGATTTTACTAAACTAGTGAAACTCATTAGCCTTATTTGCATGAAGTATAAACTAACTATAATCTTAGAGAAACTCAGAGAAGAATATATTTACTTGAGGTTGCCTTAGAATAATTTCAGTGGTATGCAGCTACACATTATATATTTTTATTTAAGTCTGTAAAATATGGGAATGCCACAGGTGCTATTTTGGATGTGCTATATTTTCACCAGCAACTAAAGTTTGTATTATATTTACTAAATGAGAATGTGTAAGCAGCTGTTTCTGAATTGCTATTTTATGAATAAGATGTTTTAATCTCCATTAGAGATAAGATGTTGATTCATCTCCATTTATTGTGTAAATACATGGCGGAACACTGCATACAAAGGAAAAGATTCACTTCACTGAGCAAACAGATCTAAAAAGATACTGCTTCTATTTGCAATCTTACTAACAGTTCAGTGTATTCCCTGCACTGAAGTCATCGTGCCTGTGCTTCAAGTTCTCATTATTCATCTTTCTCTTAACAGAGTAGAAAATACTCCAGAAATGCTTACTTTTTAAAATTTACTTAATAATGTGAATTTTGACGTAATTTATTAGGTATTTTTATGAAGACATTCTCCAGTACAGGATGTGAATAAGAAAACGTGGGTTTCTTTGTTATTTTTCTTAAATATTAACATACCCTGCCCCAGTTTGCTCTCTTAATTTGCACATCAGGAGAGGAACTCCCAGCTTCTGATCTGAGAAGCATTTCAATGTATACAGCTGCTTAAAGACATGGATGTGTGAAGATTTTGTGCAGATTTAACACCCGACTCCATGCAAACATGGTGCTTGCCAGCCCCATTTCATAGCCAGGTTGTCAGGTTGTGCCTGGCACACTGGCACAGAGGAGCAGTGTCCACACAAACACAGCCCTGTAGTTCCTGAGACAGAGGAGACTGAGACAAGGGGATCACCCTTTCTCATTCTACTCCAGAATCTCTAGTATCACTTAATGGAAATACCTAATTTCAGTCTGAGCACTCTTTTTCCACCCGGTTGTGTCCCTTTGCCTTGATGTTAATCACACTTTCCTAGAGGCTTTTTGAACTGCCAGAGAAGCAAATTCAACATGGCTCTCTCTTCAGTTGTGCTGAAGGCAGTTTAAACACTGGCTTCTTCCATTAATCCATGGCTCTTTGAACAGGTGTCTGTGAAAGGAAGTGCTAGCTCCTGCTGCGGTAGGATAGAGCTGGATTCAATGGTGTGAGCAGATCCACTGGTAAGAACAAACACTTTTGAGCCTGAGATACACATGTCAAGCTTCCTGGAAACAGAGCCACAGGTACCTTGGGAAATGTTGTGCAGAAGACTTAAATGCTTTTCAAAATTAGCTTTGCAACAGACATGCAATACTTGAATGAAGACTGTGTACATACAGGCCAACAGTGACATAGCATGTGCCTAATTACGGACCTGTAATCCTTGGTTGAACGGTGCACTAAGGAGAATACTTTTAAAATTCCCCTGAAGTTTTATTTTTACAGTATTAAAAATAATCCTAATTTGATTGCATTTGACATAATTGTGCTGACCTTTATGTCACATGCAGCAAATGAAACCTTACCATCTCTTAGCCTGAAAAATCCCCATGCTATAAAGCAAGCAACAAGAAACAATATTTTCCCTAAAATGACATCCCATGCAACCCAACTGTACTTGTCTCTCTGCATGTAAAGCACTAGGGTAAGAGAGGCTTACAAGCATTCTGTATAATTCTGTTTGACAGATACTAGTGTTCCTCTGTGTGTGCACAAGTGTGTGTATGTGTTACATCATTTAGAAAAACACAGGAAAACAATTATTGCATCAACAATTCAGAACTAATCCTCTTTCCCCTGTTTCCATTTTTTTTTTAATTAATAGTTAATACATAAGGACAACTTCCAGATATTTTTCTATAAAACAACTTTCACCTATTTCTCTCTTGCATTTATTCTATTTAGCGCTATGGCACTGAACACTGAAATGAGTTCATAATTATCCATATTTTTTCTAACACTACCTTAGCACTTACAGGCTTTTGAGTGATGGTTAAGCAGTTGTTTTCCATCCATCAACATGCAACCACCCTGGTACAATGAAAAAGGCACAGAGATTGGTTCATTGTTTGGTTGTTGTGAAATTAAAAACAAACAAAGAAACAAAAACCAACAACTACAAAAACACAACCAAAAAAAACCCAAAAAAACCCCAAAAAAACCCCAAAAAACCCAAAACACAAACAAACCAACTAAACAAAAAAAGAAACCAAAACAAAGCAAACACAAAACAACAAAGCACACAGAGA
>JAWWMP010000081.1:95790631-95809273 GCA_035047865.1 Dendrocincla tyrannina
TTGAGTGATGGTTAAGCAGTTGTTTTCCATCCATCAACATGCAACCACCCTGGTACAATGAAAAAGGCACAGAGATTCATTGTTTGGTTGTTGTGAAATTAAAAACAAACAAACAAAATCCAACAACTACAAAAACACAACCAAAAAAAACCCCAAAAAAAACCAAAACACAAACAAACCAACTAAACAAAAAAAGAAACCAAAACAAAGCAAACACAAAACAACAAAGCACACAGAGAACTCCCAAAAAGCACCTAAAAACTTTATCAGCTTTACACTAAGCAGCACGACAAATAGCTTTAATACTTCTAGGATAGTTTGAAGGACTTTGTACTGAAGGACCTAGTGCTTTGAGAATATGATGGATATTTTTTGTCCTCCCCTGAATAAAGCAAACTACCAATAGCACAAAACACTTCAATAAGTGTTTATCTGCCCCTTATGCTTTTTGGCTCTTGCAGTGTCAGGAACAGGGAGATAGTCCCATCCTGCAGCTGTCTGATCCAGTGAACTGCCAGCTCTTGGACTCCTCCACGTTTTGTGGTGTAGCACAAGGAATCACAGCAATTCACAGAGGTCATTTTCATAATGATTTGTACTTGATGGGTTGCATTATTTGTCTGTTGTTTTAAAGTTTCTGTTTGCAGGCAGTTCAAAGCAACAGGGGATAGCAAATGCAGAATGCCTTTTCCAAGACTCTGCTGGCTCTTTTCTATTTACACAATTTCTATCACACTTATCACAATGGCATCTAAGCACTTTTCAGTGTTAAAGATGACAATTACACTGATGGATTTTCTAAACCTATTGAAGCTTGCCACCAGTTGGCACAGCTTCCTCTCAGCTGCTAGATACAGTCTATGAGATTGCCAATAATTTCAGAGGCTGACAAACCAGCAGTGTTTCAGCCCAGGGATTACCCAAATGAATACCCCTTTGGCTAGTGTCTCAGTCTGTCAATTATAAGATTTCATCTCAGAATGCTTCTACATGCCAATTTTAATTGCTGTCAAAAAGCTGGTGCATGTAGCTGCAGATGCATAGTGCTGTTACAGTTTACAGGAGAGCAGATAACAGTAGGATTAAGTAGATGAAATGCCAGGTACCTGTGGAAAATTTATGACAGTGTGCAGTTGCATTGAGTTTCTGTGACATTATTTGAATATAAATGAAATAGACATGGTAAGACTTTATTCTTTTCTTCATTACACTCGTCTTTCAAAAAATACTTAAAAAATAGCAATTGTTTGTAGCCTGTTAGCCATCTTCTCAAATTGTCACTCCACATATGTTAAACAAATTTGTCTTTAGGGAATGTGAACCTTTTCATGAAGAAAAGAAAGAGGACTTTTTTTTTCTCTATTTACCTCATGTATCTATCATCCCTGTACCTCAGGAACAGTATTTCAGTGCCATTTAGAAAGTATATCCCGAAAAAAAAAAAAATCTGCTAATCAAAATGCTGATTTCCAAATGTTATCCTTGGGAGATTCTGAAATGTCTACTTATGGAGTTAAGAAGTTCATATTGCCATGTAAATTTATGTATGAGAGCATTCAAAAATCTCTCTCCAAAAAGTTAATGATCCAGGCAATGACAAGTTAACCTTCTTCACTCAGCAGGATATGGAAAGGAGAAAGCAGGGGTTTAGTGCCAATGGGCTATTGTTTTAGTTGGTATAAATTTGCATGGCTTTATGAAATCCACACTGACTTTCAGGATCTGAGGATCTTTAGCCAGAAGTTAAAATTAGATATCCCATTCCAGCCCATCTAAATTATAAGCTTACATAAAAAAAAACCCCACACCAACATTAATAAAATAAAGATCTCATATACTGGTAAGTATATAAATCAAACACACTGAATAAGCCAACTTTATAAGGCCTTTTATTAAGCATCTCAAAACCCTAAAAAAAAAGTCCTTGAGCCTTGATTTGTTAGGAACCTCTTTGATTCACCATGATCATACAAATTTTACTGAAAGTGACCATGAGATTACAGCAGCCAGCTCTCACTGCCTTTGTGGGAACATCGTGCCGGGCCCATGGACTTATGGATGTCCAGATTGCTTAGGTAGCTACTGGTTAACCTGAGCTAACCTGGTTTTTAACTTTAGGGTTTTCCAGGTATTTGTTCAAAACAGATTATTCTTTTTGAAGAGACTGGCCTTTAATTCTTCTGTTTCAAGGCAACTGAACCCCAGAAACTGCACCAGAAACCAAAGCTGTGTACTCAGGACTATGAATGCAGTATGCTGCAAGACATGTGAGAGACATCTGCTGAAGAAAATTACAACTGTATTTTAAGATTTTAGAACAACTAAACTAAAACCGGGAAACACAAAGTGTATTTTGGTTATATTTTAATATACTTGTTGCAGTTGCAGTAATATATTTGTAATAAATTATATTATACATTAAATTTCATCTATTTTATTTGTCCCAGGAAGCAGGCCAAACGAAAAAAAAGTTTTGTTACCAGATTACATCAAACTGGAATGGCATCTTTTGTCATTAATATTTCCCTATTTTGTGATGGGAGAGAGACAACACAATTAAGTGTACATATCCAGAGAAAAATCTTAATTCTCATTATTTGTCTAAGCGGATTTATGACCTATGCTATCCCTGAAACAGGGAAGTTCAGCAGTCTTAGCACTTAACATATGCCTACATTATTGGTAGCACTATGGTTTTCAAATATGTCCTAGATATGTCACCCTCAAACGTAATGCCATGAACTCCCATTTGCTAATCAGAATTAATGAGCAGATGATGTCCAGCTAAGGCTGGAAAAATAGTAATCTTGTACTGTTAGGAAAGATTCACATATATGTACGTAGAGTATTTTCTGAGGAATAAATCCTTTATCACAAAAAATGTCTATATTCTTCCTTCTTATATACAAATACCTAATATTTTTTTTAGGGGTTTAAGGACAAACTTTGACTAAACTGCAGACAAACTGTAGCTACATTATATTTCTGGGGGTTTTTTTCCTGATTTCTTTTTAGTATAATTGTTGATATCAAGAACAATGTGCTTTCTGACTTTTTGTAGGTTTGTTTTTAAAAGAGAAAAAAATTGAATATTTGTTTTTTGAATATTTCCAAAGTAATTTAATGTACTACTAATCTATTTTAACACTTTTTACAAAAACACAGGAGATTTACTGAGAATAAAAAAAAAAAAAACAAACCAAACCCAAAACTATAGCATATTTTCTCATATTCATCCATTTCTGAAATTCAAAGCTTTCTTGTTTTCCTAATAATGGGGTATTTTTAGCTATTTTTATATTTTAATTATAAACAGTTGTAGCAAATGAATATTACTTGGAACTTTACAGATTTCTCTCAATAGAAGAGGCAAGAGCCTAGAGACACATTTGTTTAAATTATAATTCAATTAGTTTTCTTCTATTTTGCAAAATAAAAAAATGAAATACTTACAGAACTAACCATTGTAAAACAGCAAAGAAGCACAAGTAGTTGTGTCTCTGAAGATAAATATGTAGCAATATTTTTGAAACATTTTCTGAGTGTCAGGATAATGTTTTTTTCCTGTATTTTTTGCTATAGATTTCGTCCTTGTAATGAAAATGCTCCCTCAGAAGAACACATTTCATTTTGAGATGGTGGGATAGTTCAGTAAGTCCACTCTAGTTCAGATTGACAGAAAAAAGTGCACAACCCTTCAGCAAAAGGGATTCTGGAGCATTAAATGATACCCCACACTCCCTAGTTCCGGATTGCTTCAGAAATTGGAACTGTTTGTGGAACAGTGCAGTAAAATTTCTTTTCATGTCTTTGTAATGCCTTCCTGACTGATCCACCCTCAGAGATTCCATGTACTCTTTCCAAGCCACATGTCACATACTGAGGAGCTATTCTTGAGCCTTTGAACATCCCTGTTGTGTTAAAAAAAAAAAAGACAAAAAAAAAGTGACAAAAAAAAAGACAAAACAAACAAACAAACAAACAACACTGAAAAAGTACCATAATGCAAAAAGGAAGCTGGTGGTTCTTCTTTTTATGTCTTTTATCACTGTGTGTCTCAGGCTGGGAATGTTTGAGTCTCAGGCAGATAATAATAATTAGAAGGCATATTTATTAACAACCTGGGTATTTAAAAGTTTTATTAACTACCAGCTACTTGTAAACAGTTTCCTACATTTAGTTTATGAACCCATCCCTGCCAGTATGTTACCCCTTCTGAGGCTAGGGAAATGTGCTTATGAAAACAAACTTGCTTGTAATTGCAGTGCTAGCTGCATAATACTTTCCTGACAATCTTTATGTTGGAATATTTTATGTTAGTATTATAACTTGAAACCTATAACTTGTGTGGTTTTGTGTCATTAAGAGATGATGGACAGGAATGTTTTGACACTTGTCAGAGAGCTGTGAGAAAATGAGAAAAGTGAGATTTTGTGTTATCTTGAGCTGGACTCTTCTGGTCAAAAAAAAGATAAAAACAAAACAAGACAAATAAATAAAGCAAAATGTAGAGGGTTTAACAAAAATGCATTGCAAAAAATGTATATTTCTTAGCTTTTGGTTTCTTTCAAAAGCACTTTCAGTTGTAGCTTCAAGAAAATTAATAGGCAAGGAAGTTTTTAAGAAAACATTTAAAAATCAGTAAGAGAAAAAATATAATCTTTTAAGAATCAAGAATAATTAGAACAGTTAAACCAAAACTTAGCTCCAATCCTCTATTCTCTTCTTTCACTGGCTGTTCAGTAAAACATGTGTTGGAGCAGCTCTTTACATGCTCTGTTGAATGGACAACAGGGCTGAAGAGATGCCTTTCAGTGGAGGCACTGACAATTCTTCCACCTTTGCCTGTGCTGGAGAAATGTTCTCATCATCTAGAGCTTTCTAGACTTGACTGTTTGTATTTTCACCATAGTCTGGGGATAAGACATTTACAGAGTCAGACTCTCTTTGTCTCATCCTCACCCATCCACCAAGGGACCAGGGTTAATCTTTCATGTAAAGAGCAACTCCAGCTAAGGGCTGATTGCTGTTAATTTCCTGTGTTTACCAGTTACCTACTGTTTCTCCAGGGAATCCATTTGTGTCATTTCTACAGCATATTATTCATTACCTATTTTTGTGATATGTGTTAGAGAGTTTTTTGTGTAAAAATAACTCAATGACTAAAAAACCTACAAACTAATACAAACAATAAAAAGGCAGATATAAATCTCCATAATTAATTACACATGTTTTGGAAAGCAGTCTTTGCAGTTTATTATCTTCAGGCCCTCTGTAGAAGTATATGTTCTTCTGACTGAGGTCCACCTTCAAGACATTCACTAACCTCTAGTCAAATATATAGGTGGGATACAGTAGTACAGAAGACAGATGTAACATTAGATACAATAAAATAGAATATCTTAATTCCTCATTAAAGTTTGGCATTTGAAACAAATTCCCTCATCTTAAAAGGTTCAACTATGTTTAATATATGTGAAGTAACAGTTTGGGAAATATATTTTAAGAATATTAAATCCAGATAGGATATTTTTAAATCCTATTGTTGAAGCCCTTATTGTAGATGAAGATAGGAAAAAAATTACAAATCAGAATCAAAATTACAGAAATTTAATTTTTTTTTTTTTGCATGAGCTTCAGTGTTGTTGAGAGAATAGTTGTTGAAGTTATATACCTCCTCATTCATAAATCAATCTTTTTTGGGTTTTCTAAGTTATTTATGTTTAATTAGTTCAATTTACTATGTGAGTTTATAATATATTTTAAATTGTTAATCTATTTATATAACAAATATGAGGTGTTCAAGTTGCATAGCTTCATTTTGGTGGTATAATATAGATTTTAGGTGACCATACTCTCTTCCCCAAAAGCTATTTTATCATAACAAATTACAGATATTCCAACTAGATAAGTTTTCATTAATTTTCAGAATTACTTGCTGACTTGTTAGGAACCTCTGTGGGACTGTATTTTGGTAGATAGAAATCATAATGGTTCCACAGGAACAATGTGGATTGATGCTACATGTATAGACTTAGCTTTCTAGCTTCACTCTTGCAAACTATTGAATACCTTCAATTTCCACAGAAATCAGAGCTAATTAAGGGGAAAAAGGATCTCATCTGATACCTTAGTAGGTTGCAGAAATGCACTTTTGAGCCCACAGGCTACAATTTCTATTAATAAAAATAATATTTTTTACTTTCTTACATGGATATCACATTATAGTTTAGAAGGTAAGAACAATGAGTCTATAAATCTGGCTTCTATTCCTGGCTGATCCATTGAATTACTGCTTTTCTAGCACAGGAGATAGACCTTAACAACCCCATTGAAGTCCAGATCATATCATCCCACAGGCAACAGGTCCTTTTTAGCTTCTCCAGAATCCAGGAGGAGTTACCCAAAGTCTCTCCTCAGTGTGGTGTGAAATGAGCAATGGACTTTGGAATATTGCTACAGATCTCACTTAAAGATATATTTTCTATGAACTTAAGAAAGTCCTTTTGTTCTTCATGCATTTATTTTTCTGTCTATAAGGCTGGTTTCATGTCCATGGAGTATGGATTATTTCTTCAGTCTATATGTTTGCACATTCTCTGTCAAAAGGATAGACTAATCTCAGCTGAGAGCTCTTTATGCTTTTATACAATAGAAATGTTACAGCATAATTATTTTAAGTGGAACTAATTGCATGGGTACCACAATAGCATCTCCAGAACACTTTGGTTTTGTTTTATGTATGTTTGTACTTAGTCATTCTGATCTGCTTTTTGCAACTGCTGTTCCGAATTAACAGAGAATTTGATTTTTTTTTAAAAGAAGAAAAAAATAATCATTTTCAAAAATTGAATTAATGAATACTCAGCATGAAAACCTTCTTTAAAGGAATACAGAAGCCCTTTCCAAGATTATAGTTACATGATTTGTCAAAATCAAACAGTGAACTTGAAGTACTGGGCTGAGTCTGTTGATAGTGATTACTAATTGCTTTGTAGCACTAAAAGTGAACATAACTATTTTTACTTTGTCCGCTGTATACTTGACCTGTGTGCCCACCTATTCAATGTGCACATCATTACATAATAAGTTGTCTGACATTTAACCTGCTTATATAATTGATTGAAATTGTCTTGATCAAATAAAGATGTAGTTACAAGTGCATGGGCAATATCTGCCATATTCAGGTTGAAATCCACATATAGAAATAGGGAATTCTGTATTTATCAAGTAAGGCTGGTAGTGTACTACAGATATAGCGTGTTGGGAAAGACTTCTGCCACAGCATATGCGGAGCAGAGACAGAGGATTAGCCAGACTGCACATCGTGGAGGAGGAAGCCCCTGGAGACAGGACCAGAGCTGTGACAGCTTCCAAAGGAGCAGAGAATTTATAATTCAGCATTACTTGCGTCTTTTATGTACGGGTTTTCCCCTGTTTAGATTGTAGCCCCTAGAAACCCCCTGCACACATGTGAAAAGAATGTTCCTTTTTCCCGGGTATCCAGCCCCGTCCCCCTCCCGACCTCATTGGATGTATCACCTGTCATTCCCTATCCCTGGGTTCCCACTGGGTTTTGGTCCTCCGGCTCCCTTATTGGCCACTGTGCCCCCCAAACCACACCTCTCCCCTTGAACCCTTACCTAATCACATCCTACCTCCCGAACGCCACCCGAAGGGCTTAAATACCCTGGACACCGGTAATTAAGGGCTTTTCTATGACCACTCAATCTCGGACTGCTACATCTCTTCACACCCGACCACGTGGGGATTTTGCAAATCACTCCAGACCCCGGGAGGCCGTGGGACAGCAGAGGAGCCGGCTCCCCAACCACAGCTCTTAATAGCATCTTGCTACAAGCCAAATCCTTGTCTTTTTGAAGGCAAAGATATACCTGTCATACTCAAAGAATATGAATCACCATTTTAAAATTCTTTACATGTAAGGAAATACAGGTAAGAGGAAAAAATAAAGATTTAAACTTTTGAAATATTTTTGTTTACTACATTTTTCAAAAATGCCTATTTTTATTTATAAGAATTTGAAATGCTTGTCTGACATTTCAATTGATTTGTGTTCCTTAACATAGAGAAGATTCTTCATTTTTTATTTTAATTTAAGTCAATAATTGTTAAGAAAGCATACAGACTAATTTAATTGAAATTGCAGTCATCCTGTCTCATTATAAAGTTCACATCACTTAAAATAATTTTAATGGAGATTGATAGTCATATTGAAAATGTCAGCATGAGCATTTTTGTTATTAAAAATAAATAATAAAATTTAAAAGTAATTTTACTTTGCCAGCTAGATCTTTATTTTGAAAGGTTGAAAAATATTTATTGTTACAATAATTAAGCTCCTTCATCGGAGACCAACAACTTATCGTGTTAACAAAAATGTATTATCAGACCTTAAAATTTATTTTAATGCAACAAAAGTCAGGCCTCAAATTGTGTGCCTCAAAACCTTTTGGATAACTTTGGAGAGTCGCATTCTGAGGACAGGACAGAATATAACCTGCTAAGAAGACTAGATTAAATTAGATTGAATTTTATAATTCCTAAATTTATTTTTTCCCCCATACAAAAACTATTTTATAAGTTCTTATTATTTAACTTTCACTAGTCTACAAAACAGGTGATTTTTACTGTCAATACTATTTGCTTTCATGAGTTTGTCTTTGCATATTATAAAATATGATACATTTTCTATACAAAGAAATCTTGAACTTACCTCAGAAAACATTGTTCTGATGGTTTAGTATTGGTGAGAGTTATTTTCAAAAAATTAAATTAAGTGTTAGGGTAGTTATGGATAAACATTTTTTAAAATCCTTGAATTTTGAAGAGAATATATTTTATTACATACACACACACACAAAGACAAGTTATAAAAATGACAGAATTAATACATCTCATTTTGTACATTCTGGGGATCACCTGAATAACAGCACCAAATGAAAGACTAGAGACAGTCATTAATATGGAGAAAAAATTCAAACATATCAAAATTGGACATAACTTTACTTCTGGGTTTTTTTTTCACATTTATTTAACTCATTCCATAATACCATAATACTTTAGGCAACAGGCATCATCATGTTGAAGTTGACTTTTAATTTCACTGTTGGAAAGTATAGATAATTAATGTCTCATTATTTTATTTCTTAGGCCATTTAATTTATGGACATAAATTTTGTTGATAAAAATATATTAAATATCAGTGACTAGTAATAGATAGAGATGAATGAAAGGTAATAGTGGCCACGGAATTTGATTACCACCTTTAAAATAATTGGGGGTCATCTTCATATTTAAAACAAACAGCAGTGGATGATTTGATAGAAAGCTTGACATATCCCCTTCTTACACTGTTTTCCCATTAAAAGGGAGAAATACACTTGAAAAATGCCTTTAGATTTTGGAAATTTTTTCAGAAACTCAGAAAATCAGTTATTATTTATTATATGACCAACATATTCTAGTACAACAGAGTCAAGGCAAATGGATTTTCCACTGATATTGCAATATTAAAATTAAATGAGGGAGATTTTGTTGAGTATTTTTTTGAAGAAGGAAAGGCTTTTTATTTGCTCAGTCCCTAACTCAAATGTGCTTAAGACTTAAATTTATTGACTTTGACATTAAGCCTTTGAGATGAAAGGTACTAAAGGAGATTATTTAAAACAGTCGTCTCTCATTCTGGGCTCAGCACCTGCAAATACAAAGCTTTAAGCATATATGTAAAGAACTCTGTATGTTCTGCATACTGTTCATGGCTTTCCTACTGACATAATATGAAGACCTCTGTGTATTTGTAGGTCAGCTTTAAGCACAGACATTCTAACACATAGAGCAGCCAGTCCTTTCCTTTTCAGCTATGAGGCATCCTTGATATCAGGTTTCTTCCCTTAAAAGTCTGTTGCAAGGCCAGTTTCTGTGTTCTGGCCTAGACCATTAAATGGATGTAAAGACAAAGGAGTACTGCTCATCATTTACAGGTGACTGAAATGCTTACATAAATATGACAGGATCAAGTCACATTATAGACCCTGGTCAGAGAATCAGGTACATATTTAGGCTGTAAAACAGATAAATATTTTTTTTCCTGAATTTTTACTCTCCTGCACATTCAATAATTGCCAATTTACTTGTATTTGGTGATCTCAAAGAGAGACTGGGTTCATGCAGAGAAAGCAATTCTGATAAATACATACTTGTCAAACTGCACTGTCTTATAAGCCATCAAAGCAATTTGAAAATCAATTTGATGTTTGACAGGGAGCCAGTGTATTCCCTTCACGATACACTGACATGGAGAAGTCACTTAGAGGAAAACTCTGACGATACCATTTTGCCAAATTTTGAATATCTGCAGTGTTTCTCAGAGAGATCATAGAATAAATATAAGAGACTAACCTAGAAGTCAAAGTGCAGAACACTGGTAGCTTTAAGCTTGATTCTGACTAGATGTTCCTGTTGCATTCTCTTCTTATGTCCCTACAGATGTGACAGATCTATCAAGAGATGTAGTGAAGTTTTCATAAGTTCTTTATTAAGCAGAAGGTCTTAGCAAGCCAGTGAAAAATTTGTGTAGTCTATTGGGGTCATTCACTTATACTTCAAAATCGTCCCTGCAGAGATTACTTAAAAGTCTGTTTCTTGGGAGCGAAGACTTTTTTTCTTTTTTTTTTTTTTTCTTTAAAGATCTCCAGAATCTCAGTATTTCTATAGTTATATTAAAATCAGTGGTATTACTTTGGGGCATAAAATGTCTATGCTTTTAATCAAGAAGTTGCAGCAAACACCTTAATTTCAAATGCCAAAGGGTAGTGATAATCTCACAGTTTAAAATGTTACCTGGGAAGGGAAGGTTTGGGAAGGGAAGGTTTGGGAAGAGAAGGGAGGACAGAGAGAGGAAGGAAGGAAAGGGAGGAAGGAAGGAAATATGAGAAATAGAAAGGTCAGTTTTATTACAAGCAGATGAACTGAGCAATAGGTATTAACCAAAGATGTAGTTTTTTTCCTTATTACTAACCTATAGGTGCTCTGCGGAAGTTGTAAGGCATCCAGTCCTGTTTTGGAATGCATGCCAGGGACTAAGCATTCGGGAATAGGGAAATTGTATATTAACTAGAATTATAGCTGATGCAACTTCGGGTCATGTGACATGAGGCTGGATGGAGGTTGACATATTGCCTGAAACTCCACCCCTGGCATGAGGAGGGGCACAGAAGAGCCAATCCAAGGAAAAGGAACGCCCTCCCCACGTCATCAACAGGGTTGGACTTTAGAAGTGTTTAAAAAGCGGGGATTTTGAATCAGGAGGTGTGCTCTTGGGAATCTATGGACCTGAGCACCCGACACGTGTCGTGATTAAATTTTTCCTACTCGTATTGTTTTCCTTGTTTCGCGGATTATTTTTGTCATAGTCCTAAATAAGATATTAAGAGATTTTTCTCACATAACGAAGGAATTCGGAAGGAAGGAAGGAAGGAAATGATTGTAAATGGCCTAAAACCAGAACAAGTATATATTACTTCCCAAAAGACTAATCAATCAAGGATTGCTCAGGTCACCATGAGATGAAACTGCCAAAACCTTACAAATTAAAATTGTAGTTTGATAGATACTTCCAAGGTTGATCAAAACATGTTTTTGAGAATTTATTTTAAGCACAAACAAATTAGAAACTTCTTATTACAAAATATCAAATTAAACAGCTCATTAAAAAAAAAGAAAAGCTTGGAAAATCTGTAAAAGTATTCTTATTGAAAGTGAAACATAACTGTGAATGACATTGGCAGTCTTGACAGTATTAATTTATCACAGTCATCCATAGATCACAGAATAAAATTTTCATGGACACACTGTGACATAGAACAGTTAAGGCATTTGTCCAAGGTCACATGGGAAGTCTCTTGCAGAAGTAGGAGTAAGAATGCTTTACCTTCCTATCCTTAATACTATTTAGCTTTTCACTGAGTCATTCTCCTGTCACAAGATGAACTACTTTCCTGTTAAAAACCGTAAAACCAACTAAGGATCGCTTTGGCACCAGCTGGAAATGAGAGTGAGTAAAGGATAGTGTGTCAGCTACTACTCTTAATTTCCTTTCAGCTAGACATGCAGCATAATGCCGTTTGAAGTTTCGTTGATTTATTGATATATGTTTTCTCCTATTCATTTCCAATAGTCTGCTATGTCATGTGGGTAATATATTTCTTGAGAGATGTAGCTGTTATTACACTTGGGGCCATCTAGCTGTATTTTTCTTTGTCTTTAATGCTTCTGTGCTTAGTTGTACTTCCAAAACTCCTAGGAAAGGATGGTGTACTTTGCCACAAGGCATAAATCTTCACAAAGCCTTCTTTAAACTCTGAATATGTACTTAGGGAAGTGAAATGCATTAGTAGTTTAGTTGTACACCAGGTAACATAGTTAACACTACAGCTTATAGCAATTTTGATTACTAGTACCATTGCAATAGAGCCTTAAATGTTGCTGTGCAACCCAGACCCAGAAAAAGATTTTTAAGGAGCAAAATGACAAAGTGTGAGTTGCCTCATTTGTGGTGTTGTTTTTCATTCTGTGAAAAAGCAAGGAGAATGAAAAAAAAACATGAAGCCTTACTATTTAATGACAGTATAAAGAAAGTGATTTGTTTAATGAATAGACATGTTATTAACTACAGAGATAGTTTGATTTTTGCAAGTAATAAATAATTTTTATTTCCTCCATTTTCCAGTCTGTGTGGACTGTCTTCCTCTTGCCTCTTCAAAATCTACATTCATTCACGTCAAGTTTAGGCCTGCTGATCAAATTATTGTTTTAGTAAGCCCTACTGAACTGGCAATTTTCACCTCTTAGTCTTTGTGCTAATGCGTTTTCAATGATTACGTTAATTTAGGTGAGAATTAGCTCCTTTTGTTAGCACAAATCAATGCAATTTCTTATGTGTAATTTGAGGCACAGGCATCCCAATAACCAGTGGCAAACGAACAGACAGTAATATTAGAAAAAAATAGCTAATATTAATGCCAGCTTAGAATTTCTCACAAGATAGGGGTGATCAAGAAGGCAAAATATTGGCAAATCATTTAAGTGAAGAGTCATCTAAACAGGCACAAATTTGTGTTCACAAGTGAAGCAGAGAACTAAAATACATCAGGCACCTTACACAGTTCAGAAATTAGTGTTTTAATATAAATCAATAATCTGGTTCTTACCTATTCACTTCTGTAAAAAAAGAAAAAAGGAAAATATTGCATATATATATATATTCCATCAGGATTAAAAATATGTGAAGCAAAGCATCCTCAACACAGTAAGAAAACATCAGGTCAAATCCTGAGATACCTGTACCACAGAATTCAAGTACAAATGGACTCCATGAAGACAAATCTATGCAGTGGGATTTTTCATTTGCTGTTTTACGTGATAAAGAACAAGACTTCCTGGCAGATCTCTACAGAGGTAACAGCACATGCTGTGCATAAAGAAGGGTGAGGTCAGTAGGTCAATTTCCAAAACCTGTCATGGGAGAACAAAGGAGAATATCAGCTGTCACTAAATATCTCCTGTAAGGTAATAAATAGTTCTCCAGTTAATAAACTTTAATAGTGTTAACTGGAGAAGCTGAAGAAAAAGCCTTAAGCAACTACAGAAATGAAAGCTACTAATAGCAGAAATTTTAATGGTGAAATGATGGAATGTTTATCTTTAGCCCTAAATGCAAGGCAAATGCATTGTAATTTTCTTCATTTGCTATTGAACTATTGGTACTGGGTATCAATTTAAACCTGAAATACATGTAGTTAATGAGGAGATATTATTCAGGAAGGACCAGAGCAATCTCATTTTGTACATTTTTTTTAATAAATCACAAAAAACTCAAGGTTTAAAGGAAGAGCCATGAACATGATCTCTTGTTATCAGTTATTGCGAGGAAGACCCTGTGTTACAGTTTCAAAATCTTTCATGGATTTTTTTTTTTTTCTCTCCCTTACCAACACAGAGGTTTGGGAGTTGAAAGCCCAGCCACCACTATGCTCTTAGAACAAGCCACAACTAACAAAGGGGTAGCTGATAGCTTTGCATTCCAAATTCATGGCTGTGGAGTACTGGGGGAAGTGGGGTGGGGGAAGAGAGGGGGGGTTTTTTCTGTTTGGTTTTTTTTTTTTTGCCACACTTCTCTCCTCCGGCTTCTGTGTGGGTGCCAGCCACCCTTTGCTGGTCGGGTGAAAATACTTGGAGGGAGCTGCCCTGGTTTGGCCCCACAACTCCGTGTGCTTTGTGCCATTCTTCAGAGACAGAGAGAGCAATTGCCACTACATGGATTCGCTACAGATTCCTGGAGGGCCAACACCTTCTGCAGAGGAGTTGCTAACCTCCCACCTGTAATGGGTAATAAAAGCAAAAACATATAATTTGCTAATCAAATTAAAACTTGTGAAAGTTTTCCTGAAGTTGCCAAATGTCATGCTTGCGAAGGTTTTCTTGAATTGCTAAATGTCATGTTTAAGCTGCTAAGTGTTAAACCACAATGTTAGGTATGTTATGCTCGTTGTAAGTTTTGGACTGTACTGATAAAGAGAAGACTCGCTGCCTTCATCTTTAAACCACCTAACAACCCCTAGTAACAGGACAGAGCCTGGAGCAGGAACGAAGTGGACTTTAATTGGAAGATTCAAATGAGAGTGGGAACGGAGTGGATTTTGATTGGAGGAGCCAAAAGAGGACAGAGGTTATAAAAACAGACTAGGGACCCGTTAAGCTTGAGGTGTGTTGCAGAGCAGGAGGCTCCCCAGCTGTCCAGCACGCTGCTTTGCTCATTTGCCTTTAATAAAGTTTAATATTCCAAATTTTTAAATTTATGGTCTTTTACCTATAACACACCCCCTCAGCACTTTCAAAGGACAAGGAGAGGATCTTTATACTGCCCACTGGAAAGGTTTCAGCTTCTTAATTTCAAAGGTTGTGGTGGGTTTGGGGAAGAGGCCTCCTTCCTAGTTGAGGTAGACATCTTAGTTTTCTTTTAAACTGAGACACCTCGCATTACTGTCAGTCATCAGAACAATTATCAATATAGAAGTTTCAGACTGAGAGTCAGAGCCTGAAATATTGCAAGTGAAGAATTAAAATGTGAATGAATTGCAAGTTTAAACACACAAGCATATATTTCATTTAATGATGAAAATTTAACATCAGATGTCATCTATATCTATCACCAGAGGACAAAATCTCAAGCTGTGACAGGGGAGATTCAGGCTGGACATCAGGAAGAATTTCTTCACAAAAAGGGTAGTTAAACATTGGAATGGACTGCCCATGGAGGTGGTGGAGTCACTATCTCTGGAGGTGTTCAAGAAACAAATGGACATGGCACTCAGTGCTATGGTCTAGTTGACAAGGTGGTGATGAGTCAAAGGTTGGACTCAATGATGTTGGAGGTCTTTTCCAACCTAAATGACTAGGTTATTATTCTGTGATAATTCCTTCCTGTTCTCTCTACATTTCATTTTTTCTACCCTTCAAATAACATTAGAATTAATAAAAGATTTTATTGCTCTTTAAGAAAGGAACTTTTTTTATTGTGTCACATTGGCCAGCTAGTTGGCCAGAAATGATGGGATAAATCAAAGACCCCTTTGAGTATCTACCTATTTTTGGATAGGTATATATATGGTTATCTTTCTGATAGTATAATCTGAGATTTAAAACTGGCATCAGAGTGATTCAGAGTCTTCAGGAAAGGAATATAAGGTCTACCACTCTGAATCACTTAGGACTACATTAAAGGAAAACTAAACAAAGCAAAACCTCAAACCAAACACTCCTCAGGATGGACAAGATGTAGCAATGAGAAAACTTCTTTGCATCTACCAGTGTTGACACCATTTGCTTGAGGCTGCCCTTCTAAGATTGGCAAAACCTACGAGGGCTGCAACAGAAGTTTTCAAAGAGAATAAGTTGTTAAATAAGTGCTTTAGTAGAGGATTCAGAATGAGAATTGAATTTTACCTTCCAGTTAAAACTAAAGGAAGTGTGAAAATATATATATATATAAAAAAAAAAAAATCATCCAGCTTGATTTAAAGTTGGCTTACTTATTTAGTTTCATTGAGTCATCCTGGCCTAATTGTTTTTAATACAGTGACAGTGAACAACAGTTTCTGTGAAACAGCTGCTGCTGGAGTCCTTACTAGCTAGTAAATTCAGCAGAAACTGTGCGTGCCAAAACCGTGCTGAGAATCTGTGTATACCACAGCATGTCCATCTGTTGTATACAACACACGCCAGTCTCTTCAGTGTGCCCTGGAAAGAGAAGGATGGAGTGTTGGGCAGCAGAAGAATTAAACGCAGAATTATAAATAAGACATATCATAAATGATTACCACACCCATTTTTATTTTACTTTAATGCATCCTTTCACATTATTTTTGTTAAGATCATTGGCCATATGCCATTTCCTAAGCATAAGGCATAAATAAGTGAATTATTTATACTGTTTATGCTAGTACCAAGCTTACAAAAATCCAGAAATAAGCAGGATTAGAGTTGCCAGCTTCTGCTATGTATTCCTGTTTCACAGGAATACTTGTGGTCACAATTTCTGTCTTATGCTTCAACAGAAATCTGGTTTTTGAAATTCTGATATCACATGGAAATTAGGACAACCTGAATCAACCATTAAATATGAGCCAGACTGTAAAATGATGAATTGTTTGCACCTGCATGGTCCCATTGAGTATAACCCCTACTATATAAAACACTCAAATCTATGTGGAGGTCAGTGATGGGCCTATCTAGAAAAGAACTATCTTACCAACCAAGGAAGCAGACAACAGCAACCTATTTTTCATGCAGAAAAAGCCTCTGTAGATAACACCCAAGTAGCTGTTTACTGCTATACGGCTGTGCAGTTGAGATTTAAAGGATTATTAAGATTTGAATTTTTGCTTCTTCCATTGGGGAAGTTCTTCAATTAGGACACAATCCCTAGACATACTCAGCCAGGAAATTACACCTCTCGGAAAGCTTATAAAAATTTGATAATGCTAAATCCCAGGAAAGGAACATAATCACTTTGAAACTCTGTCAGAAAAGTACTATAGGGCTCAGTCATACCACTGAGGCACAGTCTGGTGTTGTAAACCTACGGTGTATCAGGAGCAGCAAAGTAGGGTATTTGTGAAGTAACCGGTTCACTTTTAAGTGGCAAGTGAGCTTCCATAATCACTGGAGATGAGTAAAGATACTAAGAGAAAGCAAAGAGCTCTTACTCTCCCTGGGTTTTATTTTTGAATTTTTTTTTTTCTTTTCCATTCATTCCAGGGTTTCACCTTGGGATGTTAGAGGAAGCAGTATATTTCACTGTGCTTCTCTGAGAGGCTACATTAATTTGTCATTTGTATTGCAGTAGGAAACAACCTTGATGCAGTCTGGTAGCACAGCTGGTTTCAGGGATTCCCATCACTTACTTATGCAAATTTTTGTGAAATGAAAGACAAATCTGTTTGGTCAGTGGTTTTCATTACAGTGTCTATGTTTTATGCTGACAACAGCAGGATATGAGCAGAGATGTAACTTTTTCAAAGGTACATTTCACCTAAAATTGAAGCTCGTATTCAGTGTTCATTTAGTTCTCATGAAAACAGTTCTGACTGACTTCATTGGGAGATTTCAGTCTAGAGGGACTGAGTTAAAAGAGTGGTAGTTTTCTGGGATAGCTCTTCACTTTGTATTCTCTTGGGCAGGTTAAGCGTCTTTTTGTATAATTGTAAACAACTCATTTTAGAATATGAGTTTCATTCTATAATAACAGATTTATAATTACATCAGTTGCACAGTTTAATAGTAATTATTTGTGGATTTAAACATAGAACTTTTTAAACTAAATTTTCTGTATGTCTCTAAACAAAAATTCAATAAAGGCAAATCTGAAGTAATTCCTTAAAGAAATGAGGATCATCAACATTTACAGTTCATACTTGAATAAATTTCCATCCTGTTAGAGTTTCAAACCCTAAGGGGGAATTCCTTCCAAAAAAGCTTGGAGCCAACGCCTTGGTGTGGTGGGGATGGTTAACAGAGGATAAAAAGGATGTGCATATCTTGATTTTATCTGCCTTAAGCACAGCCTTTGTTCTGATCTCCCCGCAGTCTGGGAGGGGAAAAACTGTTTTTTCTAGTTTTCCTGCGCAAGGGAGGAGCTCAGCTCTTGGCAGAGCAAGGAGGACGGGACACAGGCATTCCGATCTTGGCATCACTGGATACTGGATGGTGTTCCTCTTCCCTTCTCTAACTCGACCATTTCTCATCTGTGAGCGATTATAAACACCACAAAATTACTGTGAGGAAAAAGGAGGGAGAATGCCCTGGGTTCCTACCCCTGCGGAGACAGGATTGTTGCTGCTTTGCCTTCCCATTTTTCTAACAGGAACCAACCTGAGCACTAACTGCCACCACCCTGAGGGAGCCCAGCTGGCCGGGTGCGACATCGCCACCTGCTGTCCGTAGATAATTGCATGCCCCTTTTTGGGGGTAGCCAAAGAGACCTTTTTGACTGTTTTGCCTTGTCACCTGGGGGTAGAGGGGTTTTATTACAAACTGTTGTTCTTTGGTTCTTTTCTGGGT
>JAWWMP010000081.1:95809373-95867502 GCA_035047865.1 Dendrocincla tyrannina
GGGAGAGAAGAGAAAAGAGAGGGAGGAAACCTTCCTCCTGTCTTTATATACACCTGATTACGTGAAGGAATGGTGTGAAATACTTCCTTAGTTACAACCTTGCTACCAAGGAAGGCCTAAACCAAACCTAGGAAAACTAAACCACCACACGGAGCGAGGAGGAGGACACACACTCTCCCTGATCTCAGCATCACTGGATCCTAGATGGTGTTCCTCTTCCCTTCTCTAACTCAACCATTTTTCATCCGTGAACGATTATAAACACCACAAATTTACCATGAGGAAAAAAGAGGAAGAACGCTCCGGTTTCCCATCCCTGTGGAGACAGGATTGTTGCTGCTTTGCCTCCCCATTTTTCTCACGGGAACCAACCTGAGAACTAACTGCCACCACCCTGAGGGAGCCCAGCCAGCTGGGCACGACATTGCCACCTGCTGTCCGTAAATATTACTGCAATCCCCTGGGAGAGAGTGGCCAGCTGCGGAGGTGCCACAGCGCCACCTGCTGTCCGTAGATATAATTGCATTCCCCCTTTTTGGGGGTAGCCAAAAAAGACCTTTTTGACTGTTTTGCCTAGTTATTTTGGGGCGTGGAGGGGTTTTATTACAAACTGTTGTTGTTTGATTCTTTTCTGGGTGTATATATATATATATATATATATATAGTGGTTAAGAACTGTTATTTTTTTTTCTTTATATATATTTTTCCTAATTAAAGTTCTGTTTCCTAAATTTAAAGGAGAGGGATTATTTCTTGGCCAGCATAATATCTTAGTTCTCTCTTGAACTAAGACACATCCTTTGCCCAGAAACATTTCTTGTAGTGTAAATATGCTTTTGTTGCCTTTGAAGCAGTCATTTGTTCATAGTGTTTTCTTACTCTGCAAAAACTCACACTACAGTGGGATGTTTATTCTATTGACTCACCATATACTTTTAAGGAAGAGAGTCCCATGTTTTGATAGCTACTTTGACCCTCCCTCTTTCTAAATTCTCTTTTTTATCCAAGCATATAATCTAGAGAGTTGCAAAGAAGTCAAAGTCAAATTTATTTCACCCACAGGACCAAAGTCAACAGACACATGCTGAAACACAGGAGGTTCCCCCTAAACAACAGGAAACCTCTTTTTACTGTGAGGGTGACTGAACACTGGCAGAGGTTGCTCAAATAATTTTAGTGTCCCACCCTGGAGACATTCAAAGGCCATCTGAACATGGTCCAGAGTAACCAACTCTATGTCTATTTGAGCAGGGAGGTTGGACCAGGTAAACTCTAGAGGTCTTCTCAAATCTCAACCATTCAGTGATTCTATAATACTGAGTCTGCCTTTGAAAACTCCTTAACAATGCCTTCTGGATCAGAACTTTAAGGATTTTTCAAATTGGTTTTCATTCCTTGGGCTTAGTTAACAATATTTTGTGAAATATTTCTGAGCTGAGAAAGAATCCTAAACAGCAGCTCCTGAGCAAACACATCAAATGTTTAACTTTGCTGCAGAATTACACAGCCCAGAAATTTCATAGCTTCTTTTACAACAGTGTGATGCTTAGTCAGACCTCACATGGAATACCAACTACATGTCAAAGCAGGAGAGTGTATCTACTCTGTGCATTCAAGGCTTTTCTAGCTCACAGCTATGTTATGTCATATAAATGCATACACTTGGTAAAGGGCAAGAGGTGGTTAAATTATATATGTCTGTTTCTAACATTCTTACAGATCTTAAACAATAAGGCAAACTTAAGCAAATTTTTTTAAAGTCAGAAACTATACTCTGAGCTGACTCCTGAAATCAGTGAACGATCACCTTTTCTTTACTTCTTCACTATATCTTTTTTCTCTCTTATTCTCAGCCATCCTGATATGTATCAGCCTCATGCATCAGCCCTCAGACTCTTACTGCTCTTTCTTCTATCCCAGAGCTTTCTCTAGTATTGCTTTTCTTGAAACTCCATAAAAGGTCCATTGCCACTGCTAACATGACATTTTGTTCTGGCATAAAATACTCATCAGAAATTTACACAATCTTTCTCTGTCACTGGAAATAGAAAGCCTGAATATGTGATGTGGGAGCACTTAAGCACTAAGCACTTTGGTTAAACTCTCTTTTGCTATTTGCAGTATCTTTGTTGCATACTTTTTTTTATAACTCATATTGAACCACTTACAAAGAAGTATACTGAATAGGCATAAGAATGATGTCTATGAGAAAATCCAAGCTTAAAAGTTTTGTTCAGTACAGAAAAATGTTTTATTTTCAAAATACATTTTTTTCTTAATATTTTCTAACTTTCAAACAAAAGAAATGGTTATAATGGCTGTACTGAAGCATAATTAACTTTTTTATTTCATATTATTAATATATTGCTACTTCTTGACATCTCTAATGAAAACAATGGAGTCCTGTTTTGTTAACTCTAGTATTTGTAAGGCAGATTATGCACTTAAAAATGTCAGATAGAAATTGTAAAAAAAAATATTTTTACATGAATATTTTTGAGTCCATATATCTCTCATATACCCACTCTTTCTTTTAGTATTTTATTTTTGTCTTTAGATTTTCCATTTGGACTTTTCTATGTCTCAGATGTACTGAGTTATGTTTTCTTGCTAGAAAAGGTCAGCATCTGAAAATAGGATCCATAGTGATCTAAAAGCTAAGTACATAATTTCTAAGAATCTTGGAATAGATTTATCTTCAACTGTTTGACATACAGTATGAAACCACTTGGCTGTAACATTTTTCATGTACCTTAAAGGCTAAAGTGTACTTGTTCCCCAGTTCTCTTTCCCAGCTGGCAAACTCTAATGAGGGCAGAAGTTAGCACAATATGAATCTGTTCTCACAAGGCATTAACAAGTAATGAGTCTAGAACAGTAGTAATAGTTTCTTACAACATCTTTACTCTTGTGATCACAAATGCTTTTAGGAGACATCAAAAAACTCACATTTTCAGAGCATTTTCTGTGATTGAAATTCTGTCTAGACACAAGAAAAAAAAAAACCTTGAAACGAAGCACAGAAATTGTGAAATCAGAAGCACTTTCTGAGTGGATGACCTTCAAAATCTAAGGAAATATTTCAACACATGGAGACTCCAAGTATGAGCAGTGAAAATCATCAGAAGCCCACAAGGGATTGTGCCCTTCTAAGGCAATGTGACCATCTGAATTTCTGACTCATCAATCCTAACAGGCCTGGATACTCAGCAGTGATGAAAACCATCAACAGCCAGTAGCAGGTCAAAACAACAGGAAAATTTGAACCTGCTTTGAGAATACCCCTAAGGTCTGCCCAGAAGACTCTGCCTTTGTGAGTAATAGGAATGGTCACTTTTGGTAGGGATCTAGGAAAGGCAGCCATGAAACAATGACAGAGTATTGATACCTATGGGTAAATACGCATACACTTAGAGAGGCAAGCCCTGTTTTCTGTAATCAGAGAAGATTAACTCACTGTTTGGATTTTTTTCTATTGTAGAATTTAGTTCTGTCATCAGAGCACTTCGCATGCTGCAATCTTATGAAACAAGTCACAGAAAACTTAATGTCACATCACTTTATTCAGTTCTGAATATAAGCAATAATATAAATCATAAATATGTAAACTTAAAGCTCCACCCTAACACATCAAGTTCCACATCAAATTCTTGTTGAAAAAATTATTATAATTGTACTATTGATTTCTATTATTTAGAAAAATTAATAAACATATTGTTATTCTGTTTATGAACAGTTCTGTTTGTGAAGATGTTAGGACAAATGGATGCGCTAAACTTGTTACTTACTCTATTAAGATTACAGCTAAAAGACAGAATCACTGATGCTTTAAATTTTTGTGTTCTTTTTCTCAATCACAGGTTACCCTATCTTGTTTTATTTCTCGCTGTACACCTTGCCTCAGCATTCTGGAAGAACTATGCAGTGAGAAGATGACATCTGGGATATACCTGCTTGGTGGTGTAGACATATATAAACTTGTCTTTTAAGATTGGTTGAGCTTCACTTTATAGTGGCTAGGTGTTTTACTAGATAATTCACTAAAAGTTTAAGAATACTTATTAAAACTGTATGTGTGAAGATTGCAAAGGTAGCTGGTTTTGCCTAAAAAGTGTGAAAGTTCTAACAGGTCCTAGAAGATCATACCTTAAATATTTTGTCCTCTGTGTAACTGAGATTTCCTATGTTCTGACAACCCAGACTGTTGGGAAGAATCTAGTATTCTTGAAAAGCTTCTAGCAACATTCTAACAGAACTTGAGCCCAGTCTTTGATAATCAATATGAGCAAGTTGGATTGCCATGCAAATGGTTTTGTTTATATTTTATATGATTTATGAATTAAATTAAACTAAACAAGTACTGAGTCCACTGTGACTGAATAGTTGTGGTTTTATGATGCCAAAAAAAACCTTATTGTGAAGGTCAGATTTGAAATCATGGTCAAAAAACATCCTGCCAAAATAAATAGTGAGAAGCAGAATATAATTATTAAGAAAATAAACTAAGTGATCTGCATGGCCATTTTCAAATTCCTCTTTCATTTGGAATGATCTCCTCATCAAGAAATAACATTATCCTTTGACAGAGTATAAGGTGTTGCCTTATAGCCATATTATGGATTAGAGAATAGAGAGAGACAGAGAGATGGAAAGACAGAAGTACAGATAGATAGAGATATGGGTAGCTGTAGTTGCAGTCTGTTTTTTATAGTCTCACTTCAGGATGTGTATTATCATTTCACTTCTCTGCTAGTCTGAATCAAAAAAACTACAAAATAAAAAAAATAATGACAGCACTAAACAGTAAATGACAATCAACATGCAACATGCAAGCAGAAATAGATTAATTCAATGAGAAGTTTCAAGAAGACATCAGATATTTTTATTAAAAAGAGTGCCATGTCCTGGACAAGTACAGGATCTCTATAAAGAGAGGTAGGAACCATCTTAGCTTTATTGACACAGTCTTTTCATGTTATCAGAGGGTACATGGTACAAAAAATACTAAAGCCTGCTGTCTAAGAAATACAAACGGGTTTTATAAATTTTGTTCTAGTTCCTTGTTAAAATGAGTACTTTGACACAAATCTGTTGCACCTTTAAATATTCTCTAATTCTTCATGTTTAAAAGAGAATAATAAAAATCCCCCAAACCCAATAATTATTTAGAAAGGGAATAATACATCATTAATTTAGCCCAGATGATTCAGAGAAAAAATGAAAATGTAATTTTAAAGGATTGAATAGTTTTAAACCTAAGGACTGTTGTATGATTTTTATTTTGAGGGTCAGATTTATTGCCATAAGAGTAAAAGGTATTTGAGACAATCTAGTCCCAAAGGAATAAATCTGTAATCCAGAGAGTGCTGTAAGGAATAAAAGCTTCTTCATTGATTTACTAAACCATCTCTTTCCATTTTTCTTCAGGTCCTTTTTTTTTTTTAACCACAATGAATTAGAATTATAAATGAGAAATTTAGCTGCAATGTGCAAATCAATGGGCTGCTCGAGAGAGTCTGCAGAATTTGTTTCCTTGACCTCAACATTGCCTTTGATAATCCATTTGAACAGGATTCATGTGTAATGGCAGGAGACAATTGGAAAGTGCTAAAAGAAATGCCACAATTTATTATACATATGAATTAAATAGAAAATGCTTAATTTTGTGGATCTTCTTTCAGAATGCTTTTCTGTTTAATTGGAAAAGAGCAACTCTGCTTTTCACTGAGTGAAATCACTGTAGAAGACTGCAACTAAACAAGACTAATTTACTTTCTTTTCTCTTCCATGCACCACCCCCCCCTTCAATACCTTTTTTCCCTGTTTAATTTTAAATGTATTGACTATTCCTTATTAGGCTCAGTGAAGGCAGACTAACAACTGCTAACAGAATTCCATAAACAATAAATTAGCTTGCAGATTAAGCTCTCTTCCTTTTTTTTTTTTTTTAGGGCTCTGATAAGAACTGCACAGACCTCAGGGTGCTAAAACTAAATAAAAGCTATCCTTCATGCTTAGTGCCCAAAAAGAGAACTGAAATACACTTTTCTAATGGTTTCATGAGAAAACATTATTGGGTCTGCTGTGATGGAGTTAATTTTCCACATAGCAGCCATCACAGTGCTGTGCTTTTCATAGGTAGCTAGAAAGGTGTTGATAACACAGCACTGCTGAGCAGTGCTGGCACAGGATTAGTGCTGTCTCTCCAACATTCCACATGCTCACCAGTAGTCTGGGGGTGGGTAAGATCTTGGGAGGTAACACAGCCAGGACAGCTGGCCCCAGATGACCAGTGGGTTATTCCATAGAAAACGGTATCTGCGGAGATATAAAAAATAAGAGAAAGGAGAAGGAAGGAAAGGCATGCATTATTTATGATGTTTGCCTTCAGGAGCAATCACTTTGTGTACTGAAGCCCTGCTTCCTGGGAGGTGGTTGGACATTGCCTGCTGACAGGAAGTAGGGAATAAAATCTTTTGTTTTCTTTTATTCCTGTGTGCATGACCTTTGTTTTTTCTTCATTAAATTGCCTTTCTCCGTCTTATTTTCTCCCTCAGTACTGCTGATGAAGGCAGTGATAGAACAGCTTGGTGTGCACCTGGCACCCAGACAAAGTCAACTCATGACAACTGCTTGAAAAATCAGATGCTTTCTTTAAAGGCCAGAATTTGATAACAGGGTAAAATGTTCCAGAAGTGGAGTGTCCTGAACTTCATCTGTGGAAAAAGCCATATAAGCAAACAAGCTAATCTGCAATGAGCCTGTGCCTATGTTTTATCATAGTCATAGGAGCATAGTCTACTTCATGTTCAAGAGACAGCCAGTCTACCTGCTTGCTCCAAGCATGGCCATCTGTGAGGTCAGTCAAGGTTTCTCAGAGTTTTGTCCAGTCAGGTTTTAAAACCTCAAATGACAAATAGATCACAGCCTCTCTGGGTAGCCAGCTTCACTGCCGAACTGTCTTCCTGGGGTAATACATTTCCTATTACAATTTATGTCTATTGACTGTTGCCAGCCAGACAAGAATGGATGTGAAGAGCCTGTCTTTTTCTTCCCAACAATCTAATGCATTGTGGACGTTCATTTATGTTCCCCCAAAGCTGTCTCTTCCCCAGAATGAGGGAGTTCTGGTCCTTCAGCCCCTTCTCACAGAGCAAGTGCTCATCTCTGAGTGTTCTCTTTGCCCTCTGCTGAAGTTACTCCAGTTTGCTAACACTTTTCTTATCCTGCAAGAAAGGGAAATGTCTCTAGAACAGTTCAAATATGATAGAGAGATATATAAAAATATATGCATTCATCTTAGAATACATGTGTATATACATGTGTGTGTACTTAAACATCTTTCATATTTTCCTTTCATCTGCCTTTCAGTATGAATACTTAGGGAGATACTATAACTAGAGTATTACAATTGATCCTCAAGAAACTTTCAGTGAGATCCTGGTTTTGTTAAAGGTATTTTCATAGATAACAGACACATTAGTTTGTTCTTCCTAACTTTTTGTACTACCTAAAAAGAGCATTTTTTTTTTCCCTTCCTGCTATTCTTCCTTCATAAGGAGAAACTCTTTAGATGCAGAACTGTTTCTTACTACCTTCTATCATAATGCCAAGCATTACATGACATCTGAGCAGCAGCCTCCACAAGATACTGAATTGGAAACAAGAGTGTATGTAGACAATAAAATGAAATATTTATCTATATTTTAACAAGCAGTTCTGACATTAAGAGTATTTTTAAATACTGTTCTGCACTACTTTGCAAAGATATCAGAGCTGACCATGAAAAAGTTAGTACTCAACCAACTCACTGGTATCAATGAAATAACAATGTTATTTGAAGACTATAGAGGGCTGACAAAATCTGCTTTGCTTTTTGGTTTTTGGTTGTTGTTGTGTTGTTATGGTTTTTTTTTGGTTTGTTTTGTTTTTTTTTACTTTAAGTTTTCTTTTGAGTGCTCATTTTTACAGAGTTCTTACTGTCATTAACATGAGACAAACAGAAAATGTCAAAGTAGTCACATAATGTTATAGATATCATTTAATTAGGCAAATTAAATTTTGTAGAAAGCCTGATAAAATGGCATTGCATCACTGGAGAAATCATAACCCTGCTTTTAAATAAATATTTTTTAACAATTGTTTTAGTTAGTAAAAGCACAGTAAGCAAGCTTGGACTGCTTATTTAGGAGTAAATATAACTTTGACAATGCACATTAATTAAAGAGTTCTACATACATCAGTTTTCTCCAAAGCGAAACAGTGATTTAGATAGTTATTAAAAATAATATGATAAACCATAAATAATACAATAACATGCAGAGTTGGAAGTCAGAGGTATGTAGAGGACTATATCCATTACAACCTTATTCCCTGCATGACATCAGCTATAACTTCTACTTACATGGATATGTTGGATGAGGATGAAATTCATATTTTGATCCAAACAAGCTACATGTGACTTGTGCAGTTCTTTGTTCTAGTGCCATTTAATAATGGAACATCACCAGAAGAACAGCACAATACAAAGGAAAAAAGAATCCAAAGAAAAAGTTGAAACTTCTAAAGAAAACAGGTAACTCACAGGGAAAGTCTTCAGAGAACCTCTGAACAAGTAATTTGCATTAAAAAAATAAATTAAAAAAATTTATTTGAAGAACAAAATTCACAGCCAACAACTCAGAGTCTCTGTGAATAAAATGGCAGGTTAAAAAACCCAGATATTTTAAAAAATATGATATTTGATTATTATTTTCAACCTGAAAATTAGAAACCAATTTAAAAAACACTCAACATTTTTTAAAATAAAGTATTTTATTAGATGGATTTAAATGTGGACAAAAGTACACAAAGACTAGCAGTACAAAGGTTTCTGAAATCCCAAAAGTTGCAGCAAAATTTAATTCATTGCTTTGTCTCCAGTGAAGTGAATTTCCCCCCAAGATGCCTGTAAGAAGACACATTGAAAAAATGCCCTCTTAGGATAGTTGTTGGATGAGAAGTGACATTCTGAGGGACATCATTGTCTTGTTCACTGTTGCCATATGAAGCAATGGATTAGAAAATAGCAAATACTTACTGAAATAAATGAATAAATGAGTACTGAAAGAAATTAATAAATGTGAACTGAACTTTTCATTCCAGCACATACTAATATATCAGCAGCATTAATGCCTCTGGATTTTTAAATTTGATTTGTCAATGCAGATCATACTGTTTCTGGAGTAGGGCAAATTTATAAAAGATGACTACTTCTATGATAACTGTGAGTTGATAAAACAAAAACACAAAGAAAAACTCCAGAAGTGGAACACAAAATATTCTTTCAGTATTCAAAAAGACACTAAGAAAGCAGTATCATGATACCATGCTATAAACTGATATCACACCACTGACAGCGGTATTTGCCTAGGTGATGCTTTTTTAATTAATAATCTGAGAGTACATAGGTCATGCTGAATATATTAAAAAAATTCCACTCTCATAAAAGTCTCACAATAAAACAGGCTCAGTAAATATTTTAGGGTTTTTTCTCACTTTAAACCTTCTGAATAATTATCTACAAGAGATCCCTGTGCCATGATAGAAATATAATGTTATATAGATGATAGATAGATGATAGAGTTTGTATGAGAAAAGGTCTCTATGAATTCTTTTTTGAGCATAGATATTCTCCATTTGTTGTTCCAGTTACAATATAGCTACTTTTAAATGAAATGTCTTTCTAAAGTTTACCTGCAAAAGTAACTTATTTTCATTAACAGGATAGACTCTGGATGCCAATTCAGTCTTTAATGCCTTAGGGAAAAGCAATTGGTTTTGGGGGCTAAAAGATATTTTTTGACACTATTTTTATTCTGTACTCTGTTTTTACACTTAAGCCGAAAGGAAAATGCTTTCCTTACTAGTTCCACCTCTGAAAAAGCTTGCTTTTCTCTAACATCCAAAATTGCCATTTCTAACCAAGAGTTCAAAAAATAGCATAAACTCAAAAAGAATGTAAACTTGTTCTTCTCTCCAATTACTGAACTCATACACCTGACATCAATAGGAAAAAAAAAAAATAGAGAGAGAGAAAGAATCCAGCCCTTAGTGCTGATTTTACACTGCAAATCCTCTATAAGCACCTAAGGTAACCCCATTATTGCCAAGTTAATTCATCATGGCTAATTTTACTACAAAGATTAGCAAATGAATTCAACAATGTTTCTACAATGTTAAGTGTGGAAGTTAAGTAGTAAGCTTTAAATACAATCAGATATAATTTTAGGAAGCAAATCTGGAATAGATTTCTGGAACTAAAATCCTAACCCTTCTGCAAATATTTTAGCTTTCAAAATAGTGATATATTCTTATAAGATGTGGTTAAATTACAGCTGTTAAGAATTAAGTATGTGTACCTGAAGAGTTTTTAAGTGTCTTTTATTCCATGGCAACTCTGGACATACATTTAAAAAAAAAAAAACACACAAAAAACCAACAAACAAACAAACAAACAAACAAACAAAAAAACACATTAATCTCCCTTCCTTTGCCCCCTGTGTACCACTTCTGCTGCATTTATATAATTGACACTAAGATGGATTGATGGCTTTCACATGGGAGTAATTTACCCATAGACTTCACATTCCCCCTCCACCACTTCCATACTATAATTTCAACTCTGATGAGATAATTCTCTTTTAGCCTTCCACAACTATGTTTTCATTGTGTTTATTTTGGTCATGTTAATTATACTTTATGTCTTTCTTAGAGTTGGCAAATTTCTAATCTTTTTTCAAGAAGCAAATTCAAAGCTATAAAGAAAAGACTATGTCTACTAACTAAAATGTTAATACCCTTTTATCTAACATTCACTAAAACAAAGTCAGGAAGATGTTTGGAACTTTGTTCAGTGGAAATGTCATTGGAGACATAATACTGTGAAAAAAATTATTTCTTCATAAGGTAAGTCATATAGATCATCACAAATCATGCATTATTTCTCTTTGAGTCTGTATCTAAAGATAGGATTTTCTGGTAAATCTCACTAGCAGAGGAAGGGCTAGTAAGTATTAAGGGAGTCTTCACTATCTGCATTTGTGTATCAAACTAGGCTGAACAATTCACTTTTTGAACATCTTTCTTCATCCAATTAATTTAGTAAACTGTTGATTCTGTGATGGGGTGATAAAAGTACTGCTGTTTCACTTGCCTTATAAATCAAAATTTTGGTGGCCTGTGGACGGCAGCATGAGAACAAAAAGAACAAAAATAAGAAGTCCTGGGAAATGTCGAGATGACCTTGTATTATTTTATCTAAAGCCTTGATTTACTGGCCAGGAGTGGAGCTGAGCTCTCAGTGTGCAATTCAAAATGTGTGGGGTGGGAATGGGTAACTTGAAACTCCAAAGGTCCGTGTGTGTGTGTGTGTGTGTGCGCGCGCGTGTGCGTTGTGGTGCCGCCCCAAATGTGTGTGTGTGTGGATGTGTGACCTACAGCTGGATTCTGCCTTGTTTGCTTAACCGCTCCTAGCTGAAAGCCCATGGTATATAAACCTTGGATCATTAACATTAAACTGATTTCTGTCAATCACAAGCAGGAGTCCTTGCCTTCATTCCGCCACAAAGACCCTGTTTTTTCTGCAAGGCGATGTGGTTTCACACATGGCATCTCTCCCTATTTTACTTACGAATGCTTTGGAAAAAAACTCATCTTCTTGAAAATTAATTCACCTATTGTTCATGAAACTGCAAATCTTGTAATAAATAAGTTCACCTTCTAATGTTGAAAGCTTCCCCATTTAAATCTACAATCTCTTCTCTTTCTCCATCTTGACCAAGACCTAACTCAAATTATAATGCTTCAATTGTTGAGGCTAAAATTCCTCTGATGAAAAAAAAAAATAAAAATGGTGTGAGACACTTGTATATTCCACCAACATAAGAAGAATATCTTTCTGGGTTTGTGTGACACAGTATTTAGGATGGAAGGATAAATACAAATATAAATAATGTATTTTCTGTAAGTGGGAAATAATTAGCTGTTTCCTTCTGACCCTTCTTATTTGGACACTCTTCTGTACTATTAAGACCAAATGACAAAACAAAAACAAAGTTCTAAACCTAAACAAGCCCACCCTTCCAATTTATTTTTGAGCCATTTCATAATTGCTTGCTGGCAGCCCCTGCTGAAAAAATGAGTGAATACTCTTTGCCTGTACTCTATTTTTTTTCTGTAAAAACTAGATACTTCTGCAATTATCTGAAGACTTAACCACCTGGAGGCACCTACAAAATTTGTGAGTGTATTTATTCCAGTGTAAAACTTCACTGAAACTTAAAGTTCTGCTTCTGCCCTTGGCACCTGGCAGCTTGAAATCTCTCTCATCTCTAAACCCCACTGAGAACTGTAAAGCAGGAATTCCTCAAACTACCTCACTTGAAGGAGTCAATCCAGCAAGTGTCACAAGGTGACACATACCTTATGTATTGCGGTCACACTCCAGAGACTGCCAACTCACCTCTGAAAGATCAGTGAGAAATGTGTTTATATGGGGTAAACCTTGACTTTAAATCTTGCATCTAGGTGATTTTCTTCACTTATCAAAGAAACACTCCTGTGAGGAAAATTAGCACCACAAACCAGCTTATTAGCAACACAAACCAACTTTTGTTAAAATGGTATTTTGTATATTATTCCATATATAATTTCCAATGCTTTATAAGAATATGTACTAAATGTTCAATATGTCAGGACACATATTGTAGTAGTTCTGTTAAGGCTGTGGGAACTGTAACCCCAGGTAAAACTCATAACTTTTTATTCCACTGTGAAATACTGAATACTAGCCTTTGTTAGAGAAAAGGAATAATGAAATGCAGGAAAAAGCTGTTTAGTCTGATTCAATGTGCTTAAGCTCCATTACACAGAAGCCCTTGATGTGCTTTAACATGAAAAATGCTTCAACAATAGAGTGAAAATGTTGTCAGGTATAATTATTATTCTTGAATAAGAACAAATGAGGGGTACAATGGAAATGAACTCATTAATTGAAGAGAATATCTTGGATATTAAAAAATAATAAATAAAAAATCAATGTGTAGCTTTAGAATTTCCAACCAATACTTAAGAAATCACAAATAAATAAGGGCTCTTATTGATTATTTATTCAAATTGTTCAATTCCACTGACTTCAAAATGGGTAGGGTTTTTTTTTAGATTTGGGAAAAAAATAATCCCTTCATTCTCTGAACTACAGTCAAAAAGATTCCTCTGTGCAGCAGAGATAGAAACGTAGGCTCTATGTGATGAGTTCAACTCAATTATGCTATAACTGAGTGAAGTCTGCAATGCAGACAAGACCTGTGTGGGGCATTCAGCAGTTCAAGGACTGAACCATCCAATTTACTGAAGATAATGAAATGTGTCATAATCATTCCCACTGCAAATGCTCATGTGGAGAGGATTTTTCATTGATGACAAACATATGGACTGACAAAGGGAGCAGGTGTGAAATTGACTTAGTTAAAGCAGAGCCTCAAATCTAGGCTAACTTCCCTTTGATATGTCAAACTAGTCTCAGTTCTGCCCTTAAAAAATCACACAGTACTTAGGATCACTAATAGTCATCATAATCATTCTTAGTGCTTGAATAGGACTTTACATCTTCAAAGTACGTACAAGTTTGCATTTCCATCTTGTGTGTGGTCTTGGAATTGATACTCAAGATGAGCATCAATACTGTACACACTTTTCTGAGTGACAGGGCTGCAGTTATTTATCATTTTTGGATGTGAGAGAAGTGTGAGGAGAGGGTAAGAAGGAAAGATTGGTTTCAGATGGGAACTGACAGTCCTCCCTCTTTTCTATCAGCTCAGCTTCAGCAAGATCAGAAATATCTGGAGCAAATACTCTCTTCCTTTTAGGAGAAAGGGACACTGCGTCCTAACTCATCTCCCTCCTAATCCTACCATGCATCCCCTAATCCATCTATGCACGAGGAGGGGGATAGATAGAGTGGTAAAGAGAGGAGGCACAATGCTAGTTACAGTTGAACAGCAAACACAGGATGACTTGAATATCAAATACAGAAAACAACTCACATATTCAAGAACTGTAGGGAAAATTAGGTTTACAGTTGCACAAAGAAACTCGTATGTGGGTTGTCTTCTCCTGGCTATGAGACAGAGATGTCATACTGAGAAAAAAAGAGGGAGAAATAAGGGGAATAACGTTTGTTACTCCTACTGAGCTAGTGAAACAGACAGTAGGAAGAAACACTTGTTAATGGAAACCATCCAACAGTAGCAGATATTAATCCGCCCTACCAGATGATATCCTACCTCATGTGCCTGTAAAATAAAACTTGTCATAGACAGTATAACACACAGGGCATTTTTGATGTTTCCAGATCTTTGGTGTTCAAATAAAATTGCGTATTTTTAATTGATAGGAAAAAAAAAAAAGCATCACAGAAAATGTGTTAAAGAAAAAAAGTAAGAGGGGGAAGGTTATAAGTTACATAAAGTAAAAAAAAAAAAAAAGGTTAAAAATAACACGAGGATAGCATAGCTAAAAGAATAGAAATAGGAAAGGATAAAAGGTAAGAGAAATTAAAAAAAGTCTCAAGACAAGCAGAACTACAGAAAACTACAAATCTGTATTAGGAAAGAGATGGGAAAGTTAGAAACTAAAATCTTGATCTCTAATCTATAAACATTGAGAAAAAGGGGCAAGAAAGTGGGAAAATAAAACATATGACACACAATCAATAATATTAGACCATTATTATTTTAATCTACTTCATCAGTATTATAGTATATTTATTTTCAATACAGGTCGGAAAAGGTTTCCACTATTTTTTTTTTTTTAACATGGAATAAAACTGATTTTTATTTTGAACAGTTTTACTCTCACAGAATCATATTTGACTGGGTCTGAATACAGAAGAATACTGTGAAATGCTCACACTTACAGACAGTCTTTTTTTCCACCAAAGAAGCTCACAAACACTTCTATAACGAGTAATAGACCATTTTGTACACAGGAATTTAATGGAATATGTGACAAAAATGTCTGTACCTAATCAGTTGTGATATTTATGCTGTTGCTGATTTTTTACTGTGAAAACTCAAGTTTGAATTATGTTCACTGAGATAGAGAGGTGCAGAACAAACAAGTAGAATCAAAGTGAAGTGTTACAGAATATAAATGCATCTACCTGTGACACTGTAGCTGTCTTACATTGCTCTGATGAAGGCATTGTTACATTTCTAAAGTGGTTTATGCAAGAAGAGTGATAAGAAATATCTAGAGAAAATTTGTCCGTATTCTTTTCTTACATCTGCACTGTACCAAAATATTTATAGTTTAACATATATTACAGGGGTTTGTTTGGTTTTTTATACTTGGATATGTTATATCCTAAGGAAGGGTGGAGATTCAACTCAAACTGTGATTGAGGCAACCAGTTTGAATATATCTTTTTGATATGACCAATGACACAGATACTGATTGGCAGGGATTTTTGTTTTTTCATCTTGTATTGATTTTGGCTGGGATAGAGTTAAGTTTATTCATAGTAGCTTGGGCTACACAAATCCAAACCATAGGGCTATGGTTTGGATTTGTGATGAAAATAGCATTGATAACACACTGCATCAGGTGAGTAGGGCTTTAGACAGATTTGTCAGAGAAGCCCTCCCATCAAGTCATAAGGTGCAGAAAGGACCCCCTTGCTTTCTAAACTCCTTCTGAGAGAGGAGCCTAGGTGCAGCTGGATCCAATATTTGCCCCAGGCTTTGTCTATTGTTTAAGTACAGCTTTGTGCCACAGGATAAGAGATGGTAGACTGAGAATATTTATATAAAATGAATTATTTATTATTACAAATGATTATACAAAGGATCTAAATCAGAACTATATTCTACCCAATATAAAAGCTAAAACTACTAGTGTATAGTATAGTGCACTATATCAAAGCACTTATGCTAAAGCTAGTAAAAAAAAGAAGATATATTAAGTAGAGATACTAGTTCTTGGGGGCAGATCTCCTTTTCTTGACCTTGAGCAGTGTCTTTGAAGGGGCATCCCCACTTCAAGGGAGAATCTCCACACACTCCAGAAGGAGTATATTAGAAGAATCTGATTGCATGAAAGTGGACTGGACTTTTAAAGCAAGAAGTGATTGACTGTCAGTCACCTGTCTCCAGATCAGCTTAGTAGGTGATCCGCCAAACCTTTGCCTCACTAACAGGATGTTAAATTAGGCTTGATGTGTCAGACTGGTTTTATCATAATTCAATACCAAAAGTAGCACATGTAGCCCCTCTCAGCTTGCAAAATAGTGCATTGTTTGACCACATTCCAAGGGCACAGTATCCTGCTACAAACACTGATGTCCTAGTTACTGCTGAGCAGTGTGTACACAGTGTCAAGGGCTTTTCTATGACTCAAACCTCCCATCCAGCAAGTGGGTTGGGGGTGCACTAGGAGCACCAGCACCAGGGATAGGACACAGCTGGGACATTCCATACCACACAGCATCATGCTCAGCAATTGCACTAGGGAGGACACTGGCGGGGGGAGGTCTGCTCAGGGACTGGCTGGACATCGGGTGGTGAGTAATGGCATTCACTTGTCTTTATTTGGTGCTATCTTTCTCTATTTTTTCTTTTTTTCCTTACAGTTTTATGTAATTATTAGTATTAGTATTATTTATTTTTTATTATTAAACTGTATTTAATGAGTTTTCTGATTTTTACCCTTCCGATTCTTTCCCACATCCCATGGCAGGAGAGTGAGCAACTAGGTGTGTGGTACTTAATTGTTAGCAGGGGCTAAACCATGACAATCCAGTGGCTTTGTATGACAAATATTGAGTCAAACTTATTAAAATGGTATCCAGACATGATTGATGTCTCTGGTTTTCCATAGGAGCCTTTTCCAACCTTACAAGCAAGTTGTGTTCTTGTATTAACCTGTATTTACCCATTTCAGTGACCTACATTTATCTATTCGTCTCTTTATTTGATTATTTATTGGCCATTGAAGTATGAATGTGGAACACCAGGTTTTGAAATCAGTTCTGAATAGGCTTGCCAAGGCAAGGGGATAAAAAACATTTTCTGCCACCATTAGAACAAGTGTGCATCACTTGAAGTGCCCCAGATACACCTCTCAGTAATTACAGCCACCAGGCCTACTCTACTAAGAGATGACCAGCTGGCAGAAGGCTTTATTATAAACATGAACAACGCAGTCATAGTTGCTTTTGGCAGCAGCAACTCAAACAGACAATAGGTCTCATTCCTCCGTTCATCAGAGAGGAGACCATCTGCATGGACAGTGGAGATAACTGGTAGCATGACGGCTACCCACACTGCAGCTGATTGTACCTTCAGCAACAGCAGCTGAACTCACCTGAGTTTTCCACACAGAAATATTTTCACAGTTGTCTTTGAATTGAACTCAGAAATGTCCACCTAGGAAGGTTATATTGAGTGGAAAAGATGTTTCAGCTCCCAGCTTGCCTGAGGATGCTGTACCGCTTAACCACAGAGAATTACCATATCTGCCTTTGACCCCTTTTGTACACCACCTGCCCTACATGATGTGCTTCTCTGCTGCTCTCATTGTCATGGTTCTTAGAGTTAATTAGGTATTACATTGACCTTTTGTGTGTTTTTGTAAAGTCTTATGGGCAAAAAAAATCCCCTTCTGCCTGTACTGTATGAGTGGCATCTATGTTATAACCGCATAACATATTGCGACTGAATAAGTGCCAAATGCCTCAGGTCTTTGACATAGCATACAACTGCTAAATATTAACAAAGCAAAGAGAATAATCTCTTTACCTGTCAAACACATAAAAAAATAGTCACAGAAAGTGAAGTCTTTAAGCCAGCTTGATAGTTTTCAGACATTTAAAAATGCATTAGGAAATGTCATACAGTGAAGTTTATGGTCAACCTTACACGCATAAATCAAGCAATTTCTGTTAGAAAATCTTCATACAATGTCCACATATAGTCCAGTGGATTTTCTAAAATATTAGAAGTAGTTTAAGCAACTAACATTAAAAAACAAAACAACAACAACAAAAAAACAACAAAAAAACCAGTTATGTTTCATATATGACAGTTAAATGAATGTAACTAAAGCACATTAATAATTTTTCTTAATAGTTTTTTCTATTTTTTCTTAATAGTTTTTCAAAAAGTTATAAAGAATGTTATTTGGTTAGCTCTTGACAGGTTGCTGAAACTAAAAATAAAAAAAAATAAACAAACTAAAGGAAATCCAGTTTTGACTTCACTCCTCAGTGTTTTTTTCAGGTAGTAATAGCACAGCCACTTCAGCATTTCATTCTGTATCCATCTTTGTTTAGAGACAGACCTCAATTACTAGAAAAGTACCGTTATAGACAATGTAGCAGAGATCAGTCTACATTGTATCGTTTGTCTAGGGCAGTCTCCAAAGACAAATCACGGTTTTTACAGTGCATTGTTCTCCTTCCCCTTCTCTAAGTTGCTCAGCATGATATTCACAAGAAGGTGATCACAGGCTTCATTCCTAATACCTGACCAAAAATCACACACAGTTCACAAAAACCCTGGATATTTTCACTTGTTTTATTGCAGTAGCTAGTGTCTTGAGTTGTCTTTCTCCTAAAGCATTAAATATATATGTGAGACAGAACAGGCATGGGGGGGAAGGAGAATGGGTTGGGGAAGGAAAGAAGTGATGAAAAATCAGCTTAACCTATGAAATAATGAACTCATATGAAAATACAAGTGTTCTTATGTATTCCCATGTATTCATATGACATTCAAAATAGTGCTTCTGAACATAATATTTCTAAATACAAGCATAATGAAGAAGCAAAGAGCAACATAATATAGAATCAAGGACCTTGAAATATTGAGTTAAACCAACCACAGAAAAATCAAATCAATTGAAAGCCTTGAGGTAACTTGCATCTCTAATATACTGTATGTGTAAGAAAACACTCTGTCTCTGGAGCTTCTTTCCCCTTTGGAATGCCTCTGCTATTGTGATTTATTTGTTTTTCCTAATATTTCTCTAGGCAATGTTATGAGTGGTATATATATATATCTTTTTTTTTTTTTTTTTTCTCAGATAAGTGAATTCATTTCAAATTTACCCCCAGAGGACTTTGAAGAATCCCATGAATACATCAGAAAGAGATTCTAGCAAAAAAATTCCTGGACAAACTTCAGATATGTAAATCAAAAAATTCCAGTTGATATCAATTGCATCAGCCAAGTTCTGTTTTCTTTCTGCTTTGGATTTGATTTTTTAAATTTTTATTCTGTCAAGACCATGTGTTTTACTGTTCAGTTATGAATTAAGCCTAGTACAACTTTCTAAGATTTGGGGTTTTTTTTCAGCTTTCTGTAATGTCTTATGGAAACAAAGTAATAACATTGGAGGAAGTAGTAGAAATAGGAAATACAACTCCTCCCCACAAACCCAATAAATTTATATTTATTTAAAAACTGTACTTCCATCTCTACTCTTAGTGGATAAACAAGATGAGATGAAATTGTTTGAGGCCAGCTCAGAACAAAAAGACAGCTCAGAATTGTTGTACTAACAAAAATTGCAGATGTGCATTGTACCAGAGTTTTTCTTTACTGTCTTGAAGAGAATTCAAACATGAAGCTGTATATCAGACAAGGATTTTCCTCATGATAGGTAGCCAGAATCTTCTGCAGCAACTAGACAGACCTATGAATAAAATGGACAAGTCTATTTGGATTAAAAAAACTACAGATTTAATCTTTAAATTCAGTTTTACTTTCACTTTTGTTTAGAAACCTAACAACTATCCTGACTGGCAGTGCTAAAGTATCATTCAATGATACTTTTTTCCCCATCTATAAAATGATACTCTTAACCAGTTATGACTTGGCCTTTTTCTGAGAAAGGGTCTAAAACTGCTCTGATCATTCATTTGTTTCCATTTTTGAGAACTACATAAGGCCAGCTGAAAGGTCTGGGACAGACTTTTTTGGAATCAATGGGAAGATTCCAATTTTTTTTCAGTTTTGTGTCATGCCCTAGGATAGGATGGACATCTGAGCAGACAATTTAGTAGTTTCTATCCTTTTGTACATCTGAAAATGTATTCAACTATTAGTTACCTAATGTGCCTAATCTGGAAACAGATATTTGGTGTCTCAATAAATCTTGTTAATCTTAAGAAGAGGCTTAATCTAGATAAGGACACTTCTATTAGAAATTGAGGACGTACCTGATTTAAAGTTTGCCTGTACCTGCAATAGATTGAAATAAGAATGAGCAGGTGTTTGTTCATATTTCATGGTATAATAGTAATTTATTATTGTATTTGCTAATTGAATTCATAACCCAAATACTTCTGCTTGCAAGTGTTCAGCAGATCACTTTACTTTTGAGTTCTGATAACTCTTCTATGGATCAGGAGTTCAGGAACAGTGGTGTAAAAACTTTGAGGTTGCTTTCTGAGCTCAGGCATTTTTCATGCCATCTGACTTTCTGGAGTTTAACCAGTGATCTGTAAAGTAAGCAATTTTCCTGTCATCTTCCCTTCCAGATCTGATAACAGTAAAAACAATGAAAATATAGAATCATGGACAACAGACAGTAACTAACTACATAAATAAATAAATTGTATTTTTTTATTTTTTATTCCAGGCTTATTTTATATTCCATATATTTTTCTTCATCATACAGCTCAGAAATAAAGCTAGAAAATAAACTGCTAACAGTGTACAGTGTTCTGAGTACAAATAATGAGAACTAGATCACGTCAAGTGATCAAGGTTGATAGGCTAAGAAATGAAGAAACACATAGAAAAGGCTGTTAGGTGTGCCATATTCTCACCTACCTGAAAATATACCAATCTGAAACACACTCAGATTTTTATAAGGGCCTTTGCCATCCTGAGAAAGAAGGTTAGCTTAACATACGTCATTGCCAACATTGAAGCAATTTGTTGAGGTTGTGTCTATTTTACAGACTGTCTTGTGTTGGAGTGAATATTATCCTTGTACTCTGCTCTGACTCCATAGATCAAACATTTGCAAGGGCCACAGAAGAGTAGAAGTGCAATAGCCTCTCCTCTAGACTGTGAAGTAGTGTTAGAGGAGTATAAAATGGCATCAGAGTGGTGAGTTTTTTTGGCATCCTCCCTACTACTGAGACTCATATCAAAGCCTCCCAAAACAGTATGGGTGAGAAGGGTGAAATCAGAGACACTCTGATTCTCAACTTACTTTCGTCTCCACTATGGCTCTGAAAAGCTATCCACAAAGCTAACACTTGTGTCAAGATATACAAAGAACCATTCCCTTCTATTCCTTATCTCAGGCAGAGAAGTCTGTCTCGGGGTCAGGGGCTTTGTGTGCCAAAAATATTCTTGGGCTGAGCAGCACTAAAGATTTTCCTTTCCAGAGCAAAGATAGCACACAATCAGTCAGCTGCAGCCAGATTACATTGCAGGTTATTGATACAAGGTGCTACAACTGAGAACAGAAAATTTATGGTTCAAAAAATGATAGATTTGTCTTTAGTGTCTAGGGGTAGAATCACATCACAAAATGGAAAAAAAACCCTCATAGTTACACAGAATTTTTTTTTTAATTCAGTTTGTTTAAAAAAAATCATTTTCATGACTCTATGTAGCTACTATGTTGTTAATATTTTTTGTATATGACTGTGATTTAATTATGATTTAATTAATATGTGATTAATTATGTTCTTTGCAATACTCACAGGCTTCATGCTTTCATGTAAAGGATATAGAGTACTTATGAGGGTTTTTTCTAATATTAACATTACTTGGGCTAACTGATCAGAATCTCAGACATGGTCAAGTTTTAACTAGTGATCCTATTTGAAGCCTGAAAGAAGATTCTTCAAGTTTTCTTAATTTGTCTTTGGTATCTGGAACTTTGGTCTAATTCTTAATGTTCTCTGAATATTTCACTATGAAACTGCTGGAAAATGGAAAAAATGCCGTGCATAATCATGGAAAGTAATGTTAACTTAGACATTTTCTATAGTTTCTCATTGTCTTCTCATAGAGATCATTAAGCATTGGGAATCCACAAAGAACTATGGGACCAATACCATTTCATATTTTCATTGGTATAGAATGGTGAAATACATTGATAAGACAAAGTTGGAAAATATCAGTACAAGGAGCATGGAAAAATCATATAGAAAGACTCAAAAGACATTGATAAGGGAACCATATTAAAAACATCCAAAGTGCAAGATCATGAAATTTGGATAATATTTAGGCTGACTTCTATAAACTGAAAGTAAATAATAGGAAAAAAAAAATGACTGAATTACGTTACTATTGAAGATGTAGTCAGGTTGGAGAGTGTTCAGAGGAGGAACACAAAGATTATCAAGGAGCCACAAAGATGAACAAAGAACAAAGAATGCCTGCCATATGAGGAAAGGATGAGAGAACAGAGTTTATTCACCCTTGAGAAAGGAAGGCTTAGAAGAGGTCTTATAATCATGTTCTGGTATTTAAAGGGTAGCTACAAAGAAGGTGGAGATTCTCTTTTATAAGGACTCACATAGAAAAGACAAGGGCTATTAGGTACAAGTTACTCCTGTGGAGATTCCAGCTGGAGAGAAAAGGAAAATTTTTCACAATGACAATAATCTCCCTAGGGAGGTGGTGGATTCTCCAACCTCAGGCAATTTTAAGATTCAGATGGACAGGTTGCTGGGACATTTTTTCTAGACCACGTTTTGCCGAGAAAGGCTGGTTGAATGAGATGATCCTTGAGGTCCCTTTCCAATCTGGTATTCTTTGATTCTATGAATCAAACAACACTGTGGAAACATAAGCATGCTTATACAAACATTAAAATTAATAACAGAGTTAGAAGGATATTGGAAAAATATCTGTAGAAAATGATATATGATGCTACACCAAGTAGGAAAGTAAACTGGAGTCTTTTTCTAATCAACTTTCTACGAGTCTAGTAGGCCTGGTGAGAATTATTTAGAAATAATGAGTCCAATTTCTATAACTGTAATTTAGGAAAATGGAACTATAACCTCAGGAAAAAAAAAGGAGCTCTTAATATGACCTGTCATATAGAACACTTTTTCTATAACAGGTACTAAAATTTGGCAAAATGTAAACCAAGAAAGGATTTTTTTGCTCTTTGCAACAAAACAGGAGGTAGAACAACACCATAGACATGTCTAACTGATTGATTTTTAAACATAAACTTTTAGCAATAAACTGAACAGTTCCAGGCATCAAAGCAGTGAGGTTGTGGAATATTAAGAATGGTGTTATAAAGAAATTGAGAAATTTTATAATAAAGGTTGGTACTTGAAAGGAAAGGATGGCACAGTACAATGATCCACACAATCAAATTAATGGGGGAAGTAAATCAAGAGATCCCTGTACTTTCACAGGATGAAACAGAGTCCTTTAAACTTTGTTGTAAACTCTATTTGTAAATAAGCAGGTGACAACGTAAGCATCCCATTCAGATTGTTATAATATCTATACTATAAGCAGGAACTGAGTTACTTTTCTACAGTGAGAAAAATGAGCTCAGAAGTACCTTTCTCTTGAATGAACAGAAATGGTTTTTCAGCAGTGACAAGATTCAAATTTTCTCTCAATCTCGATGTTAAAAAGTAATTTCTACTTCAGTGTTGCAATAACACCTTGGCTAGTAGGGTGACAGGAAATATGAGCTTTCGTGTCCTCTCTTTCTGTTTAACAGTACTATTACTGTTCTCCGAAGTTCATCTGAGTTGTGCTGAGCAGCAGAGGATCAGATATTATTAATTAATTAACTATTTAAATATGTCCTATTTTTAATAAATAATTTAGAATTTATTAGTGTCTTACAGCAGCACTTTCTTTGTAAATATATCCTTGCAACATTTCCAAGACAACTAGGTCTTTATCATTTTTTTGAGATTCCTTTAGTTATATATATCTTACTGTTTTCCAGTAGAATGACTGTCTTTGTCAATCCTGTTTGCTGTTCTTTGTTAATTAATTTTATCACATAGAAGAGAATTCAAAAACCCTGCACAGTTTGTAACAATTCTGATTTCAGATTCTAAGCTAAAAAAATTATAAACTTCAAAAAAGCTTCATGTAGTACCAAACAGATTTCACTGTGCTTTTCTTAAAAGTAAGAAAGCTTCTGTTTATAGTTACATGTAGTAATGTATACACAGCCCAAGCTACTATTACTTCGCAAAAAGAAGTTCAATAATAATGGATATATCCATTTTGCCTAATATGAAACACATTTGTTGGAAGTAAATTTGAAAGCCGTAACTGTTGAATTCTGAAAGGCCTGTAAAATAGTACTAGAAAATAATGGGGGACAGGGCTAAAAAACATAAGATAGACAAAAAGCAGAACATTAGGAACAGAAAATAACAAAGCAAAGAAATACGGAAGCATTACAGGAAAAGGGCATTAGGCAGTGAGAGAGAGCTGTGACAAAAACTTCTGTATTCCACATGCAAGTTGGATGCTGACTATTCCTTGGAGACCTAAACTCTAAATATCCATGTATTGTACTGCATATCCTACAGCCTTCACCATCTTCTCTCTTGCTCCTGTCTTAGCTTTTGTTGAATCCTTTGGAATTTTAACCTTATCATTAGATTTTCATATGTGTTCCTATTTCTGAAATGTGAAACACTGGGGGAAAAAAAAAGCCTAAAACCATAAACACACACACAGACAAAAAAAAATCAATAAACATTAGACAGCCTCTTTTACTATGCTAAAAGATAGGTTTTCTAAACTACTTCAGATTGCAAGATCATTTCAAGGTGCAATATATCTTCATCTGTCACAAATTGGCATAGCTATTATAGAAGCAAAGAATATATGATTTGCAATGACAAAAATCTGCCCCTATGAAATTCATAGATTCTACTTCCCTCTGAATAATATTTGAAAAAAGAAAAATCTGTATTGTTTTGGACACCCAACGATCTCACTGTTGACTTAAATTGCTTTTGTACCTTTCTTATATTTGTCTTACTCTTCCTTTTACTTCTACAGATGAGTTGCCATCTAACTCCCTCCAAGGGAACAAAAAATTTGAAAACTAGCCACTAAATATAAAGGTGAGTTGACCTCGTCTGGCTACCACACAGTCATTCAGGTGTTCTCTTGCTCCTCAGTGGGACGGGGAGGGGGGGGAAATAAGGCAAAAAAACCTCAGAAGTCAAGATAAAGACAGGGAGATAATTTAGCAATTACCATTTCATGGACTAACTAAAATCTACTTAGGGAAAATTTATTTAATTTTTGCCATTAAAATACATTCAAATGGTGAGAAACAGAAGATAAAACACCACATACCCTTCCTCCCAGGCCTCACTTAACTCTTTCATTCTTGACTCCTCTACCTCATGGCCAAGTGAAGCAGGGGGATGAAAAATAGTGGTTGTGGTCAGTCCATAACAGTTCTCTATTGCTCTTTTCCCATCACACCTTTACCCTACTCCATCATTGATCCTTCCCATGGGATGCAAGCATGGACCTTCCTCAGACTGCAGCTGCCTCCAGAAAACATCCACCATGGGTTGCTGTGTAGATATCTGCTCTAGCGTAGTCTCCATGGACTGCAGGGGAACCTCTGCTCTAACACCTGGAACTCTTCCTCGCTCTCCATCTCTCACCTTGCTGTCTGAAGGGCTATTTCTAACCCTTTTCTTTCTCGCTCCTCTCTCTCACAGCTAATGTGCAGTGTTTTGCCCTTTCTTAAATGTGCTTTGCTGAGGGGCTCAGCTGTGTCCTGTGGTGGGTCCACTGGAGCCAGCTGCAACCAGCTGCATCCAGCACAAGGAAGACCCCTCTCTGCAGACCTCTCATTGCAAAGGCATTGCCACCTACACCAGTACATGAGGTAAAACCTGGGGAGAGATACAGCAAAAACATTGATGTCAAAATGCTTCCTGGGCCTCCTTCTTTGCCTCAGACATTTTCTAGCTCTCATGAGTACAGTCCCTTTCTCTGCCTCATGCAGAGACAAATTCATCAATCGAATTTTTAACCAGATTGTCATTTCTTTAGCTGATAACAAGAAACTAAAGATCAGTTAGAAGCCTTATGTTTTAAACATCACATTCCTTGGCAGAGCAACCAGAATAATATAAAACTGAAGATATTCCAATATTTAGGAAGTAGTGCTGCTGAAATTATAGTGAGAGAAGTGCCAGTAAATTAGTGTAATTAGTTCTGAGAAACTTCACTGACCTATTTGAGACCATCTATTCATGTCCATTCAAACTTTTTTTGGAAAAGTCACCATGAATTTTTCTTCTTAATGTCAGTGAGCAAGAGAACTGTATCTTGTGCTAATTAAAATAAAATCAAAGAAGGACTTACAGATAAGAAAAATCTATGATCAACTTTTATGTTTCCCTAACTTGCATGCATAAATAATTTCTGGAACCTGTTTTATTTTCCCTAAGACACTACCATAAGATCAAGTGTCAGAGGTTTGGTTTGAGTTGGGTTTTTTTACCTTTTCCTATGGAGAAGTGTACCTTTCCAATGTACAATCCATATAATTATTCTGTCTTCAGAATTTCCCAATGCTGAAGTGGTTAAAATATACTAAACATTAAACAGGACATCTTTCATCTTCTGCCATACTTTTCCTGTTAGGTAGAGAAAGAAGAGGTAAAAAAAGTATTATTTAACAAAATAAGTGGTATTTGGTAGGAATACCACATTAAGTTAAGTATACTAGTGTTGAACCGTGATCCATAGCTTGAAGTCAAGGCCAGGCTTGGGCATCTAGGTTATAAGAGAAAAAAAATACAATCAAATAATGGGATTCAACAAGGCCTTAGACAGCACCATCAAAGTCCAAAGTTTCAGATTCTACCACTGCGCTGCACAGTTCAAGAGCACCAAATTTAGCTTTTTCTCATAACAGACTTAAACACTGACAGAGTGAGTCTATGGTAAAGATATTCCTTCCTCAGGAACTATAGTGGTAAGACAAAGAGTAATGGTTTCCAACTGAAAGAGAGGAAATATTGGTTAGATATACAGAAGAAATTATTTACTGTGAGGGTGGTGAGGCAGAGAAGCAGGTTGACCAGAGAAGCTGCGGATGGCCCATCCCTAACCAGGTTAGATGTGGCTTTGAGCAACCTAGTCTAAGGAGAGGTGGGTGCCAATCCATGGCGTGGGAGTGGAACTAGATGATCTTTATGGTCCCTTCCAACCCAAATAATTTTGATTTTATGATTTTATAGAAACCACATGAGTTATGAGACACTGTACGTGGAAGATGAATCTTCAGCCTACAATATAATTGGCAGAATAGACATTTTTGGGAAATAAAACTGAAAATATCAAAGTCTCATGAATATAACAAGGTAGTCAGCATCCAAAAGTGACAATGAAGAAGAAAGATTATGCATAGACAAAATGGTAGTGATATATATCTATTCTGGAAAAAGAACAGTGGAAAAGGATTCTCTCACAGAAATAAAATGAGGTTTCATGCCAAAGGATCATCACTTTACCCTAAAAAAATTTGCCATCCTTAAAGAAGCATAGGCTTTCTTTGAAGATTTTTTATAAAAATGCAGTTTTTCATGAAAAATTTCACCTAGTAATAATCAAAATAGCAAAAAAAATCTCAAAACACCCTAGAAACACCCTTTTCAATATTAGCAAAAAGTGAACAAGATGAGCTCTGCCCTCACAAAGAAACTTGTAAAATCCCCGTAACTACACAAAAGTACAGAACATACTGAGAAAGCCTGTGCTTCAGGAGCCCATTTTCCTGCTGGGAAACAGCTGTACTGGACTTTGTAGCTTCTGTTACTGAATATGAATATTGAAAGCTATGGGATGTCTATCATTAGTGCCTTAGCACCTTGTAGAATTCCATGTTACGTAGATATTATATGACGAGAGAATCTTGTGGTAACATTTGTAGCATGTACTAAATGTTTTATTTCTTCAACAAGGGTGCACGTTATCCTTCAATGAATATAATACACTATTCACATCATCTCATAATGTATTATGCAATATAATCTTCCTACTCAGGCATCATATGAAACTACATCAGCTGGTGATTTATACGTCTTATGCTAGAGATAGCAGCAGATGGTAAGAAATACTGTATTAATGAGCTTTTTCAAAACTGTTTTCAAACTTCAAAAAACATAGTTGAACAAAAATAAGAATTTTTATCCCTATGTGAAATAGAAAAAATATCCATCACCACACTTGAGGGTTGACAAACAACTTCTTGAAGTTAATTTGTGGTTTAAAATATTTTTAATTTTTACTGTGTGTCTTGAAATATTTTCTTTAGGTTTTTTGTTTTGTTTGGGGGTTTTCTTTGTTTTGGGGTTTTTTTGTTTTGTATTTTTTGTGATAGCCTGCACCAATTTGAATTACCATAAGCCAGGTAAAATTATCTAATTTTATTTGCCCTATAGAAGAATAAATACTAGAATATAAAGAAAGCTGTCAAGACTGCTCTTATTTCTGTTGAAGTCATTGATACAATTCCATTTGGGGGAATCAGAAGGCCTTGGCCCATATAACATAAACAGTATGCATTCTCCTAAAGCACTCACACATTGATTAGAGGGATGGAGCACCTCTCCCAGGAGGAAAGGGTGAGAGAATTAGGTTCGCTCAGAAAGCTTCCGGGTGACCTAATTGCAGCCTTCAAGTACTTGAAGAGAGCCTACAAGAAAGAAGGAGTGAGACATTTACAAGGGCATGTAGTGACAGGACAAGGGTGAATGACTTCAAACTGAAAGAGAGTAGGTTTAGATTAGATATTAGGAAAAAAATTCTTTAATATGAGGGTGATGAGTCACTGGAACAGGTTGCCAGAGAAGTTGTGGATGCCCCGTCCCTGGAAGTGTTCAAGGCCAGGATGAATGGAGCTCTGAATGAAAGGTGTCCCTGCCCATGGTAGGAAGGTTTGAACTACATGATTTTTAAGGTACTTCCAACCCAAACCATTCTGTGATTATATAGCTTCATCACTGTCACAGGAGGAGTACATTAGGAGAATTGTATATTAAATTGCTTACAAGAAGCTATCTACTTATGCTGTGTTGTATTTTACTTCAAACTATTCTGTACAGACCTACTTGATACTGCTGATGATGTGATAGGATTAGCAACATCTTGACTGCCCATCTACTATTATTTCTATGGTAATACAGAAAAAGTAAATTTAATTATTTGATGCTTTCACAGGTTGCTTTTTTTCTTTATCTTTAAACAAACAAGCAAAAAACCACATAATACCCTTTACCGGTCGTGAAAGTGTCAGCCCAGTCTTAGTGCTTGCTATGAGCTAGTCTGCACTGGTGTGGCCTCACCTTGAATATTGTGTGACGTTTTGGTTGCTGCAATGAAAGAAAGATATTACACTATTAGAGAGGGTCCAAAGGAGGGCAACAAAGATGGTGAAAGGCCTTGAGGGGAAGTTGTATGAGGAGTGGCTGAGGTCACTTGGTCTCTTCAGCCTGGAGAAGAGGAGATTGAGGGGAGACCCCCTTGCAGTTACAACTTCCTCATCAGGGGAGGTGGAGTGGCAGGCACTGATTTCTTCTCTGTGGTGACCAGTGACAGAATCTGAGGGAATGGCCTAAGTTGTGTCAGAGGAGGTTTAGGTTGGATATTCAAGAAAGGTTCTTGTAGTGGCTATACATTAAGCAACGTGTAGTCATGACACCAACTAAATAGAAAAGCATGAAAAAGCTAGACTGATTTCCTGAGTTTAGAGTCTCTATATTCTGGCAGATTCTTGCAGGTTGTATGGTAAGTATATTTTCTGTAGATTTTCTATGGAAGTAATTTTGGCACTGCTGTAGAAGCTGTTTTAAAGTTGCTATCTTTACCAGACAAAAAGCATATCTTTCTAAAAGTACTTAGAATTTAACTGTTGGTATTACACCATATACCAGACTGTTCTTTCCTTACTTTAAATGTAAACTGTTTGGAATTAAAAAACATATTTTTATTAATCTTAGGGTTTTTTTTATTTTCTAGAAAAAAAACTGAAGTGCCTCCCTTACTTCACTGAACAATTAAAACTTTCTGGTTCATGTCAGCATGCACTTTGCTGTTGAAAGTTGACTTAGATAATTTTGGAAAAAAAAAGGTATGACATTTAATTCTTCTTTATAGTGAGAGGTATATATTTTACCGAGTACATTATTTCTTTTTCTTTTGCACATACACAGAAGAATATATCAATAATAGACAGGAAAGTTGCAAATTCTTATTGTTTAAAAAAAATGCATATACTGACTAGTTTTTCAGCAGGCATAAATCACTGCTGTCATGCAATCCATGAAGTTTCTATATTATCACCCAGGCTCCTTTTTCTAAGTTTTCCTTGTTTTATCCCTGCGTGATGTATGTATTATTATGAAGGAAGTGCAGACCCTGACAGAGAACCTGGTACAGCCGACTAGAAAAAAGAGAGCTACAAATTGATTATGGTGTATTTTGGACCAGACACTATAAAAACTTTCCCTTTGAACCTCATTAGGCATTTTCCTTTCTTCTGTCTGTTCTGCCTGCTTCTGCTCCTGGCACTACAAAATGTCACACTTCCAAAGATGTACAGCCATTTTAAAACTTACTGTCACATGACTTCAACCCAGCACATCATATGTTTTAAGATAACTGTACTTTACTTTCACTAATGATGGATTATACTCCTATATAATTTATAGGTCTCAAACACTTCTTTAAATATAGCATGTCTAAGCTATAGGCAGAGACAGGAGATGCATTATATACAGACGCACTCTGAACTTGAATTCTAAGTCCTTCACCAAATCTCTTTGGAGCTCAGCAGTGCATTTATCAGGGCCTGTGTTTAACGTAATATATAAAAATAATACATTAAAATTATGCCATTGAAGAATATGTACAACATTTAAGTAATTCTTCAGGAAAACTGAATTCCTCTTACTTCTGTGAATTCTCTTATCTTTTTTTAGGTTTTAAAACTAAATTAAAAAAAAAAAAGGGCAGGCGGGGTTGGGCAACAGCTAAGGGAAAAAAAGTGTTTAATCTGTAATGAAAAAAAAAAAGCTCTAATTTAATTCATGTATTTGGGGTTATTTTAAAATCATACCAGTATACATATATGTAGGTATGTACATACATATATGTGTGTGCATATATATATATGTATGTATGTATATATATGGTTATTCCTATGTAATTTCCTAGAGCTTTTCTGGTTCCATAATTATGGAGTAATTGTGGACTTGCCTAATTTAGGAAAGAGGTGCAGTATATTAAGTAGAGAATGTATAGCAAAGAAGCTACTCCGAGCTAATTGACTATGTGGATTATTTTAGCATGAAAAAAATCTAACTGACTTTAAAGTGATTTATTCAATATGTGTTTGATATTTCCACACTGGAAATGAGCCCCCATTAGCAATAACACATCAATTTAGCAGTACAACAAATTCTCTGAGGATATGTGAAATTAGGAGTTTAAATCATACAAGTCTTTACAAATTGAGGTCATGTACCCTATAAACAATGGGGAGTGAACTTAAGTTTCTTCCTTCTACTAATTGTCTTAGATTTCTACAGCTTTCCTCATCTTTCCTTTGTCACCATAACAGTGCCTATATTCCTTACATGTATGCAATCACTCCTCATATATATATGTGTGTGTGTGTTTATGTATTCCTACTGAGTTTTGAGATTTTAGCTGCAACCATATGTGCTTAAATGAAGATGTATTTAAGCTGATATATCCACCGTGGTGTTAGCCAGGGAACTCCGGGGACACCTTTTTCTGGGAGAGGTCACCTTCTATCTCAATCTGATGACAGCTGTTACTCCAACTTCTTCAGTATGTCAGATTTTTTTTATTTTAAAGATTCAGAGACATTTTTGCAAGCCAGTCACTCCTTTCTTGCCCACTGTCTCTTAGCCACTTCCTATATTTTTATTTTATTTCATTTCATTTTATTTTATTTTAGTAAAATGAGACTGTGACCTTTCAAATCTTATTCCAGGTACCAAACAGATTCCTGTAACATGACATGTTTTTGCCGAGCTAGCCAGCAGCAATGACATTTTTTCTGTCCAACAGGAGGTGTTCTAATGATGCACAGCAGTAGCACTAGTTGGAGCCTGAGTGGCAGCCAATGTAGCATCAGCCCAGTCATTTTAAGTTTCTATGATGAATCCATAGAACTACAGAGCTTATGAGGCTGAGACACAGAGTTTATATCATTGCTTCTCTTTTATGTTTTTCCCCTTTTCTATTATATTTGACTTTTTAAATCAAACCATGATATACATGGTTAACTTAAGGCTTCTAGACAGCAAGATGGAACTGAACTGGGATATAGAAAAGATAGAAAAACATGTTGGAAAATTGAACTTACAAGCCTGAATGGGTAGTTGGTGGCTGAAACTTTGTTGTAAATGAAGATTCAGAACAGGAGCTACTCCGAGTTTCATTGCTACCCAGAAAAACACTTGCTTTGCTTAATGTTCAGTATCCTGGGAAAGAATATCTTGTTCTTAAAGGAACAGTACTCTCTGATACATCACTTTTATTTCTGTCAAACTTGTTAAAAATATGACAGTCTTGCAATAATTTTGGAAGAACTGAAATAGTTGCATTACTTCATTCAAAGAAGAGCAAAAACACAAACCAGCCAAACAGAAAATATTTATTTACCATGGTTATTTACTATGTTATAAAAACAGACATAAAATACAACTGGAGCATAATCTACATTATAGTATATAAAAACATACTGTGTGCTTCTGCAGTGCATTCCAAAGATCACCAAAAAGTCAAAAAAGGTATATATATGCAACACAGTGTTCTAGACTACAGAAATGTTTTTCATCCCTGAAAAATTTACAAATAAGGTACTATAAATTAAAACTTGCATTTCATAAAAGGATTTTGCTACAACAGGAATAAAATTTACATCTCCAGAAAACAGGCTCTATCAGAATATTTTTTTTTTCTTGGACCTCTTTTCTTTTCCTAGTGAGATGCTTTCAGAACTATACAATGAGCTACATTATCTCTCTATACTAGTATTTTCTACTATTTAGTTGAATACAGTCTATTTGCAGTCTTTAAATAACATTTTTCTGTGATATGTCTTTTCTCTTATAAAGGAAAAACAAACAAAGTAAATCTCATTTATAACTAGGTTTTTGTTATTGCCACTTTACTTGCAAAAGAAGACAAATGTAATATCCTGTAAGTAGGACAAAGAGAGGACTGGAGTATCTCTCCCTAGAACCAAGGGTTATAAAAGTATTGGCATTTTGCTAGCTTCTTTATACCACACTTGGAAGCATCTCAGTTGTACTAGTTAGTTACCCAGTTCCACTATTTTTTATCTGTGGGAGAACTTATATGGATCCTCCCAAAGATGTCAGCCTAGCTTCTCAAATCATAGAATTGTAGAATATTAAGGGGTTGGAATGGACCTTAGGGATCATCTAGTCCCAATCACCCTATGCCATGGGCAGGAACACCTCCTATTAGATCAGGTTTCTCAAGGCCCTATTCACAACTACAGGTTGTGTGAAAAAAATGATTGAGAGCAACCCTGCAGAGGAAGACTGGGGGGTGATGGTTGATGAAAAACACAACATGAGCCAGCAGTGTGTGCCCACAGCCCAGAAAGCCGAACAAATCCTGGGGGGGCATCAAAAGGAGCGTGGCCAGGAGGTTGGAGGGGTGATTCTCCCCCTTTACTCTCGTGAGACCCCACCTGAAGTTCTTTGTATGGTTCTGGTGCCTCTACTATACAAAGGACATGGAAATGTTGGAGCAAGTCCACAGGAGGGCCACAAAATTGATAAGAGGACTGGAGCACTTCCCTTATGAAGACAGACTGAGAAGTTTGGAGCTGTTCAGCCTGGAGAAGACAAGGTCACATGGAGACCTCATAGCAACCTTCCAGTATCAGGAGGCCCACAGGGAATCTAGAGAGGGACTGTCCATCAAGATCAGTAGTGATAGGACAAAGAGTAATGGTTACAAATTGAAAGAGGGAAAGTTTAGATTAAATATTAGGAAGAAATTCTTTACAGTGAGGGTGGTGAAACACTGTAGCAGGTTGCCCAGAGAGGTTGTAGATACCCCAACTCTGGCAGTGTAAAATGAAAAAAACACACGAATTTAGGCTTGAAAAGCCTTGCATAAAACTATAATTGCCTCAGGATAAGGGATTACTACATTTTTGAAACACATGTTTTCCATCAGCTCTTAATGAGTACTGTTAGTCAAAATAGTAAGAAAAATTTACTTAAAGCAAATGTTTCTATTAAAATTCTAAGAAGATCTCATGAGCAAGAAAATTAAGGTACTATCTGTGTTATGGAGCTCTACCCTGAGATTACTGTTATTCAGTCAGTTCAACAAGAAAAATGACTAAGAATTATTACTATGCAGTACAAGAAGTACAATTCTCTGTTGTATTATTAAGTTTAGAGCTCACAAGTCAATCATAGAACCAAAATAGAATGGTTTGAGTTGGAAGAGACCTGAAAGATCATACAGTTCCAATTTTCCCACTATGGGCAGGGACGCCAACCACTAGATCAGGTTACTCAGGGTGCTGCATTTTTAGGGAAAAATAATCTTTAGAAAAAGTTTCTGTAGTCATGTATTTTAGTCTGATATTTTCAGTCTCTTTTAAAAATGATGCAGTGTAAATGACTCCTATAATATAAATCTAAAGAGTACTTCAGGGCTTGATCAATTACAAACAAAATTGGAGTTTACAACTTTTTATTTAACAAGCAATTTTAACTTTATAATGTTTTTGCAGTGATCCGGGCATATTGACATGCAGTCATACATTTACATATACATGCATACTTATAGTTGTAACAGACTTGAGGACGGAAGATCAATTTTAAAATACCTTTGTGCTACAAAGTAATGCTAAGAACACGTAAGTGATAAACATATAATAAATATTTCACTATTAACTTGTATTTTAGATTATCAATTTTCATTCAGGTTTCATTCAGATTTAGGTTCTCATTTTTACTTTATATAGTAAATGCCAAGACTTAGTGAGGTATTTGTACTTCATTTTCATAATTATACAAATTAATTTAAATTGAAAGAATTTTTATAATACTCCATACATCTGCTCATTCTCTATTTAGACTATAATACAAATTTGGAAAAATGAGCAAATAGTCCCACATATTACAACAGATTAAAAATTCCAGTTAAAATTTGTTTATTTAATATTAACTTAGGAATTTGTTTAAATATTTAATACTAACTTAAGCCTTCGGGGTAAAACCCAAACCAAATCAAAACAAAAACAAACCCAATTTTTCTTCAGTTTAATGCAAAACATTGTGAAGTAAAATATGAGTGAAATGAATAGTCCATGAACATTGAAAATAACATCATTTTCATGTCTACTCACTTTTTCAGTCACGTGAAAATAATAAAAGTGGACAACCACTACTCTAATTTGTCACCTAAACAAAAAGTATTTTAGTGTACACAAAGGAAAAACATCTCAGAAAGAATTACTTGCAATTATTGAACATTAAAAATTGGGTAAATGAAAACAGAAAAATATGAGCCTGGAAAGAAGGATTATGGTCTTTATTCTCCATTCAACATCCAAAGATATATTTAAGTGCAAAGTCATCTGAGAATAAGAACCGTAAGCCTGAAAATTATCGTAATCTACCATAAAAGCCATTATTTTTTTAACTGATGTGATTTTGTCATATTTCTGTGAGTTTTGAAGGCAAAAGAAACCAAATCTTCAATTTTATTAATAATATACTGTAATTCAAATTTATGTATATATATCATCCAGACACTTGCCTTATCAATTTATTAGCTGAACTTGTCTGAAAAGCAAAGGGAAACTTGCTGGAGCCAAAACCTTCTCTCACCCCACTTCCTCTGTGACTCTCTCACTTTAAGCCCTTGAACACTAGTCCTATTTTTCCTTCTCTTGTCCTTTTCCACAATTCACTGTATGAGGATTTTGTGCATGTCTCTTGACTATCCAGAAACATTTTTCATGACTTTGACATATTGATTGCAGAGTTACTGGCTGGTTTAGTATTTGAACAAAGAATCTCAGAACAATCATGTCTCAATACATTGGAATGGTAATAGAATGATTTAAGGGTCCTCTATTTTTTTTTTTTTTTAACCAGGAAAACAAACTGCAAGATAAAATTATATTTCAAACTTTATCTGTATGTAACAGTAGGCATGCTCACATAAAGCGAAAAGTGATGTAGTCTACAGAGAAATATCAAGTCCTCATTCAATACCAAAGCATATCATCAGTATAGCATAGCTAGAATTAATGATATTAATTCAGGATCAGGGACATTAATGACCAGTTATCAGCTATATAATGCAGTTTTTTCCTCCTTCCAGGAAATATCTAACGAAATTATAAATTCTTTCCTTCTTGTGTCTTGAACTGGATATATAGACAATATAGCTAAGTGTTAACATTTTAGTAGTAAGTGGAATATATTAAAAAGAAGCAAAATGTGCTGTTGTGCTCTCTGGAAAAGTTGTAATTGTTACAGCTGTAACAACAAAAACACCAAGAAAAATTCTCTCAAAGTTTGAGCACATTTCTTATTTCTATTTGACATGGGCTCAATTCTTCACCATATAGTTCAGAAAATCTAGGTTATCAGCTTTATAAAATAGCAAACAGTTCAAGGGACTCAGTGAAGCAATACAATGATTTACAATTGAAAATCTTCACAAACTTGCTCTGAAGAAAGCAAAAACTCTATTCTTACTTTTCTCCCTGGATTACCAGTGTTATCTTACTCAAATACATATTCTCTCTGCTTCTAGGTTGTTGGGCTTTTTCCCTTTTACAAATGAGAAAAGTCAGAAGAAAAAGTCCATACTTTCTGTTTTCTTAGACTAAATGTAGATGTATTTGAAATATTTGATTTTCATCTTCAGTTAAAAGATAGTAAAAATACTCTTAATTTATTTCATAATTCACATGGATATATATATTCATATTTTAGAAGCATCTTACTTTAATAACTGAAGGATGTTTTTCATGCAAATATTTATAAGGTAAACAGAAAAGTTAGGTGCTGAAGATATGGTGTGTCTAAAGATATGAATGGCCAATGAAATTTAGGTAAATAAGGACATTAAGTGACTTTAACGCACCCTTACATGACTACAAGATGTAAGAAAAATCAAAACTAAAAAACCTGAAGCCTTAAAAGCACAAAATTTCTTAAGATGAAAAAAAAAAAAATCCCAAACCACCAAGAAACCTTTTTGGATTAGTTTTAGGGTTTGGTTGGTGGTTTTTTTTGTTTGTGTTTTAAGGAATAAACTTTATGATTATTCACAAGGACTATATCTTTTGCTGATTTCTTTTGTTAACTCTTATTACAGTCAGACTTATGAGTGTCTTATATGTCTCTCATATCAATTACTTTAACATGTCACCAATTCTGTCTGCTACATTCAATTTTATCATAAATAGTTTTGGATAGGGGCAGTGTCTCCTGCTCTGGAATTAACATGTTTTTGTGGCATAGGAATACTGTGTAAGATAACCAGTCTTCTGGACTTGAAGTACAAAATTCAATGATATTGTAGTCTACAGTGCAAATGTGCTTAATCTTCTTGTTCCAGTTTAACTTTATATACTGAACAAAACTCAAGGCACTGTGTTTACTTTGGTCAAATCCTTAGGTTTTCAAAGTCAACACACTATATGAATCATATGTAACATGAAAGCTACATCTAGAAGTGATGAATGCTGATCAGGTTAGTGCTATTCTATTGTATGAGACATAGAGTACATTAAATATTTCCATAATCTCTTAAAAAGGTGTAAGTTATTTTTAAGTCTTTATTAAGGCCTTTTTTATTTTCTTCCATGAGTATCCAAACAAAATTACAGGCATTTTATATTGAACACATGGATATCAAGAAAATTGGTTTCCATGGGAACCTTATCCACATGACAGTTTTCAAATGCTTTTCTGCTTTCCAGGTGACATTTCAGTAATTCTAACAGTATTAATATTGCAAGTAGACATGAAATATATGACATAAAATGATTTGCTGGTGTGCATGTGTGGACAGAAACTAAGCAAACAGCATATTGATTGAACAGCTTTTTCAACTCTGTGACTGTGACAGTTTGTCTGTTTTTGGAAACTATTCCCAAATATCTCATTTTGGGATAAATCTGAATATCATTTGTTCTGCCTCTAAGTTTTAAGCACACATAGACTTCTAGAAGAAAGAAAATTAGTTTTAGCACGACGCATAATAAGTTCACTATACATTAAGGATTTGCTTCATTATGAAGCATTCACATCTGAAACCAATTTTCTTCCTTCAGGAGGAGGCTACATTAAGAGTGCAGCAGACTAATTGAGATAGCAACATGGCAACAAAGCTGGAAATCTGTACAGAAATGTGGCAATTGGTGAACCCTGCTGCCTTGATTAGCACATTAATTACAAAGCAGGCGTTAGCGGACTGTGTTAATGGGCTGCATAAAAGGTCAAGAGGGCTTAGCTATCATTTTTTTCTCATCAAATTATTGAGTATTTATTTCACAGCTCTTCAGATTTGACTGTTCCTGAAGAAGACTGGTTATCTTCATAAAGCAAAGCCACTTTTCCTTTTTTCCTCCCGTCTTTTAGTTGTGTCAGACAAGAGGTCATTTTGAATGAAAGTATGTTGCAGCTTATCAAAATGAAACTGTTTAACAAAAACCAGGGAGTAATATCCAAGGGGTACATGCTTTTGTGTTAAATATGTGTTTATCTGGCCTGAATTTACATCACAGTATGTTTCTCTGTAGCAAAGGGGTCAATGCTTAGGTTATGAATATGATTTTTAATATTTTTTTTCATGGGACAGGTCTGTTATTTCTCTTTCATTTTAGGGGAAATAATTATTTTCAGATCCAAATATTGAAGTTAATGTCATCACTGAGGAGAAATATCTGCCCCTCTTTTCTTCCTCTTTGAAACTAGGAATGGATGTCTGCTTCTCACTTGAAGACAATCACCTCTTTTAAAAGAAAAAAGAAGTGTTTGAACAGTTTATTAAAAAAAAAAAAGTGACGTGCAATGCTTGCTGAAAAGTTAAGTTAGTAATCATCATTTATTTCTAATGTATAATGGGCCAAATAGTTCCACAATATAGTAAAATATAAGAAAAACACCAACACAAATATAGAAGATGGCAGTAATAAATGGAAGGAAAAGTAAGGGAAGTTTAACAGACTTAGAGAAAAACTACCATATCACACACACACACACAAACCCAAAAGTTAAGGCTTTGCTTAGATGTAAAATTACTTAATAATTACTTAGAACACATAATCAATATTTTCAGAGAGCATCAATGGTCTAAATTTAATGACTTAAGAAAAAATATTGTCAGAGTTAATTTCTTGACACTTCAGGAAATCAAACATTTTTGGAATATGTACACTGTACATAACTTTCCATATATCCTGACAATGAGGTAATTAAAACACATCTCCAGATTGGATATTTCCAATGTGCTTTCATGGATATAGGTGAGCAAATATATCTATTCTGCTTGGGTCTCTTCACAGCACTCACAAAAGCTGTGCTGTCATATTTTTTTAAGTCTGAACAAATCTTCTCTAGCATTTTTCTCATTCTATCATTTCATTAAATGTTTATTGACCATTACTTACAGTTTCCTTACATGAAATCTTATTTCCTCAGTGACAAACCATTCTGGTCTCCTCTAGAAAGACATGATTTAAAGATTGTTTTTTCTGTTCTCTAGGCATTGCAGAATGCACCACCAAGCAAAATTTTGTCTTTCTTTAGTGTTCTGCATGCTTGGTGCTATGTCCTTCAATTTGCTTATGCCCAGAAGAGAGATACTTCTGAAAGTTGCAGTTTGGTTTACGCTGAGATGTGTTCCAGGTGAAGGTACCATTTTTGTCACTTTCCCACATTAGAATGCTATGTGTGAATGCAGAGTTGTGAACATTCCTACACTTAAGGTAGGAAAACAAAAGTGTTTAAGAGTAGTAAATAATTGTGACTACCTTTCCTACACAGTAGCTGCTTACTGTGGAGTATAAACAGAAGGAACTCTTTCCCACAGGATATCCCAATCTACAAGGCATGGATATTGCAGTCAAGGTGACTAATGCAGCTAACCAAAGATAGGTTACATGTATGCCATGGAAGAGGCAACCAAACATATCTTTGAAGAGAAGATATTAAAATAAAATGACTCTGACATTGTTTTAGCAGCAAACTCTAGAAGATCCACAGAGGGCAACTGGCAACTGGAGAAGGCTCTCACAGGTTATGTTCACACAGAGACCAAAGTATATTTTTAGTGCAACTTCTCACAATGCACAGTAAAAATAAGCTGCACAAGTATCATGCTTATCTTTGTTCTTGTTCGCATTGGATGGAATAGCTGATCTTACTGGTCTATTTACATTTGATCTCTGGATACTGCATGTATATCCTATCTAGGAAACAGTCTTCTTACAAGGCTGTGGGTTTAAATAAAATGTGTCCTGCATTCATAAGTGCTAGACAGCAAGTTGTGTTTATTATATCAGAATCACAGGATATGCTGAGTTGGAAGGCTCCAACAATGATCATCAAGTCCAGTCCCTAGCCCTGCACAGAACCATGCCCAAGAGTTACACCATGTGCCTGAAAATATTGTCCAAATGCCTTGGTACTCTCCTGGGGAGCCTGTTTCTCCAACCACTTTCTGGGTGAAGAACCCTATTCTAATATCCAATCTAAAGCTCCCCTGACACAACTTCTCTGGGTTCTGTCACCACAAAGAAGAGATCAGTGCCTGCCCCTCCTCTTCTCCTCACAAGAAAATTGTAAGTGCAATGAGGTCCCCCCTCAGTCTCCTCTTCTCCAGACTGAACAGATCAAGTGCCCTCAGCCATATGGCTTCCTCTCAAGGCCCTTCACCATCTTTGTTGCCCTCTTTTGGACAGTTTCTAATAGCTTAATATTTGTCTTATATTGCAGTGCCCAAAACTGCACAATATTCAAGGTGAGGCTGCCCCAGTGCAGAACAGAGCAGAGAAGGACAATCCCCTCCCTTGACCGGCTGCTGATGATCTGCCTGATGCCCCCAGGACACGGTTTGCCCCCCTGGCTGCCAGGGCACTGCTGACTCTGATTCAGCCTGGTGCCAACCAGGACTCACTGGTGCCTTTCTGTGGCACTGATTTCCAGCATTTCATTCCACAGTTGCTGCACCCCAGGAGCAGAATCTGGCACTTCCCACTGTTGAACTTCATATGGTTGGTCATTGCCCAGTCCTCTAATTTGTCAAGGTCTCTCCGTAGGGCCTCCTTGACTCTGAGGGAGTCAAGAGCTCCTCCCAGTTTTGTTTCATCTGCAAACTTGCTTAGTATCCCCTCCAGTCCTGTGTCCAAGTCTTTTATGAAGATGTTGAAAAGCACAGGGTCCAAGATGGATCCCTGAGGAACTCCACAAGTGACAGTTTGCCAGTCTGATGTTACCTCACTCACTGTCATCCTTTGTGTCCGACCTGTGAACAAGTTACTCATCCACTGCATGATGTGTTTATCCAGCTGTTTGTTGGACATTTTGTCCAGTAGGATGCTGTGAAGGACATTATTGAAAGCTTTAAAATCCAAACAGATTACATTACCTGGTTTCCCTTGATCAACTAGGTGAGATACCTTGTCCTAAAAGGAAATCACGTTTGATAAGTAGGACTTAGGTGTACTACAAGAAAAAAATTGGCTTAATTTAGGTGATGATACCCTTACATAGCACTAAACCATGTATTATTTTTCTTATTCTACAAAGCCGTTAAAAATGTTTCCTTGCAGATAGGTTTTGGCAGCTTCAAAAAGATTTCTTGCAGATAATTTTTGGTAGCTTCAAAGACTTTAGTCCATTCAAAGTGTATTTTGTCCAACCAGAATTTTGTGTTGCAAGACATGACTATTATTGTACTAGTAGTGTTCCTTTAAAACATGTGCACTCAGACTTTTCTGAACTCCTGTCTCAGAATAGCCTGAGGACAAAATAATACAATTGCTAATAACTATCTCAATTTAATTACTTTCTTTCAAAAAGTGAAGCATACTTCAAATTTAAGTAAAGGTGGTGGGACAATAAGTAATTAAATTGCCTGAGGACAGTTTTCTACACTTCATGCCATTTTCAGATACACATTTGAAATCCTTGTTTTTCTTAGGAAGGGGAGCAAACTTGAATCTGGAATCAGATTAATTTAATCTAGTTGCAGATTCCAGCCTTTTAAAAGACCATAGAACCAGTCATGTAATACCTATTTTTTATTTTTTTTCAACATATACAGGCATTCAGAGCTTATATTCTCAGTGGATGTAAGGGATCTAATATGCATTAATTGCAGCAAGAGTTATATTCCTAAATATTTATTGAGGCTCTGAACAACGTCTAATCAGATTTCTGTTTCCGACTCTTTTTCAATGGGCCTTTAAGTGATAAATCACATAAAACTTCTCTTCTGTAAAAGTCAAGATGCTATACAAAATCAGCCTTTAATTTGATTCCAAAAAAAGGTGACACTAGAAAGCTAGCCATATAGTCTTCTGTAATATCCAAATTTGGCTTTTCATTTTACATAGATTATTTGTAGCAACTGTTGATTTGTTCCTATTTCTGTCATCTATTACATTTGGGGGAGGGGAGGGGAAATCAGCAGGGTTTTTTTTTTCCCTTTTAAAAGAAACTCTGAAACTTTAGACACCTTATTTATAGTTTCCTAAGAGAAGTACTTCACCCTAGCTAGCCTACATTTTTGTTAATTTCAAAAGAATGATTAAGGGCAATTAGCATTTATGGGCTGGAGAAAGAGGAGCCAGGGAGAGAGGAATACTTTTATTAAGAGTCTGATGCCTACTGAGACAAACAAGTTGCCCTGGGTTTCCTCTCAATTCCAAGGAGCAAAGTAGATTTTTAGTTTATGGAACCAGAGAATCAAAGAATCACAGAACAGCTGAGGTTGGAAGGGACCACTGGAAATCATCTGCTCCAAACTTCCTGTTCAAGCAGGGAGCTGATTGCTCAGACAGCTTATGAATATGTCCAAGGATGAAGTTTTAGAACTCCTCTGTTTAGTGTATTCCAGTGCTCAGTCACCCTCTCAATGAAAAATTTTTACTTTATGGCACTCAAATTAGGACACTTTTATGTTATCCACAAAAGGACATTTATCCCTTACACTCATTATACAGGAAGCCTTGGGAAATTAGAAAATAAAGGTAAGCACTTAAAGCTGGCCTCTGAGTGAACATCATTTATGTCTTTGAAAGAACTTTACTTTGGTCTATCGCAACCATACAAATAAGTGAGACTGCCATAATCAAATCCAGATCAATTCCAAGGGCTCTTAAAACTGCTTAAGCACTGGCAAACTGATATATAATCTTGATGGTCCAGTATGGTAGTCCTTAGAAATTTTCTTCTGAGAAAACAATCACAGATTATTTTCTCATACTGTACCATACATAGCAGTCCTTAATGTATCATTACTTGTTATATGGAATGCTTTTATTTTAAAAATTATATTACTCAAGATTAAGTTATAAATGCTTGAGCAACCTGGTTATCAGTTAATCAGCTTCCTGCAATGGGAAGAACCTTTGTGACCTTAGTGTTAAATTTTGCAGTTTTAAGTCATCAGGGTGGCAATTTAATAGTGCCATGAACTATGTCTTTCACAATCAAAAAAGAAAAAAAATATTAAATTACTTGAGCTATCTCAATTGCAAGTTATACCTATGGCCACTGGGGACTGATGTGTTTCACTTTTCAAGTTTTGAATTACTTAAAATTAAATTCAAATGGAAATGTCATGGAACCATACCCTTGTAAATCTTGGTTCTATCAGGTTTGTCAAATGTACCATTCAGAGTTTCTCAAACAAATCTATGTTTTGAGTTTATTCCAAATTCAGCTAACATTCTTACAGGTACAGCTGTGGGTAGGAATGTGTGATGTGCACACAGCATATATGCTCAGATATTACCGTATTCATGTATTTACACGTTTCTTTTTGTAAAGGTCTGTAAAAAAAATCACTTTAAAAGCAGTAATTTTCCCCAGTGCATTCTCTTTTGCTCTGTCTTGCCTGCCTTACTACTGCTGCCTGGTACTAAGTGAATCTTACCAAGGTCTCTTTGGTATCCATCAGTTCTAGTTTGATTGCATAGAAGCACTTGTTCTTTTTCAGTGCTGAATCAGGTCAACTGCTGAACAGCAGCAGAGTGATTGTGTGATTGACAAGCCTGCCTTTGGGATACCAGTAGACATGAAAGTACACTGGTAGAAGAGGCTTCAATTAATTTGATACAAAAAAAGGACAAGAACTGAGGAGCTATACAATTTTATTACATGAATCCTAAGAAATAACTATATAAATATGTGCAATTTCAGAAGCAAACTTTGAAAATCAGTCTGACATAAATTATCTGTAAGAAATGTTGATCGGGGATGGATTTTGCTTCAAACTCACTCCTACGGCATTTATCCCTGGTGGTTCATTTATGATGGTCTTAAAGAAAATGTTCAGACAAGGTTAAAACACTGAAGTTACAGAAAAGTTGAAGCCTGTTTGGCACTTAGAGAACAAGGTTGTTATTTACTTTGATAGGTGAAAAAGAGCCAAGCTTACAATAAACCAATCCCTAGTACATTATATAAACAACATTTCCATTTATAATCTGAGTTATCTACTAGCTCCGTAATTCTAACATCAAGGATGTGGCGATCTTAAAAGTAGATCTACAGTACTGAGTTGAAGCAAAGACAAGCACATGCTAATTTTAACTTGTGCACCAGATTGTAGTCTAGTCAGACCAGGTGAAACTATATATTCAGGTATTTTTTTAAAATTTCTAAGATATTTCTAAAATCCAACCGTTCATTTCCTTTACAATTAGCCTGCAGCTATTGAAATTAACTTCAGACTCTATTGTAATATGCCCATATAATCCTGCAGCACAGGCAGACCTTTGCCTATCCTGACAAAGTTTTCAGAACTCCTTAGGCCTGATTTCACACACATGATGTCTGAACTTCAAGGTGGAAATAAGGATTCTGATATATACGCTGAGATATGTAGGTCTAAAAGGCTGGCTTTGTTTGAAATCATATGTATCTATACATATCACCTATATGCTAGTATCTGTCTCTGTGAAAACTACACATTGTTTCCATGAAGGCTATTGGTACTAAAACTTGGAATATATTCAGCAGAGTAACCTCGAGCTGTACAACTTTGCCCACATTAGTAGGCACAATGACAACGTATTTGAGTGCTGCCATTCTGGTACATGGAAAGCAAAACATTATGAAAACAAATGCCTTTTAGTTCAAACATGCATTTCAAAGCATAATTAGGAAATAGAATACAGTAAATCTGGATAATCACAATAATATATTACTGTTTTTCAAATACCTTGAGAGTCTTAAAAAAAATAATGTAAAGTTGATGTCAAGGAACTGATGTTCAATCCCTTAGAATATTTATTCTATTTCCTTATCCTTATGTATTAAATTTTTCGTCAAGCTCATATACTTCCAAATTATATCCATTTTGGTTGTTTTGTTGTTGCTGTTGTTTTTGTTTAATTCGTTTTGTTTATGTTTGTTAGCATTTTGGGGGGTTTTTTGTTTGCTTTTTTTTTCTTGGTGTTTGTTGGTTGTAGAGGGATTTTGGGACTTTTTAAATTTGGCTCTTCTTACAGTTTTAATCTTTTACTTTAAGTTCCTGTGTGTGGAATAACACATTATGACAAAAGGTAACCCACTAATTTTTATATTTCTGATATGAGGCAGAGTTTTGGGAATGCCCTCTCAAAGCATTAACATTAGTGGATTAACAATGGACAAATGTAAATATTTCAGAATATATTTTTTGACTGTTGTCACTGTTGCACAAAAATGTAGGCCCCTATTATATGATCTGATTCAGACTGATACATCTATCTTCTCCTACTTGTCTTCACATGCCAAACAAACTGCTGTTCTGAGTGCAGATGTACAATCACTGAGAAAGTATGTTATATTTTACAGTGTGAAATGAGTGACTGAGATCACTGACACCAACAAAAATACTTGAAAAAGTCTAATCTTCCTTCTCCTTTCTCTAAAAGGTAATAGACCTTTTCTTGAATTTCACATTAAGATTAGCACTGGCTTCCAGTGGAGAACCTGGAAAAGACAGAACAGATGTAGAAGTAAACAGTACAAACTCCTCAGACCAAACAGCCCTGCTAAAGCTCGTCAGAACTCTACACAGTGACTGATAGGTGATTCCTGTTGCCATAGGTCAGACAGAATACCTCAAAAAATTTCAAAGGTTTACATTAAGTCAAGCAGTAGTCAAAGATTTTCTGTCTTTGATGCAAACTTCTGCAACCCTTAACATGAATTTTACACACTGTTCTGCAGGTATTTGCTTGCTTGGCATTGAACTTGGCATATTGATGCATCAACCATTGTCCCATTTGAGACGCATACAAAGTCCATTGAAATCTTTATTTTGACTTGAAATCCTAACTGATTTTTTTTTTTGATAGGACTTTAAAGATCATCTAGTTTCAAATCCCCTGCCAGGGGCAGGGATACTTTCCACTAGACAGGTCACTCAAAGCCACATCCAACCTGACCTTGAGCACATTCAGGGATAGAGAACTTCTCTGGGAAACCTGTTCCAGAAAAAAAAAAAAAAGAAAAAAAAAAAAAATCTCACCCAAAGGTTAACTTATATTTATAGAAATGATTTATAAGTCTGTGGAACCTAAAAAATATTATCAAATATGAAGTGGACATGTAGATTTTGGAAAAAGGAAAATCTGAGTACATGTTTCAGTATACATTTTGTAGACGTACTTTAAAACCTGGAATTCTTAAAAGTCTGTGTCAAGTTTTTCTTGGTACAAAGTATAGTACAGTAGATTATCTTAAATATTTATGAAGTTAGAATAAGTTTTCAGAAGTGCTCAAAACTGGTCCAGTGCTCTTCAAACTCAAGACAGATTCTGAGTTCAGTGGGACAAGCATGAGTCTAACACTGACAACACTGTAAAAATCTTGTGGCAAATATTTCAGGCAAGGTCCTATCGACAAATGTATAATTTTTCATTTTATTACTTCATACCCTTAAAATTAAAATTGATAAGTCTGTACAGTTAAGCATACATTCAGGATTTTAATTCCTTGCTGCCACAAAAATCTGGGAAAACACATAATTCATTTCAATGTAGAACCTCAAGGATAAATATCAAGGACAGCTTTGCTACATTTTGCTTGCAATGAGTTAAATACTTTGAATACAGCTACTTTTATTCTTCTGTGAATCCACTGGCTTTTCTTCTCTTCAGGAATGTCCTGTACTTCAATTCTTAATAATTTAATTTCACAGACAAACTTAAAGGGTTTTCCAAAATACTTTTTCTAAAATACTTCGATTTTCATTAAGGAATTGTTTTTTATATATAGTAAATTGCACTCTCCTGCACCAAAGTACTTCAGAAATTAATATAAATTAGATCAGCAATGTCTCTGAACATTTAAAGAGCTCATATTTACTCTCTGAAAAATTTCAATAGATTCCATTGCATAAGAGAGAGAATTAAGTCTGTTAAAAAGTCCACTGAATTTTTTTCCTTGTTTGTTTGTATTTGTTTTTTTAAATAAATATATACATAGATTTTATATGCTATATATATATGAAACATATTCCTATAAAAATAATTATTACTGCACATGATAAGAACCATTCTGTAACTTTAGGGTTTCAGCCTTTTCAAGTTTGTGAAAGTCTTTAAAAATGGTAATTTCATCTGACTTTGTTAGGAATTTATATGGCTTAAATGTAGCACCATATGTTTAATTAGATACATCCAAAATTTAGGTTTCTTGTGAAAAAAATATTATCAAATACCTTTTCTATTCTATCTCACAATGACCAATTTTAGTGTATGAGTGTTGCACTCAGTGTTAAAATACACTGTCACATCCAATTTACAAGCTAACAGTGTTTGTACATAAAGTCTTTGCTGGATGGCCAAAGGACAGACATGGTTTACTTCCTGTCAAAACCAGCAACTCTCATATAGGCAAATGGGCTTATCATCAAACACATGAAACATCAAGAATAAATTGTAGAATCAGAATAAAGAATGATTTGGGTTGGAAGGGACCTTTAAAGATCATCCATTCCAACCCCCTTGCCATGGCAGGGCTCACTGAGAGAACTGTAAACTAGCTTGGAAGGGGGGAAAAGAAAAGTACCAGGCTGGTCAGTAAGGAGCAACGGAATGTTATGCCAAAGGAGCACTAATGGGATCCCTAAATCTTATTAATGAGGTGTTGGCTACAAAGTACCACACCTGAAATGTTTCTACACTAATGAACCCAGAATGAGGAACAACTGTATGCGCTCAAGGCTTTGGCCCATTCCCAGGGATTTGATATGACTAGCATAAGGAAAACCTGGTGGGCTGAGTCCTGTGACTGGAGTTCCCTGTCAGATGTTTACAGACTCTTCAGCAGGGATAGGCAGTGCAGTAGAGGTAGAGGTTGGCACTGTAGTTATAGAAGGGTTAGAATATATGGAACTTGCAGTTGGCAATGTCACAGCTGAGATCCTCTGGGTAAGAATCAAGGGACAAACAAATGCAGCAGTTATTGTGGGATTCTGCTATAGACCTCCAGGCCAGGACTGTGACACCAACAAATTACTCTCTGAGGAACTAAGGGACACTTCCAAGTCAACTGCCCTTGTTCTTAAGGGGGCTTCCGCTTGCCAGAAATTAACTGGGATCATCACACAGCTGGTACATCTCAGGCCAGAAGATTCCTAAAAAAGACTTTATGGAACAGGTCCTAAGGGAGCCAACTGGGAAAGATGCCCTTCTTGATCTGCTGTTTGTTAACACAGTAGATTTCATTATCAAAGTGGAAATTGGTGACTGTGATGACAAAGCCACAGTGTCTTGGCCACAGCGATCATGAAGTGATTAAGTTTAAAATCTCAACAGGAGGAAAACTGCCAGCAAAACTTCAGCTCTGGACATGAACAGATTCAGGCTGTTCAGGGAATTAGTAAGTAAAGTTGCCTGAGAAGATGTTTTTACAGGTGCTGGGGTCCATCTGTGCTGATGACTTTTAAACATCTCATCCTGCTCAAGAACAGACAATTCCAAAATGTCAAAAGTCAAGCAGGCTTGGCTTGGCTGATCAGAGATCTTCTCTTGGAAATAAGGCAAAAAAAGAAAGGTGTCCAATGAAGGTGCCCAGGTGACCTGGCAAGAATACAGAGATGCTGCTTGCCACTGTAGGGAGAAAATTCATATGGCCAAAGCTCAACTGCAGTTGCAGCTGGCCAGAACAGTGGGGGTCAATAAAAGGAGATTTTTTTTTTTTCCAAATACATTAATGGCAATAGGCAGTATAGAAATATCATTGGCCTGTAACGGGATGAAGATGGTCACCTCACAAACAGGGGCATAGAAAAGGTAGAGGTGTTTCATACATTCTTTGTCTCTGTCTTCAAGACAGATGACAGACGAAGGGGGTCCCAGTTGATGGCAAGTTGAACATGAGGCAGCAATGCCCTGGCAGCCAGGAGGGCCAACTGGGTCCTGGGGGGCATCAGGCAAAACATAATCAGCCAGTCAAGGGAGGTGATTCTCCTGCTCTACTCTGCACTGGTGTGCACCTCACCTTGAGAATTGTGTATTGTTTTGGGCACCACAACATAAGAAAAACACTAACCTATTGCAATGCCCAAACGAAGGCCACAGGGATTGTGAAGGGCCTTCACCATCCTTCACCCACAGGAAGGGGAAGCCTTAGAACAAGCAGCTGAGGTCATTTGGTTTGTTCAGCCTGCAGGAGACTGAGGGGAGATACCATGGCATTCTTCAGCATCCTGACTCTGAGAGACAGGTACTAATCTCTTACTCTCATGACCAATGAGAGGACTCCAGGAAACAGCTTGGAGCTGAGTCAGGGGAGATTTAGGTTAGATATCAGCAAAAAGGACCTTCACCCAGAGGGTGGTTGGACACTTGAACAGGCTTCCCAGGGATGTGGTCACAACACCAAACATGTCTGAGTTCAAGAAGCTTTTGGGCAACACTCTCAGGCACATTATATGACTCTTAGTGTGCCCCGTGCAAGGCCAGGAGTTGGACTTCATAATCCTGATGGTCCCTTCCAACTCAACATATCCTCTTATTCTATGAATGTAGACATTCTGGAAAACAAATGCCATTTTCACTCAGTAGCTGTGGATCCAGAAAACTCAAACTTGATAAATTTTGAAAAATTAAAATTTTTACATGATCCGGAATTGCTACTTAGCAGCTACTTCTCTGCAGCCATTTTTACATCACTCTTACTGCTGTGTTGGGAACCCAGTCCAAGTATTCATGCACAATGTATAAGATATACGCAGTATAGATTACATGTGTTCAGTGGTAAATGTCAATATTCTTTTAACTTCAACATGCAATTATGATTACATTTTTTACCTGAATTCCATTTCAAGTTCTGGTTTGAGCCCTTTCAATTTGCACCATTTGTCTCCAGGCATGTTTCAAAGTGGTCTGAGAATCATTTTTTCCTATGCTGCTGTGTTAGTACATAAAAAATGTCTTTGTTAAGTGTACCTCATGCTTGATTGTTTTCAATTTATTAGCTTGGAAAAATAAACTTAACTTTTTCAAAAGCTTTTTACATTCTTAGCAAGTTCATTGCAATGCAGGGTTTTTTTGTCCTATGCCATTGGGAGTGAAGTCTGCTGAAAGCAGACTGAAAGAAAATTATTTTGACAACTTTGTGGAAAGAATTTAAAGATTCTTTTTGTCAGCTGCAATTATACTGTTGGGTAAGGAATCCAAAACCAATGGTCTCATTAGTAAGTATTTCAGTAAAAGCTGCCATCCGTTGTGACAAGAAATATTAGATGTTATAAATACTCTCACAGTCAGTGATGGCTTTTTCATACATAAAAATATATTTTCCCCACATATGCCAACATGGTTTTGTTTAGATCATCACAAATAAAATTACCAATTAGTTTAATTATCAGAGTTAATCTTTTTGACATAATTACATTGACAATGCAATTTCTGTAGGATCAAGTAAACTTATTGACATGCATACCAAATGCAGCTGTTCATGCATTTCATATATATGCAAAAAAGTTTATCAAGGGCAAAACAATTTCTTTTACCTTTATCTTACTCCAATTACTTTTACTTTTATACTTTTGGCAGTATGAGTTGGCCTGTTGCTACAACCTGGTCCAACTTTACTGGATGTTACATCTTAATTTCAGACTTCAAGAGATTTTGCTTACACAAACTCTTATAAAGCCATTGGTTCTTTGGTACCTTGAGTTCACACCTGGAGAATAACTATACATTTTCTCTAAGAGATTTCTTTTAATTTGATGATAATATAGGCATTTAACAAAAAAAAAAAAAAAAAAAATGTTTAAAAGCGATAGCATGCAACTTCACAAAAAACATTACAACATATTAACAGGATTAACAAGCATTGCTATAGTAAGGAACTGTTGTTTTATTATGTGTTGTTTTAAAGGTAAACCAGCAGGAGAAATGAACCCAACTCAGAAAGAGGCCACAAGTCAGAACTACAATTTTATAAAAAGATTGCTGTAAGTACAATGATACAGTGAAAAAATCTTTTTGACCCACGAAAACAGATGTACAACCCAGTACAATGTGACATGAACAAAATGGAGCTCAGCAGCCCCTGTGCTGACCACCTTGTGGTCCCCCTGAGTACAAAGTAAAAGAAAAGAAGAAACCTGCTGGTGAGGATGATGGTCACAATCTGGTTGAATGGGAGTCACAGTCCTGTTGAGGTTCTGGTCCTCCTCTGGATCTGATGAGTGGTACCAGAAGTCCTCAGACCGCAAGATTTTATATGCTTAGGTTCAGGTGGGAATGCCCAGTACCTCCCCCAGGGCAGGGTGTTTCACTATGGGTAATTGTGAGTCATAGCATATTTTTGGAATCCTTGATGGTCCATTAGTAGACATTGACCCCGCAGGCTGGGTGTAAAGGTGCTAATGACTCCCCAGAGGGGAGTTATCACAGCTCAGTCACTGGTGAAAATAGGAAAACTTTTCTATCTCACAGAGTTCTTAAATACCCAGCTTGTAGCCTGAGGTGTCAGGTGTGCCCTGAGCAGTTGCTCCCAAAAATCCATTATAACAGTTCATGAGAAATGACATAGAGGGTGTAGAATACACAGCCCTGGCCACATCCACAGAGTTGCAAACTGATTCTGGCCACTATAACCAGCGCACACCCAGCAAACACAAACTCCATGCAACTTAGGTACCAACACCTTATAGAAAATAAGTGTTTAAGTTACCCACAAAAGGAAGAAAATAAAAAAGGAAGAGAGATTAAGAGAAGAAGGAATAAAGAGAGGAAAAAAAGAAGACAAAAAACCAGTTAGAAGGTTACATGTTGACAGATTTGAGAAGAACAGACTAGGCCCCATAATGGAGACCTAGCGCTGCCTCTTTATCTGCCCTGATCTCTGTGGCCAAACCCCCGGGTGGGGCCTCTGATCCCTGGCCATGCTGGGGTCCCAGGCCAGGGTGAGGGGCAGTGTCCTCACTGTTCCTGCCAATCTGAGCTGTGTCAGGGTCTCCAGGAGCTGGGGGGTGTTATATTTTTCAGCTGTTTGTGACTGACAGCTGCTCCAGTGCTTCCTGGTGTGGGCTCCAGGATCTGCCATGAGGGATACGACACCACGTCACCTCCATGAGGTTGGACCTGTTCCTTCCCCCTCCACACACCCACAAGGTCATTCTGATTCAATAATCACTGATATGGTGTGTAACACTTGTGCTGACCTTCCATGCTTCTGTTACCTGATCCACCTAGCATCATGATCTCCCAAGAGTGATTTGTTTGAAATTATTTGATCTTATGTGGATGATATATCTTTGCTGTAAACCAATTGTAAGAGATGATAAAGAAATTGTTGAACAGGAAACAGATAAAATGTAGAGAGATATATACCCTTCTTAAATTTACTTCCAGGAACAATACACATAAGTCAGAAAAAAAGTGCAGTAAACTACATTTTGATGTCCCTACCATAGAAAACATAGAAAGTCCTGAACACTGTGAACCAAGAAAAACATTTTGGATTTTTTTTTAAAGACACCAAAAAATCCCCCAACCCAACCCAACAACAACCCCCCCCGCCCCATTCAACAGCTGGTGAGGCTGGCTCTTATGAGCTATTTGAGCTATTAAATGAACAACCTTCTCCAAAATTCCTCATCTTAAATTTGTGTGTGACTCAAAGTGAGTACGATATTGCTGTACTTCATCCTATTACAGTATGATTTGGAAATCTGCATTTGGACACATTTGCCAATAGAAAATATAAGATTACAAATAGTATGAAATATACTCTTTTACCCTGAATAAAATCCAAATATCTTTACATAGATTGAACTAAGTGCAGCAGTTGATGATAATCTGCACATTGTTTGCACATACATCTTATTCCTGGATCACACATTTTGTCAGCTAGTTGAATGTACCTTCCACAGAGAAGCTGTGTGGCCCATGACTGTCTCAAAGTAAATGCACAGTAAGGAAGATTAAAGCAGTATCTTGTTCTCTGGAGAGTCCTGCTGATGTCCGTGTGCTCTGATAGTCATGGATAAAGAGAATTTGTCATCCTATGCCCAGTATGATTTGACTTAAGGAGCAGGGAACAGTTCCTAGGCTGGATATTTAAAACAGTCCAAACACAGTTGCTGTGCCAAACTAAGCTTCCAGTCTGTTTGGAATCCACATAACATTTGACATTGCTTGTTAAAAACTTCACAGAGTGTGCTTTGGTGGACAGTTTTCTCCTTGCTTATGACAGCATCTGAGTTCATCAGTTGCTTTGCACTGGTAAATTTATTCAAAGAAAACCTGTCTGAAGCTAGTATGTATTGAACCTTGATAAAAAGAGAGTTAATATGGTCATACTTCTTCTACAAGGCGCACTTTGTTGTACATGTATTTTAATAAAGTTGCCTGCTCAAAACTGCTTAGATATATGTTACTTCGCTTTCAATTTCCTTTCAGTTCTCAAAGATACATTACAACCTTATATGCCATTACATGACCTGGAGACATAGTAAGTTTTCCTTTGCAACATGAATGTCATCTATTTTTCTTCTATAGGCACCATACAAATTACAAATAATGTCCCTGTTGGTGAAATCTTTCAACCATTGAATTCCTTCTACCTTCTTTTCCTCCTTTGAAGTTTGTTGATCATAAGTGCCATAAGACTGCATCTGTAGAGTAAAACTGTGATTCTGATTCTGGATCAGAAGTCTCATATCCTTCCAGTATATGCTTTCCACTTCATTTGTGTAAAAAATAGCTACTTTAGGCAAGCTTGTCATCCACCATCTCTCTGCTCACAATGGTGAGGATTCCATCTTCATTGCAATGTTTTGAATGGCACATCTACATCTTGTTGATTCTACCCATGCAAGACAACATTATTTAATTTTTTGATTCAAGCTCTTGTATTTCAATTTGGCCCTGTCTTGAAGACTTAGAATACTGTACTGGCTAAGTGAACACAATTCCTTTTTTTTTTTTTTTCCTTTCTTTCTTTCTTAGTCAATATGCAGTAACAGAACTAATGTTAGCAAATCTTTAATTTTTCAGTCTTGTTCTGATTTTATACAACATGTAGAACTGGGATATGGCTAGACCAGGAGAGGTCCTGGAAGGACATTACAGAAAGCCCATATCCCTTGAAAATCCTGTTCTCGGAAAAGAATTGTTCTTTAGTCAGAATAACTCTTCTTCTTGCCAGGAAAGAAGAGAGCTTTGTTCCTTGCCAAGAGAATAGATTGTCCTTGATAAACTTCCTCTTATATTACCTATGCATAAATAATAACCTGATTTGATTTTGAATTTATTTCTTTTGTCAGACAACTTGTGGGATTTGTGTATGAAAATCTGGTAATAATTAATGTCCTCAATACTGATGTGTCACTGATTAATTTCCTTTCTTCTATACTCAAGGGCTAACTTCATTCTTCCAGTATAGGTAATGTCTTTCCCTTCCCGTATTCTGTCCTCATGTAGCTTGTAGAAGCTGGATGGGTTTCTAGTTATTATATCATGTTTGCTATTTCCAGAATCAAGAAGTGTTTTCATTTTATTTGGCAGGTTATATCATGGAAATTGTCATAATTCAAAAAATAATGGATCTTTTTCTTCCTCTTCCTCTGCTTCCACACATCAAACCAAAATGATTTACCTCTTAGTGAGTCTATTTCCCCATTTCCTTTTGCAGTTCTAGAATGATCATGAATTTTATGGCTTTTATATTTAAGCTTTTTTTTTTTTCCCTTAAGCAAATCCCAACAACTTTTCATATGATAAAATCTGTGAAATTCATCCTTGTGTTTCAACTTAAACTGTTGTCAGCCTTAGATCCATTTTACCTGTCTTGTCTGTTCAAATGTTTAAAAATAACTGGGTTTTTTTGTTTCATTTTTAATATATCAGACATCTAATGAGAAGAACCATTTTAGAATTTTTGATAATAGGTATTAGGAAATCAAGAGCATTAGGTAAATATCTGAAGAACACCTCTGCTATCTTAATATCTCTTACAATGTGGACAAAACTCTGAAATGTAATCTGCAGGTACTGTATTCCTCTGAAAGGTCACAAATTTTCATGGTTTAATGCCAGCCAGCAACTAAGACCCAGGACCCACTTGTTCAGTACCCTGCCCCCAGATGGAAGGGAGAAAGAATCAGAATACTAAACATGAGAAATGCTGTAAGTTAAAATAAAGACAGTTTAATGGGACATAAAAGGAAACATGAACATAAACAGGATAAGAATATACAAACAAGTTATACAAATGAAAACAGTTGCTCACAACTCCCAGCCAGTTGCCAAGCAGTGCCTGCTTGGCCAGCTTTCCTCCTAGTTTATATAGTGAGCATGGTGCCATACAGTGTGGAAGATCCCTTGGCTAGTTTGGGTCAACTGGTCTTGGCTGTGTCTCCTCTCAGCTTTTTGTCTCCCTCCAACCTTCTTGTTTAGTATAAACACAACTCAGCAACAACTAAAACATCAGTGTGTTAGCAACACTATTCTCATACTAAATCCAGAACACAAGATTGTATCACCTACTCAGCTCTATCCCAGCCAAAACCAGGACTAACACTATGAAGTTTGTCTTTTGCACTGTTGCAAATTGTGAATTAGATCTTGCATTAAATGGCACAATAAATGAAGAAATTTCTCCAATTTAGAGAAATGGTTGTTAAATATAAAGCCATGAGATTCTAAAATACAAATGCTACCACTATACTGACTGTTCCTTCAATGGATTTCTTAAAAAATTTCTATTTCATCCTATTTCATAGGTCAAAACAACACAGTTGGAATTAAACATGTTTAGTTTTACATAAATACTGGTTTGATTAAGTATCTTCCATGAAGCAGCACTCTTCAGCAGTAAAGCTTGCTCCTACCCTCATCTTTTGGTCATTAGCACTTTTATTACTCATGTATGTATTTTCTTGGTTTGTAAGTATTATACTTGTGAAAAAGCCTATAACATATATTAAAACCAGATCAAGCTGTGATTTCCACCTTTTTTCTGCTGCTTTATGCATTTTATATAAAAAAAAAATAAAGAGGAAAATTTTACATAGTATATGTTTTTCACCTTTTACATTAAAGTCACAGTTGTTAAGGGCTAATGTATTTAACCTGAAAATTCCTAATAACACAGACTTTTAATTAAAAACTTGTGAAGTGTTTAATACAGTTAGTAAGTGACTATTATAATGACACTGGTGACCAAAGTACGGGTACTTTTCCTAGGTCATATACCTCCAAGCTACTAAATGGTTAAGTTACTAGCCATTAAGTTTAGTCTCATTCATGTTTCTTTACGCAGGTGAAAAAAAAAAAGGAAGCATTTTGATGGACAAGTCAATGTCAGAAACATCAGCAAAGTTCATCTGCACCAGCAAACTGCTTTTCCAGGGGCACCTTTCGGTTTTAAACAGCAGTTATGATTACATTAATGATTCCAGTGCATCTGGGATTTGAAGATTACAAAAAGACTTGTGTTACATGTGATAAACCTGTACTTACTATATGTTCCAAGCTCCCTGTTAAATATTATGAATGCACATATTCAGTCAGAAGCACAACAGGAGAAAAAATATGTTAGCCCTTGCAGAGGACCAGACTGGAGTAAGCATGCCTTAATAAGTCTGGACACTGTTTTTTCTAAGCAGCTGGATCCTCAGCAGCTACTGAAGTCAGGACACTAGGAAGAACTGAAGGAAGAAAAGGAAAGCTCTAGCACTTGAAGTCATATTCCATCACCTTGAAAGGGGAATGGGTGGTGTCCAGCATGCATACAGATTGATGAATGTCTCACTAGCATTTAGGATCTACAAATAGGAACTGTCAGTGCTTAAAACTTATTGCTTACAAAGAGGAAAATGTGATTTTTGGAAAAAAAATATCAGAGGATGGTGCAGTAGATATTTAGCACCTGCTCTGAAAAGAATTAAATTTTTTGCCTGGGTAATCATAGAAATAGATGTTTTAAAATCTACCTGTGTCTACAGTTTAGTCAGTATCAGTGCAGGAAATGAGGATAATACACCAACACTTGATTCTGTTTGAATGGCAAGCACCTTCTGAACTCCCCCTAAAGGAGCTAAGGCTTTCCTCTACATGTACCATGAAGAAGTTTAAGACAGAGCCACGCCACTTAATGAGTTGAGTTCCAGGCATCAGAGAATCATTAAAATGTACAATGAAACATTGTAGTGCCAGAGCCTCAGAACTCCATAAACTGGTGTCACACCAGAGAATACAGTACTGAAGGGTGTCCTAGTTCAACAGGAGGGGCCAGTTATCACTGTGTGGGGGTGATCAAAGTTATGTATTCTACCCCCTCTATTCA
>JAWWMP010000081.1:95867602-95881680 GCA_035047865.1 Dendrocincla tyrannina
CTATTTTCTAAATTTGAAGGAGAGGGATTATTACCTGGCTGATATAGATATCTTAGTTCTTTCTGGAACTAAGACAAGGGAATTAAAATTTTTGCTTCTTATGTGGTTAAAGGCTCCATTGCCAAAGTCAAACTTGTGCTGAATACAAGTCCTTATCAAAATGGAGCTCTAACATTCTAGTATGGAAATGCAGGGGCCTTAGTATGAGACTACAGATTTCTTAGGAGCAGCACACATGTAGATAGAGTTATATATCTTATCTACATAATATATAATTCTTTATATATATATGATATATATATACACACACATAAGTGTGCATATAGACATGCATCAATGTGAACAAACAAATGTGTTAATAATATACATATAATGTATATATTTACACATATATATTTTATGCTGTGACAAATGGCTCTGTTGGCTAAAATGCTTCTTTGGAGATATGTTTTGTGGAATGGGTATGTTGCCACATAAAACTTGGACTAGGATAATTATAATGCATTTCAACATCAAGGCAAGGCATAAATCAACATACTTTACAATTTTGCTTTTAAGAAATCTTCTGAAAATACTCTTATGTTGAGCTCGTTTTTAAGATATATGAATGTGTTTAAAAAGCTGTGTTTCATTATTGAAAATGTTGTTGGTAATTCATGGCCCTTAGCAGCACACACATTTTCATCCTGGCAAACCTAAGTGTTCTCACTATTGCTCGTCACCTAAGAAAAAATATAAATCAAACAAAATGTACAGGTGACAAAACATGAACATGAGAGACTCCAGAATTTTTTTTTTTTTTTTTTTACGTTTCATGAATGTTTCAGTGTTTCTTCAGCCTCCAGATAAGTGTCAAAATTAAATTACTCCACTGAGTTATACTGTGAAAAAAAGTTGAGAAAAAACGTGTGACGCATCTGATCTTACCGTAGTTACATGGGGAATGCCCATATTCTACTTTTGAAACCTCCAGGGGGATATTACAGGAGCAAAGTACTTTCCACTGTAAGTGGAGAACAGGTTAGGGATCCCTTGATGAAACTGAATTGCCACAAGCCTGATAAGATGCATTCCAGGGTTCTAAGGGAGGTGACTGATGTTGTCTAGATACTCTCTATTATATATGAAAAGTCATGTCAGTAAGGGGAAGTCCCTGTTGACTTGAAAAAGGGAAACATCACTCTGATTTTTAAAAAGGAAAGAAGGGAAGCCACAGCGAACAACAGGCCAGTAAGCCTGACCTCTTTGCCTGGGAAAATTATAAAGTATTTTGGCATGAAAGCAACATTAAGGCACATACAAGATAACGAGGTGATCCATGACAGCCGGCGTGGCTTTCTAAGGGCAAATCATGTCTAACCAATCTCATGGCCTTCCATGATAAAGTGATTGCAATGGTCTGCAAAATAAGGTCAACTGATGCCAACTATCTAGACTTCTATAAGGCCTTTAACACAGTTCCAAAATCATCCTTATCTCCAATTTAGAGTCACACGGATTTGAAGGGTGGGCATTCAGTGGATAAGGAATTATTTGGATACAGTCAGAGAGCTGTGGTCAACGGCTCTATGTCTAGGTGGAGGCTAGTGATGAGAAGTGTCTTTCAGGGCTCTGTCTTGGGACCAGTGATATTCAATATCTTCATCAATTACATGGACAGTGAGAGTGAGAGCAAGGGCACCTTTCAGCAAGTTTGCAGATGGCACCATGCTGAGCTTCGTAGTTGACACAAGAGGATGGGATGCTATTCAGGGGCACCTGTACAGGCTTGAGAAGTGGGCTTATGAGAACCTAATGGTGTTCAGCAAGTCCAAGGGCCAGTACACCTGGGTGTGACAATCCCAGACACAAGTACAGACTGGGAGAGGAAATTCATTGAGATGGGCTCTGAAGAGAAAGACTTGGGTGTTCTCATGGATCAAAGAGCTGGACATGAATCAAGAGTGTGGCTTACAGCCCAGAAAGCCAGACTGCATCAAAAGAGGTGTGAGCACCAGGTCAAGGAAGATGATCCTCTCCCTCTACTCTGCCCTCAGGAGATCCCCCACCTGTAGTCCTGCACCCAGGTCTGGAGTCCTCAGAGCAAGACAGACATAGACCTGCTAGAGCAGGCCCAGAGAAGGGCCATGAAGATAATCAGAGGGCCTCTTCTATGAAAACTGAGTGAGCTGGGGTTGTTCAGTCTGAAGAAGAGAAGGCTTTGGGAACAGCTTATAACAGACTTCCAATACTTAAAGAGGGCTTATGAAAAAGAGGGACAGGGACTTTTCACATGACAAGGAGGAAAAGTTTTAAACTGCTTTAAAAGAGGAGAGATTTAGATTATGTATTAGGAAGATATTCTTTGCTGTGAGGATAGACAGCAAAGACTAACAGATTGCAGAGTGAAGTTGCATATGCCCCATCCCTGGAAATGTTCAAGGCCAGATTGGATAGCACTTGGAACAATCTGATCTGGGTGGGTGATAATAGCAGGTGGTTGGAACTAAATAATCTTTAAGGTCCCTTCTAACCCAAACCATCCTATGATTCTATGAATAATGATCCATTTCAGGTCAAATCCTTGGGTAGGTTTATTGAAAAAAACCACTGTATCCAAGTTTTTTCAATAACATGAATATTTGTTCAGGATAACTGGCTCCATAATCTTGATTAGAGGAAAATGTATGCATTTATATAAGTTAGTAAGATTTAGCTGTGTCTCACAAATATTTCTGAAAGCATGGAATTATTGTTGGGAGTTAAGTTTTCAGAACAAATTCTGTCTCACTTGTTGAAGAAAACCTTTTATTTATCTTTAAAACTAATCTTTTAATCCCCCAGATATTATCTACAATGATGCTGGCAAAACACCTTTTTTAATCTCTTGAGCAGCTTGTCTATTTATCCCATCATCACACCAAAAGGACATATCAGATTTCAAATAATCAAAAAATTACAGACTGGCTGAGATTGAAAGATCATCCTGTCCAACCTTCCTGTTCAATCGGGGGCATCCAGACAAGCTGCCCTGAACTGTATGCAGAAGACTTTGGAATATGACCAAAGATGGAGACTGCACAGAGTCTCTGGACAACCTGTGCACAGACAAAAACTGTTTTCTGTAATTCAGCCGGAAATTCCTATGTTTTGTTTTGTGATCATTGCCTCTGGTCTTGTCACTGAGCACCACTGAAAAGAGCCTGGTTCCATCCGCTTTACATCCTCCCTTCAGGTTTGTAGATACATTGATAAGATTCCCCTGAGTCTTCCCTTCTGCAGTCTGAGCCTTTTGTCATATGAGAAATTGTTCAGTCCCTTCATCGTCTTTGTGGCCGTTTACTGGGTGCTCTCTTGTATATTCAGGTTTCTCTTGTACTGGGGAGTCCAGAACTAGGCCCAGCAGCCAGGAATGGCTTCATCAGTGCTGAGTAGAGGGGAAGCATCACCTCCCTCAACCTGCTTGCTCAGTGAAGTCCAGGACACCATTAACCTTCTTTGATGTAAGGGCATGTTGCTACCTCATGTAAAGATACACATGGACTTGTCTGGGGGCATGTTAAGATATAGACATACATAGTCCAACCTTGAATACCATTACAAAATACACAAATTTACCAACATAGATATTTGAGAAATAGTGTCCTAGAGGATGTTTGAGTTATAAATATTAGTCAATGACTGTTGGTTTAAACTGCATTTTGAAATACCATTCCACTGATACTATTTCCGCTTTCTTTGATGTCTGAAGGTATACAAGAATGTTATAAAAGGACACAGAATATCTATTATGCAGAGATATCAGAAAATGGGTTTAGATTATATTATCTGTAGATACATTTAGCTAAATTGTTTCTAAAAAATATCTGATTTAACTTTTTAAATTATGACATTTTTTAATAATATTAATTAAATTTAGTATTTTTTTTAATATAACATAAAATTAGCTGGATATGGAGCACCGCTTCTGTCACACCATACACTTGGTTTGTCTTCTATAACTCAGCTTTTGGAAAGTGTTGAGAGTAATCTAGGAGGCCAGATTACTCCTTGGGTGAGGTGGTAACTGCTTCAAAGATCCATATTTAGCGCAGTCAGAAGAAATCAAGATCTTGATTTGATCCATGTTGTACCAAGATTGGGACAAAGCCTGCCACAGAGAGTTGCAATCTCAAAATGACAGGCAGCAAGTAGCAAGAACATAACAAACATCAAAATGTTTTGATATCAAGGTCAGAACTGCAGTTTGAAGTCCAATCCAGTTATCTATTATTGTTCATAGCCACTTTCCAAACAGGCTGTGGAGAAAAATAGTTTATGTTTTATTTCTTCTTGCTATTTATGGATCTACCTCTGATTAAAACAAAGCTGTTTTCATGTTGTCTCTTTTTTTTTTCTCTCCTAATCTTGTGAACAGGGTTATTTGTTTGTATATAACATGCAATTAGATAGCATTTGCAATCAGAGCTGGTTGAACAGATTGCACTTAGAATTTGATGAAGATGGCAACATGATTTAAATTTCATCTTAGACACACTTATATGTTTTAATCTGCAGAATATTTAAAAAACAATTAGGATAATAGAAATATTTTTATAGGAGTTTGAACATTTCTGTAGAAATAACCTATTTAAACCAGAACTAGGACAGTAACCTCACAAAATCTTATGTAATTGGAGATCTCATATCACTTTAATGAATCACTTAGAGTAACAATTTACATCAGGTAAATATGAAAGAACAGCTAGCCTTAACTGAAATCTCTTCACTTCACTGAGTTTTCTTACAAACAGGTTCTTCCAGGGGAATTGTGTTAGGACAATGGCAAGCATTCCTGAAAAAAAATTATAAAGTTTAAAAAATTATTTTGGTTTAAAGTAAATTTTAATGAAAAGTAAAATTCCCTCTATTTATTATAAAATTTGTTTATAATTTTGATAATTTTTGTTGTATAAAACAGTTACAGAGGTCATCTTTGTGTACTGGTATTATCCTTCAGCCTAAAATAACTGAAAAGAAATGTACAGAAAATTAGCAGCAAGACTGAATCTTTTCTTCCTCTGAACAGATGATTATGATCTAGACAAATCGTTCAGATAAAATTGTGCTAGTCACTACACTAAATAACTTTAATAACACTAAATAACTTTTTAATTGTAATATATGTGAATATATATATATACACACCTTTACTACAATTGTCTTTGGGCACTTTTTTTCCTTCTCTCTCGGGAAGGGGGAATCTGTGTGGCCAGCAGCTGGGTTTTGCAGGGAGCCAACCCAAACCACCACAGCCGGGGATCTCTATCTGGGTGGTCCTGGCCACACTTGCTCAGGTAGATGCCCCTTGGGCAGCTTAGAAAAAGGGCAGGTAGCTCGTGCTCGCTGACTTGCTTCACGCGACAGGACAATGTTGCCTTTTGGCAGGGACGCCCGCCTTCACCTGCAAGCCTGCTGACCCTTGACGATGCAGCCACTGCTAGGGAAGGCTGGGCATTCCAGGGATCAGTAAGACAACTCCATGGGAAACACTGGGACAATTTGGGTGTTTATACATGGGGGCTTATTTTCTCTTCTCTCTCTCTATCTTGGGTTTTTCCTGTTTACTTGCCCACTTTTGGTAATAAAACTACTGTTTGGGTTAAGCTTTCAGTGTTGTCTCAGTTTCAGCTTCCACATCCCTTTGGACCTTCCCTGGAACACAGACAGTCAGGAATGCATGAAATTTTAGCATTGCACTTGTTACCAAACTGCCTTAAAAAAAATTATCTTCACCTATTTTTAGAAGCCTTAGAAGCATAAAGAGCAAATAATTCTTGATCAAGCAATGGTGTCTGACTATTAAACACATACATTGGAAACATTAAGGTTTCTCAATTCAAAACCTAAGAAGAAAGTAAAATACTTTTCAGTTTTTAGCAAAATTTGGAGGCAATAAGAAATAATTTCAGAGAATTTTATATGATTTTGTTTTTGTCAAACTAATCAGCTGAAGCTTTCCACCTCCAGATGTACTCTTCAGGGGTGAGCAAAATATCATGATGTCAATGCTGGTGATTTAACAATTTAATAGTTTGGCAATATATGACCTGAGAAAAATATCTCTGTCTGGCTTCAATCCAATTTTTTGCAGTGTCATTACAATAATCACTGCTAAAATAACAGTGGCAAGTGTTGGTTGTTGCTGGAAACAATATGAAAGGAGACAGTTCCTTATAGATCAGTAGCATGTCTTTGCTCTTAATTTTCTTGCCCTTTAGTACAGAATCACATGAGAATTTTTCTTACATTCTTTAATAAAGTTATGATTTTGAAATCATCTTGATAAAAAATGTTTAACACTAAACATTTTAGAGACAGAACACTGAAATAATTTTAAAATCTCATTATCTACATTAAGAAGGCAATTTTGACAGCATCACTAAAACCTAAAGGAATTAAAAACTTGCTGATGGAGTTCTATTTTGAATAGAAAATAATAAAACACACAAAACAAAACACAAATGAACAAGAAAAAATCCCAACAAAATCTCCTTCCCATACATGCTCTATAAAGTGATTCTTTGGTTTCTAATTTGAAACACAAGCCTTCAAATATGATCTACATTTCACTTAATGTTTATATTACTGGATTTAATTTTTCATACAGTGCATTTGGAAATACTATTAGCAACTGATGATAAAACCTAAATACAGAGAATAAAGAATAATTTACAATGTTTAAAGTAGGCAGATACATCTCTTTCCTCTGGAGGAATCTACTGCTGCTGTGAATACTGATGTATCTTTTGATACTGAAAGTGATGAGTTAGGTGCAATATCAGATTGAGACAGCAGGCTACAGGGTCAAAAGCTTAAAGACTTATCCACTTGAGATAAGTCTTGCATCACCATATAGAATTTAAGAACCTTGATTTAGAAATTCAGTAGCATAATAAAGAGTATTATTGCTCTACCATTTGTGTGCTCATTTTCTTTTTAAATTTACATCTGAGAGAGGTGATAATTATGATTTAACTTGGGACAAAAGATAACAGCATAAAATGGAAAGATGAAGGTGGAGCTCTTGTAATGCCTTTGGATCCTAAACTGTTCAAATGAGACTTTCTGAGTAGACACACATGCTAAAAGCAAACATTCCATGAAGTGTTCCCCGTGGACCTAAACATGGTTACAGCCTCAGCCACAGGGACCAGACTGATTTACTGTCAGACCAGGCATTTCTGCTTGGAGGAAGAAAGGTTTGGTAGCTTGTTCTGAGGTCAGAAAAAAGAATTCACAGGAGAATACTCTGAGCAGCTCCAATAGGAATGATCAGTCCCACTCTCTGTAACTATTGTCTGTGAAAGTCCTCCAGTAATTACCCCCTTATGGTGTATCTACTACTGCAGGATTCTGAACTCTACTACCTTAGTCAACATTTAAAAATAATTAAAAAAAAAGGAAAACAAAACTGATTTTTTTATATATATCTATGAAAACCATTAGATTCTAAAATGCCTCTTAGGGTACAATACCTGCTATAGTTTTCTTTCTTAAAATATAAATATCATATTCTTACTGTCCTCTTTATAACCAAGGGATCCAAATGAATTGTGTTTCCCACTAAGAAGAAATCAAGTTTCACATGAATAAGTGTAAACAGAGAAGAAATCCCAAGACCAAAAATTGTATCAGCAGCTATGCAGTTCATCCAGAATTGCTCACTGAGATGGTGAAATGTACTTCCCAAGTAAAAAAAAAAGATACTTTTTTTCTCTACTAGTAAATTTCAAAAAGCAGACCAGAAAATCCACAAACAGGTCATAAACCCATAACACATAATAACTGCATGTCAGTGCATTGTTGCATTCAATAACACCAAAAGGATTGTTGAAAAAATCTGCACAAGAGCTTCAGCAATCCAATCATATGGACAGAAAGAGAGGGAAAGAAAATGCAGCACTCGTATTTCACTAGGACCACAAAATTCAGATTCTGATGCCAGAATCACCAGTAATGAACCACACTGGTCTGTCACTCACCATCTACATCATACTCAGTCCTGACAGCAACTGGAGGTGATTGAAATATGTTTAAAATATATGTCCTTTATCTACTGTAAAACAACAAGCAAAGCATATAGCAAAGCTTTTCTGGATTAAAATATGTAAAAATCCATCTTTAAAGCAGTTTTACAGAATAGGGAACATAAAAGATTCTTGTTAAAGATTATCTTGTTGCTATAAAATTAAAAGTTACACTAATACAATGCTGAAATAGTTAAGATTAAAACACTGTTTCATTACTGGAATCTGCCAAGTCTGGCAGCAACTTCCTCTAGATGCTGAATCAGATATTTGGCTCCAAACTGGAGACACATGAAAGCGGAATAGTTTTTGTAACCATGGAAATTTAAAAGGGCCAATGAGACCAGGATATTTTATTTAGTTCAGACCTAGAATCATTATCTTGTTTGTTAAATGTGCCAGTCAGAGTGCTAGCTGACATTAACCACAGTTTTAACCATGAAATTTTCTTATTCTTATTAGTTTTCTGACCTTTGTCAATTGTATTCCCCTTAATACTCATACCTGTATTTAGAAAAATCAAGGTTTAGGGTTTTAAGTCTTCAATCTGTTTGGATTTACTGTTGTTTGCAGCTGCCCTTATAATTTCTTCGATCTTTTGTAGCCTCCAGTGGAGACAATCCAGTAGGGTTTGCCTTAGGCCAGGTACAGTGTTTCATTTTTATCTTAAAATGCAAGCATGCTTGACATGTGGTTTGTGAACGTAAAGAGAATGAAGAGAGTGAAAAAAAATAATCTCTGCAATTGCTAGAGAGATCAGAACACAACCTAGGAGTACACTCTTTTTTTGTAGAATTTCTATATTTTATATGTGGTTTGCAAATAAACAATAACAGAGGCTTTAACTGTTTCTTAGTAAGCAAAACATTAATAGCCTTTTTCAAGACTAAGAGTCTCAGGATATGCTGGAGTATCAGACAACAATCAGGAATGTTTCATCTCCCTTTCCAGACTACATTGCTTGTGGTAATACTGGTACAGACAAAATTAGCTATCTGCAGCCAACTAAAAATCTTACAGCAGTAACAGATACAGAAATTAATGTGTTATGGGTAGAAGGAATAGATTAGATCCTATTATGATGCTGTTTCTAATTATCAGTTGTAACCTTAGACCTCTAACTCACATTAGAACATCAGCTTGCTAACTTCTACTGTTTTTCTAATGACAAGTTTCCGCTCTTCTCAGAAATCTGTGAACTGTGTTCAATAGTACCATCTGATGGCAAAAACAGACCACAGATTTGCCAAACAAAAAAATGCTAATAGTTAAAATAATTTATTGCCTTGAAAAATGTGTTAAAATCCAGTAACTTTTATGGGTTTTTTTAAGCTTTTGTTTTCTGTGATATTCTCCCTACTTCTGTGTAAACAGAACTCATCTACAATTGAATCTAAACCTAGCACGTGGGAAAGTCACTGCTTCCCATCCATCTAGTGCTCTTGACCAGCCTTAGCAGACCTCTTAAATTTCTCTTTCAGGTTAAATAAGATCAAGTGCTCAAATGCCATTGGAACATGAGTTTTCCTGACATTAAACTAATTCTCATAGTTTATATGACAGAATCAATTTTGATATGAAAGTACTGTAATTCTGACATCAAAAATTTCTAAAATTTTTTCCTTAGTTTTCAGGGAGGGAGGGAGGGATGGAAGGACTCTTCCTCTGACCTTCATCTATGATTTTGTGTTTCAGGCAAATAAAAATATAATCATTCTGTCACTGAGATCCACTATAGATGTTTGTATGATAGAGACAAGTTTTCCAGAGGTTAGAAAATATAAATATTTCCCTCTATATTTAAATTATCTTCTCTTTCTACTTGAGTAAGGACAGTTAGAAGAAACCTGTTAGTGATAACGTTTTCAAATCAAACTCAGATTGCATTTTTGGAAGTAAGGTGTTTGCTTTCGTTTGCACAAATAAGCCATTCTTCTAATGCTTCGTCTGAGCTCAAGTTGGGCATTTATTTGCATTTTGGCCAGTGAAAAACTTATTTTCCACCACAGCACTACCTTATAGTCTGCACACAAGAAAAACAAACAAACAAACAAACAAAGATCTTAAGAGTATAACAAAATAAACCATCCAAACAAAAACCCAATCAAATAAACAAAAAGCAAAACCAAAACAGCAACAAAAAATCCTCAGTTCACTCACAAAGACGACTTCTACTGTGCAATGACACCCTTCTATTTTAAGGATAATTTATAATGACCTTGTAGCTTTTCTTGAATGAAGTTCATTAAAGTCTAACAGACTAGAAAGGATTATTAGTAATTTCCTTAATATTGCATGTTTTTAATCAAAAAAACAACTGTTAATCTGACAGAAATATTAACAAGTTACAGCTCATATCTTCAGACATTATTATTGAACCATATTATAACATTTTTTCTCACAAATCCATAATTTTTCTTCTCTCCACAGATATATCAGGAAATTCACAATATTAAAGAAAAAAAATTTCTACTGATTCAGAAGAAATTATCCTTGCCTTCTATCAAATTGAAGGAAATCAAAGGTTATTTTAATGGCTTTAATTTCTACTTCTCCTCGAGCATTTAGCAGTCAATTATTTAGCATATTTCTTGTGTTATACAACTATTAAACTTGTAGGTATAGTTCATGAACATATTTTTGCACATATGTTTTCCTTTGTGGGTTTTCTTCTCATGCAGATGCCAGTCCTGCAGGTAGAACACACCCCCCTGCACATGCAATTTTGATGTATTTGATTACTTCTGCTAGCCCCTAGCAATTCACATTCCAAGTATCTATTAGCTTTTCTAAACTGAGGATATTAAGATACAGATACATTTGTATATGATTAGTTTTTCAAAATATAGAATCCATCATAAGCCAATATAAAAGGGATTTTTTTTTCCTCTGGTGGAAGAGAGACTGATTCTGTTCAAAGTTTTTGTAACAGAAATTCTTTTCAATTAAAATAGAAGCCAGACTGAATAAATCAACTATTCTTCATCTTTTTGCTTAGCTCTTAATGTATTCCTCCTGTATTTGTATGATAAAGAGCATTTATTTAGCATCAGTACCCAAATTATACCAGTTTTGATGTTGGATCCTAAGACTGTCATCTAGTAAGTAATTAAACAAAGAGTATCTGTGAGCAGTTGACCGATAAATTGGACTTCATCACAAATTTAATACCATCCAGCAAAGCATTGGGATATTGCTGGCTTCAATTTATGAAAAAGGATTTTCACAGACAGTGTGCCAATCATCCAAAAGGATGGTAGAAAAAAACTGTTGGATTGGCATATTAATGATCACAGGAGACCAATGTAAATGTCATGAACTATTGGGAAAGAATAAACTGAGCACTAATACTAGTCCTCATGTGTTCCCAGTGTGCACAGATAAAAATTTTATCACAACAAACAGGATGGTAGTTTGCATGAATTATTAAATCATATGCATACAAGAGGGTTCATAATTAAACAGGAAGACTTACTGAGGATTATCATAACCGACAATGTCTAGAGCCTGCAAAGTCCAGCTATAAGTCAAGAGACTACCATGTATGATTGCTTTTAATTTGTATGACAATTTGTGAGTTATTAATTTATAACACTTCTAGATGTTGCCAAACAGAAGAATGTACAATTAGTCTTTCAGTATGCATATGTCAAACATCAATAAAAAATATTAAGCATATAGCATTATTTATATGCAATCACTTTTATCTGTCATAATAGGAATAACTTCATTACAATAACCTATTTAATGCAGAAATTTAGTTTAAATTGACTACGTTGTCCTTTATGCAGTATTATGTATGAGCACTTCTAATATGCCTTCTGTTTTACATTTTTAGCAACAGAATCACATGCTTGAAACTCTCAAGGGCTTTTTTTTTGTAGTTCAGTGATGAACAATTCAGCCTTAAGGTACTTAATTCAGATTATAAGGCCTGTGACATTTAGAATAATACTGGAGGTTTCTTTTCATCCCATTATGTACACAAAGTCTTGCGGTGTGCTAATGTGTGCAGAAGGTCAGTAGCTCTCCTTTCTTATTACCCTCCACCCATTAAAAGAAAAAATAAAAAAAACTAGTCTGTAGAAACAAGTAAAATTTTTCAATTATATTTTACTTTCATAACCTGAAATATAAAGAAACATCAAATAAGTTTATAGTAACTCTTTTCTCCACATCTTATTTTACCTACTATAACTGTTTAAGTTGCATTATTCTTCTCCTGCAAACTAGTTTCGGGCAACATTGAAGCTGCTAAATAGCTGACTGTCACTACTGTCATGGAAAAAAAACCAAAAAAGAGTAAGTACATGATACAGGCTCTGGAATATCTCCTGGGATACATGCTCTAAGGAATCTAGCTCTGAGATTCCCAGCATGAAACTCCCAAAGGGAAGAAAGCTTTGCATCCCTTTCTGAAATGCCTAAACTCCAGTACTCATACAGTGAAATACAGTTTCAGTATTCTAATTTGACACTAATCTAAGGTAGACTCAGCTCTGTCAGGACTGGAGAATTTTGGCAGTATATGTGTCATGACCATGCACGTAGAGGATTTCATCTTTCTACTTTGAAGTAGCTATGTAGGTAAGCATATAGGAAGATTCCAGCAAGTTCTGCACTTGCATCTATCTATATAAAATTGAGTCGTGTTTTTTTCCTTGAAGAGTATTGACTACTCTATTTTATACATTTTCTGCATTAAATTGATTTGAGAGGTTCTTCATCAATTATTCATTTAGTATATCACAAAAATTAATTAGTTGCATTTTGTGTTATTCACGATGTTGGTATGCAAGCCTATATTCTCTTTGCAAAGCAATTTTTTAAACTATACAAAATACTTTCTCATCCCATTTGTGCAAGTCTTTAGGCTAGTATAGCATTAGAAGTCTTAATGTCACTTCATTGTCCTAAAGAATTCAGAATCAAGCTTGAGGACTGCAAAATCTTTATGATAGATGACTAAGTTCTTATCTGATACTGAATAGCATTTGCATAGGAAATCATGCTGAATTTAATCTAACTGCACCTAAACTAAGATTACCCCTATAAATATCTCTCTCTCTATATTTATAAAAGAATGAAAAGTAAAATTCTTCTAAGTTTCTTTGAGGTTTTTTTTCTGAATTACAGACAAGTAGTGACTATGATCATAGAATAACATAATCAATCATAGAATTCTAGAATCGTTGGATGACTTGGGTTGGAAGGGACCCTAAAGGTCATCTAGTTCCAACTCCTCTACTGTTGGCAGGGATACCTTCCTCTGGAGTAGGCTGATTCAAGGGCCCCATCTAACCTATCCTTGAATAATTCCAGAGATGGGCTAGACTTGGTGCTGTGATCACTTCTCTAGGCAACTAGTTCCACTGACTCACCACCCTCATAATGAAGAATTTCTTCCTAGTATCTAATTTAAACCTACCCTCTGTCAGTTTAAAGCTCTTACCCCTTTTACATTCACTGTATGCTGTTGTAAAAAGTCCCTCTCCTGCTTTCTTGTAGGACATCTTTGGGTACTGGAAGGCTGCTATAAGCCCTCTACAGAGTCTTCTCTTTCAAGGCTGAACACTCTCAGACTGTCTTCAAAGGAGAGTTTCTCTAGCACTCTGATATCTTCATGCCCCTCCTCTGGGCCTACTCCAACATGACCTTGCCCTCTTCCTATTGGAGGTCTCGGCACTTGAAAGGGGTGTTCCCTGAGTATTAACTGGCTTTCTTGAGTGTCTCTTCCTTCCAAGACTTTATTCCACAGTAGTTTACGAATCAGAAAGCAGAAGAGGCCAAAGTCTGCTTTGCTGAAATCTAGGGCAGAGAGTTTGCTCTGTGCCCTCCTCACTTTCCTAAGGATCATGGTTCCTAAGCTTCATGGTCACTGCAGCCAAGTGACCTTCAGTGCCTCCCCACTGGTGAGAATTAGATCCAGTACAGCACCTCTCTTTATTAGCTTCTTGTCCTAGTTCAACAGGAGGGGCCAGTTATCACTGTGTGGGGGTGATCAAAGTTATGTATTCTACCCCCTCTATT
>JAWWMP010000081.1:95883098-95909571 GCA_035047865.1 Dendrocincla tyrannina
CTATCTATCTATCTATCTATCTATCTATCTATCTATCTATCTATCTATCTATCTATCTATCTATCTATCTATCCAGATAATAATAATAATAATAATAATAATAATAATAATAATAATAATAATGATAATAATAATACAGGGTTCTAGAATATTTTCAGCTCATGTAAAGAGCTAAGAGACTTGAACTAACTAAGCACCTTAGGTAAACTGGGATGAAGCAGCATGTTTGTGACATAATCTTTATGTGTATAGTGAATAATATTTCTATGTAAAAGAGAAGAAAAGGACAACATCCCAGGCAGAGGTAGGGAAGATTTCCAGGCCATCAGAAACAACTGCAAAACCAAGTACTTTGTGTGAACTGCTACTATGTCCTTGTTAGGTCTCAATGCAAGGCTGCAATAAGATAGTTTTGGATGCAGCTGTCTTTGGAAGTAAATGAAATGGAAGAAAACTAATGACTGTTACAGGACTTCAAAAACTGATGGAAAACTATACTGAGAAGAAGCTGTCAGATGAGTTGTGCATGAAATGAGAAGTCAGATCCACATACCTTTTCCAAACTAAATGAATTCTGTTTTTCTATGATGCAGAAAACAACAACCATACAAGAGTCAAGGATCACTACATTGTGGGCATGACCATGGGGTTTTTCAAAATCTTCTTGATGAACAGAGAACAAGCTTACACTATGAGTTTCTTACTGAAATCTCAGTTCTTCTTCACTTCTTTGCCCTCTCTTGCACTCAAAGCCAGAGCAGGTTTTGATGAGTCACCGCAGAGGCTGGGAAGAAGCTGTCTTTCCCATCAATCCATTACAAGATACCCTGAGGCAGTTTTCTTAGGTCAAATAAAATCAAGATTCCTTTTTTTCATGCATTCACTGTTCAATTCTGTATTCTATACACTTTTAAAATGTAATTTTTTGTCGTGTCTGATGAAAGAAACATGATCAGTTCTCTGTTTCCTATCGCTCAATTTCCTTTATTTCAAAAGACAAGATTTCAATGTCACAAAAGTTATTCATCCTTTGACATAGCCTGAAAAGTCTCCTGTGTGTACTGCCCATAGGCTACACACAACTCAAGTAAATGGATTTCTTCATAGCCTAAAATGAAAAAGGTAGGCAATGGAAGAAGGTGAAAATTAGACATAGCCTATAGTGGTTAAATTTTACTTATTTGCGTGGGAGATAAATTACAGACTTAGAATAACTTTTTGTCCAAAAAACTGCATAACTGTCAGGATGTAGATCTCATGAATTTTGGAGAAGGCAACTATAGCATTGGATGTAGTTTTCACATCTTTCACAGGCTGATGCTTTAGGAAACCACTGCTGTTGCCAGTAGGAAAAAGAGCCACATGCTGATGTGACTTAGTGGGAGATACAGTAGAATAAGGCAGCCTCAAATAGGATCATAAGATGAATATTGATTCTTATCACAATCTTAATTTATGGATTAACTATTGACTATTATGGGAGAAAAAAGATTTTCAAACTTCAACATCATCAAAATAAAGCAAATGTCTAAATTTTCTGTTACTTCTTTCTTCCATTTGTTACAATTTCTCACTTATTTCTTTTTAGGTTTCCTTCATTAAGTGAGTTTCATTAGCCATCCACTTGATAGCTATCAGAATAGGCCCAGAGTCAGTTATTATAACTGAATGTCTTGGAAAAAAAATCTCATACCTCTCTCAATTTTCTTCTTTCAGTAAGGCTTTTCTATACCAACATTATTCAACATTTCCAAAAATAAATGGCGACTTAGTTTTCTACACATAGTTATTAAAATCTAACTTCAGTCACCAGTCTGCAACAAATTGTGGCTTTTCCTCAATATATTGGAGTCCTTCACTCAGCATAGCAAAGATTAGTTTGGGATTTTTATTTTTCTTTGAGTCTTTGAGTCTGAGGAGAGAAAAAAGAATATACTTTATGCCTGTATAAGAACTTTAACTCTTTGAAAATTCTCTCGCTTACATCTTCCTTGTTGCATAAACATATACATTGGCTCTGGGAAAACTACCTCATACACAATAGTAATACTCATTTAACAATCCAGTTTCTCTGGCATCTCCCAGGTGAGTAGAGCTAAAAGTCTCTAAAACACAATTATTTAGAAGACTAACTGTTGGATAAAGATAAAAGGATTTTCCTATTTTTTTTTTTTCCTTTTTCCTGAACAGGTAACGAGAATGCTTTAAAACTTTGGAAACTGCCATGTTTTCTCTTGCTTCTTCACTTTTCCTAGCTTCGGGCATCCCCATTGGCAGTCAAAAGATGAGTTGAAGAAACACTATGTCAACCTCCTAACCCAACAGTGAGCTGCTTTACTGCTGACCAAAGTAAACTCACCAACTCTACTAAAAAGATATGTTAAAACAAAAAAGGGATGGTCTAAAAAAGTACTTGCATGAATTATATTGTCTCTGCCTAATGTTTTCCACCTAATCATTTCCCTCTAATGTTCACATACTGTTCTAGATTGGATTTTTATGTCTTCTACTTTCACCATTTTTTGATGACTAGGCTTGAAAAAGTCGTGAAAAACATTTCAGAATTACAGTGTAAACCCTTAGAAACACAGAAGAACTGTATCAAATGATAAAAGCCAAGGGTATGACCAAGCAAATCCATGGAAAAGTGAATACTGTTTAAGATAAACCAGTTCCAATTTGTAACATGACAAAAGTGTCTAAGTTGTTTGCATCTTTTCCATACGAAATTCAACAAAGCCATCAGTCATGATCGCCTCATGTCTGTTATGATATTAAAGTTAATGGACTGCAGTTCAGCTTGGGAACTGAGGAAGAGAACCAGTGAGATTATAGATAACTGGATAGATATTTAGCAACAGATTTAAACTGTGGGAATTTTCACTTTCACTGAGAAACAAGTTATTCAGTTTTAATGTTCTGAAGGGCTAATTAGGCAAGAAAAATTATATGTAGAAAAAATTACAATTCATTCTTAACTTGCAAATTTTTCAGTTCATTTTCTATCATAAGCTTTCTTTATAAAAACAAGCTGTCATTATCGCTATGATCTTTATCTTTTTTATAATTCTTACTATACCAAAATCAGACAACAAAGATACCCAGTCTTATAGGTGAAAAAACTCCCAACCTTACAAAAACAGCAAAACACCCAACAAAAAACCCCATCCCTACTACAACAATAAATCTAACAAAAAACCACGACCAAAACCCACAAAGAAACAACGCCCCAACAAACACAATCCAAAATAAAATCCTTAAAAGGGAAGAGAGTTCATTATTATAATATGTTGAAAATCATGTTAATTGACCGTAAAGAAAGTCCACAACCTTTTGTGGCCAGCAGACTTGAACCTTAGAGTCTAGGCTGTTGATGAAGGGACACAATAACACTTCTTTATTTTTTTAATAATGGAGTTTTAATTCACATGGAATAACAATATTAAAAGTCCTAGTACCTTAAACTATTCAAACACAACTCCTGGCATATCCTAAGGAGTCTTTAATAAATATTAAGCTTATGTTGTTGGAGTCGGTATTCTACATGTGTTGCTGATGTGAAAATGAAAAAAAAAAATCCAATATTTTTCCCCTCTACAACTTTTATTTTAGTGTTAGCTGCAAGCTTAAAAACCGTTTTGGAAACTTTCACCTAGACCTTGAATAAGTGAACTTGATTATACTGTAATAATCACAATAACACGCTTTACATTTATACTCTAAAGTACTTTATGAATATACTACAGGACTTGCAATTTAACTTTTGGATATTATTTTCTCCTCAAAGATAGCTAAGTTAAAATAGGAAGGAAAAAATTCAGAGTAAGTGATCTGTAATTGAAGCTCTTTTCAAAGAATATTTCATAATTCACAGTGTTTTAAGGCTTGTATAGAGTTGGTATTTAACAGCCTGGCTGTTCAGCTTTGACTATTTTTGGAGATCAGTCTTCAATTTTATGATACAATAAAATCAAAGAAAATATACCCATTTGATAAATTTCTATAAAGGAATACCTTCAAATAGCACCTAAAACTGAATTAAATTCTAGCTGATGAAGGTAACCTGCAGGTGAACCACATTTTGCATTCAGAATTTAAAATTCTAATTTTGCATTATATCAGATAAAAGCAAAAAGAGCACTAAGTCCAAAAGTGTTATCCATGTATCTCTTGTCTGCTTGAGATCCATAAGATAATTTTGCTTCATAATGTACAACAGTAGAAGCATTGTCAGTGAAAGGCTTTGTGCTCACTTAAATGGAGGGTTTAATTTGGTTTAAAATGACCAGTTGTGACATGTAAAGGCATCTACAACAAAGGCAGTGAGAAGCATTCGACAGACCCAAATAGCCAGAAAATTCCACTCCCAAGACATAAAGTAGAATTTTTTATGACCACCTTGGCAGAATTTCTCAGTGATTTCTATTTACCTGGAAGAATACATTTGAGCATAAAGAAAGCATCTATCATTCCAGTCATTCATGTAATACCTATGCTGAGAATAATCAGAAACAAGAGTGACATTTAGGTTCTTTAAAGTACTTTTCAATAATCATTTAAAAACAGAATCTGTGGAACTGTTTCTTTAGAGAAGTTTCTTCTTTTTTAGCTGTGATTAGGCTAAGAACGTGAATTTCATATTGGTGGCATATTAATTCAGTACCAGTGAAGTAAATTTTTTGTGAAATACACTGAACTCTTCAAAAAAAAATTCCACTGGAGATATTTATGTTTTTTTTTCCTTAATAAAACTGCAATGAGTACTTTGCCCTTCTGAAAGGAAAAATAAACTTCACTTGTTCAGTCAGCAAGTTATTTGGTTTCACATTTGTTAAATATTTGGGGGACACACAACATGTTATTCTTAATTATTTATTTTTTTTAAAAGGCTATCACCATTAATTTCCAAGGATCAAATTTTCCTCAGTCTCATTTTACTGTTTGTTGTTGGAGTTTTTGTTTTGCTTTTTTTTTTGGTTTTTTTTGGGTTTTTTTTTACATATGGCTATGCATTTTAAACAATTTTTAAATAAAAAAAACATTTCATTTTTTCCAGTTTTTAATGTTCAAAGTTTCATTCTAATTCACATAGAAAGAGAAGCCATAATACAGATCTACTTTCTCACTCTTACAGGGTAAAGGATTTTTTAGTAACCTTTTTTTGCTTTTAGTTATGTATTTTGTGTTGTATTTCATATAAAATAAAATCTATGAAAAAAACCATCATGACCACCTTCTAAAATATATAAACAACCACCATTCAACACTATTTTTCATTCAAATTAAAATAGAAGACTATTCAAGAAGACCATTCAATTTTAATAAAAACTGGAAAAAACCCAAACCAGTACTGGAATACTGCTAAGTCTATTTTCTTTCTATTTTTTTTTTTAATCTAGTCAATCCTTGCATCTAATGAAAGCACAAAATACATTTAGTGGGTAATTCTGTATCTGTATAACCCTGAAAAAAAACAGAATTGAGAATGGTTCCAATACATGGGTTCAATACAAGTATGTGACCTCATTATTTTAACAGCACTGGAAACGTCTCATTTTCTGAAGAACTAGTCCTCAAAATATAAATCACCTTCCTTGTTGGACTGCTCGTTGAGACAGAAGGTGGTGGTCACTTTTACATTCTTGAATTTTTTAAATGCATGCTAAACAAAGTTGGTCCTGGCTTGCATCCTGGCTTTTGTTTTAATGGTCAGTCTAACCTTTGCTGTCAGAAAGACAAAGTATTGTTTCTTTCCTGTAAAATGCTCATAATGTAACCAGAACTTAAAATCAGCTGATGATTCAGAAGAAATTACTTTCTACTTATTTATCTGCTCAGTTCTGCATTGTAATTAGCTATCTTAAATTACAGTTTTATCATTTAAATAATTCCAATTTAAGAACCTTTTGGCCTTGAAAAAGAGAGGGGAAGAAGATGATTTGATTTAATTAAATTACATTGGAAATGCAATTAAATATAAGAAGGAATAGTTTCATTTGTGAACAATTAAAAGTTTTTTGGCTGAATAATGCAGTCATATAATTATAAATTCTAACAACTAATATTCTGACATGCAAAAGAGCATTAATATCTATCTTTTTAATCCTTCTTATCACAATGTATCATGTGATCAATACTATAAATGAATAATTTGTCACCCTATAATGAATGTAACTGCTAGAATTACTTTAATCCAATACATGAATGGATCTAAAGCTAAAATAGAAATTTTAATTGGATTTTTTAAAAAAATAATTGTAGATATACATTTTTTTCAATGTTATTTTTGATGTAACAAATGCTAACTGGACTTCATGTTCTGTCTTTTCAATGCAAAATTTATTGGCTTATAGTTTTTACAGAGGTGAAAATCAGAATAAATTTAGTTTTAATTTTGAAAGTAGTTTCTGTCAGAACAAATTTCTCTTTTATTAGCTCAATGAAAGGCACAGAAAGAAAGAAAGAAAGAAAGAGAGAGAGGGATAGAGAAAGAAATAAATAGAGAAAAAATTTTAGTTACATACTGCTAGTATCTAGTAATAGCCCTGTAAGGTAATCCTTCAAAATCTTCTGGTCCTCTTCATCTCTAAGAGTACTGTTATTGATGCTATTAATATTGGTAGCAAGTGAAATGCTCCTTAGTCATTTGATGTCTGATTGTAAAAGCTTTTTGCCATTATGGTTATTGCTCTCATCATGTGCTACTTCAGATTGAACAAGTCATATCTCTGCCATCACTAATAATCCATTATTAATATGTCTTCAATCATTGATAAATTTAGCTGAATAATTGTCATGCCATACCTCAGATTTTTCAGCAGTTTCTGGGACTATGATAATATGTCAATGCTTAGATAAACTTGCATCAATATAAGGATTTTTTTTAATAAAAACTTGCAGCACACTAGCCTGATAATCATAGTGTCTAGATTTGCAATGCCTTGGTCCAAAGAATCATTCAAGTTTTCTAAGACAGGTGACTCAGAGTGGCTCTTGTCATTTTACCTTGTATAGAAATGTACTGCATTACCCTACATAACATTTTGAATCTTTCTTACTTTGCCATATGACTTGTCCAGCACTCACTATCTAACATTTAACTGCTACATGCACACCACATGATCATACTGGTAGTTTCAAAAGCAAGCCACACTTAAAACTGAATCTGTTTCTGATTGTCCCACTTAAAATACATTAACACAATCTAGGACAATTGCCAGGCCTGACTCATCATCTAGCCTGAGCCAGACAGATAATTTCCGGGCAGAGAAATCTCAGAGTCTCGCAGTAACTAGTCATCTGCAAAAGAAAATGGAAAGAGATGTCTTGGCTGCATGGTAACTTCTCCTTTTTTTTTTTTTTCTTTCTCTAAATAATATGAAATATTTAGGTGGAAGACCTCCATTCTCCATTGATCCTCTTCAATTTCATGGACTGCCTTTGATGTTCTAAGCCTCCAGCTTAGACTTCAGGGTCTTCAGGACTCACAATGTTAGAATTTATGGTGCAGCATTATATCAGAACACATGATGAGACTCAACACATTAGAGACATGTGATGAGATGTCCAGGAAAGAACTACCTCAGAAGCATGTTTCCTGGCAGTATTTTTACATGTCCTGTCATTCCAGAGGAGGAAACCAGGACCAAGGAATTCTTTAGTGATCACTTCATAGCAAGCTGCAATTGATAATGTAATCATATATGCCTTACTACCTTTCCTATCCAACTATTAAGATTGCATTTTTAGTGGCCCATAATTAATCACTTGACATTTATTCTCATTCCCTTGGGATACTTGTATCATCTTGTGTCTGCACTTCTGAGGTTCCCTGAAAAAGTTACTTTTTTTTTTTCTTTCCCCAATACCCTTCAAGATATGTGTTACTGACAGCTAACGCTTTATTAGCAAAAATTATTCACGCCCACATCCTTGTGCTACAGTCACTGCATAGATCAATCTAGAAAAAAATCCTAACAGGCTAGTTAGAGGCTTATTACATAGACAAAGTATTTGGTTAACTTTTCATTATTGACATCTATTAGTTACAGACATATCACTGATATGTCATCAAAACTGCATTAAAGTATTGCTCTCCATAATACAGATCAAACTTGAAACACATGAATGTAAAATATCCTGAAAACACTGACCCATCACAGCAAAAACAGCCTAGCTCTCCTCCACGTTTGTTCCTTCTTATGCTGCCTTCTTCAATCAAAGCAGACAGCAGGGTGCAGGTGTGTCCATGAAGTCAGCAGAACTTGTAAAACCATCTTGCGTATACCTCCTTTTGGGCCAGTTGCCTTTAGATACAGTCTGTAAAAGACATGGAGTCTTATCTGCACTACCAACCCCACACACTGTTAAGTGCTGCTGCTACATAACTGTTTTGAGGTGTTGACAGGATAAATGACAAGCATATTATATTTTGTGCCTCCAACCACTGAAGTTAGGAAGTCTGATAAGATTTCCTCACAGAAAAATAATAGCTAAAGGAAAATTTGGGGACTGGAGTCCAGGTAAGGATTGTTTTTGAGGAAGAACTCTGTCCATATGAAAAAACTTTGAAGGCCAGAGAAGAATGACAGTTTCCTCAGCATGTATCTGCAAAACCTCTAGCCCAGGAGGTTCAGCGAAGCAGAGACAAAGTCCATTTCAAGACTTTTGTCTACCAGATTGACAACTAACAGTCCACAGTTCTCTGATTTCTGGAATAAGTCAAGTAGTGACTGCATCTCAGTATTTTTGAGTGACTGATACAAAGAAGGATGACCTGGGTCACCTCTTGTTACATTTTCCGTGTATATATAATTTGTTGATGCAACTGAGGCTCATAGGCTTGATGGGATTGTAGGACGTGAGTGGAAATGGAGATGAATCCAATGGAGATGCTTAGAATCCAAAATCCTGAAAATTATTTTGGAGCAAATATGTTTCAGTCTATATGTCCTGGATACCTCAAATTTACTACAGATATATTTGGCAGACAACTTGCGTCATCTGTATAGTTAAGACAACGTTATGCAGTTAAGATGACACTTCTGGTTTTGGTACTTATTTCATAGCTTTTAACAGCACTCTGTGTAACTTGGGCCAGTTGAAAGATAAATTTCTTTTGAAAATGCTTCAGAAAAAAAAAAAAAAACAGGAAGGAAATAGCACATTTGCCATTTCATATGCTTTCTAAACAGGCAACATATGAACAATACCAGAATTCTGTTTCTATATCTATCAATACATCAGGCCTGACACCTGGCAATTCACCTAACAGTAACTTTTCAGTGTTTTGTATCTCTTAGTGTCCTATGTTTTATTTATTTCCTTTTCCCTTCACTGAATTTCTATATGATTTTACTAACCCAGAATATAACTGCACCCAATAAATGGAATAAATTTATTCTGCCAGATGATTCAATTGTTCAAAAATCCATCAAGAATGTAGTTGCAGCTATAGGCCAAGACCTCTTTATTCCCTGACCAAACTCTACTTGAAAGGTTTCATTTTGCATATTAATACACAAGAGGATGTATAGTTCTTTTAAAGTTTTGTTTTTGTTTTTATGAATCAGTGTGGGGAATGGCTGATTTATCTTTAATTATGTTTTCTAGGGAAGTAAAATTTATTTTTTTTTCATTATAAGAAATAATTTTGTAGGAGTTTTTGTGGCTGCTTGATGCTGAACTTCCCAACAATAAAGTTTGCAATTTGTTGTTGCAAGAGTCTACCCTTATTTTTTAAAACGGCCTTTTTAGAGCTTGTGCAAAACATTCTGCTAATCCATTTTGAATTGGGTAACAAATATCTGATCTAGCACATTTTCTTACTTTTTCTTCAAGAAAACTGAAAATTCTGCAGAAAAATATGAAAACTCTTTATCTGAAATGATCTCTCTGTGCAAGCCATATGGGACAAAGCTAAATCACAATATGCCTCAGTAGTTTTAACAGAAGTGTTTATCATTGTATTTTTTTTTCTCTGCTAAATAAGATGCAGCATTTCTACCACAGCTTACTGCCATTTTCATCAAAAGGATAAAGTAGTTTGAGTGACAGTGTTTGTACTGATTTCTTTTTTCAATACCAGGCTTTTACCATCAAGAGTAACTTCTCTGTGGTGTGTTTTTGGTTTTTACAATTTATGTTTTATTATGTGTTCTCTGCAGGATTCTAGAATAAAAATTACATTCTGTGGCTTGGAAAATGAACATTAGCAGAGCCTCAAAGTACATATAGTAACTATACACAGAAATTCTTATGCATCTATACACTGGGAACACACAAAATTGATTTTTTTTCATTCTGTTAGTATAATTTTTCACTTTTGTAATTATTCTAATTAACATTTTGCAACTCATTAAGAGCTGCAGAAATTATTAAGAAAGGCATGCAACTAAAATTTTACTTTTAAACACAGGATTAAAGATTAGGCTTATCACTAACTCAGTAATATGGTACACCATACTTTTCTGCTTCATACTGTTTTCAAATAATTTTTGTTGGTTAGAGAATGCACCTGTACAAATAGTAAAAGTGTGAAATGTTGTATATAGAAGTATTTTGATAAATAACTATTTTACATTTATATATAAAGTTTTTATTTTTATTACTATGACATTAAAAAGGTTGGGGGTTCCTTTCTCTTTTCTTCCCCTCCCCCCACCCCCCTTCCACAACGTGTCTTTGGAAATAATAAGCTCTGTTGGATTTATGTGTCAAGGTGGTGGTAAGCAGGGGGTTGTAGGGAGCACAAATAGTGAGGAAGAGTTGCTCTGGGTCCCTAAGCAGAGCTTCCCCTGCAGACCCTGGAGAAGATCATGGTGAGGTAGGCTTCCTGTTGCAGCCAGTGAAGAAACACATTGGAGCAGATATCCACCTTCAACCTGTGTAACAACCCACACCAGAACAGATGAACATGTTCTGAAGGAAACTGTGGCCCATGGAGAAGAGCCCATGCAGAAGCAGATTTTCTGGCAGGACCTGTGCCCTATGGGAGACCCACATGGGAGCAGTCTGTTCCTGGAAGACTATACCCAGTGGAGAGGACCCACTCTGGAGTAGTTTTTGAAGGACTGTATATCATGGGTGGGACCCCACGCTGGAGAAGGGAAACAGTATGAGATGGATGGAGTGGCAGAGTTATTATGGTATCATCACAACCCCTATTTCTATCCCTCTCCACCATTCAGGGAGTGGGGGAAATACAAGAGTTGAGACTGTAGTGATGTTGAGCCTGAGAGAAAGGCTGGGTAAGAGAGAGGTGCTTCTAGTTTTCTTTTTGTTTCTCACTGTCATACTCTATTTTTAACTGGGAAAAAAAAACCAAATTAATCTTCCCCAAGATTAGGGGTTTTTGCCCATGGTGGTAATTAGCAAGTAAGTGATATTACTGCATTTATTTTGATATTTAAATTTTCCATCTTATTTTGTGCCCTGCCCTGTTGAAGAGGGGGACTGAGAGAATATCTCACTGGCAGCCAGCCAAGGTAAACACACCACAATTGCTTGTCTCAATTTTCGTTTTCATATTTACAGAATTATTTAATCACTTTGACCTCATATGACTATTAGAGGCTAGCTTATGGACAAACAGTGTTTGACACTATCTTGATATGAATAGGTTCATCTTGCTACACGAGGATCAGCGTGGCCAAGTCAGATATGGCGATGCACTCTCTGAGCCCTTTCCAATAACCAAAGGTGTGATACAAGGTTGCATTCTTGCACCAACCCTATTCACAATCTTCTTCAGCATGATGCTCCAAAGGGCCAGGGCAGACCTCGATGAAGAAAACGGCAGCTACATCCGATATCGTACTGATGGAAGCCTATTCAACCTAAGGCTACTGAAAGCCCATACTAAGACCCTAAATCACCTTGTCCGTGAGCTGCTTTTTGCTGACGATGCCACCCTGGTTGCTCACACAGACGTAGCTCTGCAGCACTTAACATCCTGCTGAGCTTTTTGGGCTGGAAGTCAGCTGGAAGAAGACAGAAGTTCTCTATTAACATGCACCTTAGGAAGTCTTCCATCATCCCCATAGGTGAATCAGAGCTTAGTCAGTTCAGCAGTTCAGCTATCTGAGAAGCATCATTTCTTCAGATGGTAAGATTGACAAAGAGATAGACAACCAGTTATCGAAGGCATACAGAGCTTTTGGAATACTCTGTAAAAGAGCCTGGTGCAATAAACACCTGAAGAAAAATACAAAGAGTAGTGTCTACAGAGCCATTGTACTGTCTGCTCTTCTATATGGGTCTGAGCATGGGTCATCTACCGCCACCACCTGCGATTCCTCGAACACTTCCATCAGTTCTGCCTCCATACAATCCTAAACATCCACTGGTCTGATTACATGACTAACGCATCTGTCCTTCAACAGGCAGAGATCACCAGTATCGAGGCCATGGTGCTGAAAACGCAGCTGCACTGGGCAGGGCACATCTCCAGGATGGGGGATTACCACCTCCCTAAGATTGTGCTCTATGGGGAACTCGCCACCGGCTGCCACAAGAGAGGAGGCCCAAAGAGGAGATACAAGGACTCCCTGAAGCAATACCTCAGCCTTGGCTATATTGACCACCATCAATGGTCCACTCTGGCCTCCAATCAGGACAATTGGAGACACACCATTCATAACGCTGCTGCTTCCTTTGAAAACACATGCAGAATCAGTCTTGAGGAAAAAAGACAATGCAGGAAGAACCATGCCTCGCCAGTAGTGCCCATGGAGACTCCGCTGTGCCTTTTGCAATCAGACTTGCCTATCTCACATTGGCCTTTTTAGCCACCAGCGTGCTTGTGGCAAGTGTGGGTAGAGCCCTTGCAAATTTTTGTTCACAAAGCCTAGCCATGAAAATGAAATGAATAGGTTCAGAATTTGTCATGATTTTTTTTTCATTTTTAGACTAATTCCATACCCATAACCATATCCATAATCTGTTCTAAGGAGTTAACTACCTTCCTCTCCTTCCATATAACTATGCCCCATCTACAATTTGCAGTACTCTCTGTGGCATTAAAATGACTCTTTGTTGGCTTACGTGGTAAAGTATATGTTTGTCAAGAAAATTTAGAAAATAAAATAAAATAATAAAAACCCAAACCAAACCAAAAAAAGAAAATTCTTGGACTTACTGATGAAGAAAAACTAACCAAGTTAGTCTGACCTGACCTAACAAGTTCTCAACAAAGTAGAAATTCTGAACTTCTAGCTGCATAAGCAAATGTCAAGCCTGCAGAGACTTGAGTTGAAGTAAACCCTATCACCTCTCTAATTTGCATCAGTCAGCTCCATGTATAGTCGCAAAAAGCTAAATTCTGTTTTCCACACAGTGGTAGCTATGGGAAAACAATCCTCAACCTCTTCCAACAAAAAGTTGGAACATGTATAAGGTACAGTGCCTTATACAACATCCCTTCCCGGACAAACAGGCCAAATGTACAGTACGCACTGGGTTAGGCAAGACGCATACCAGACACATACCAGACTCTTACCTCCAGCATATTTCCTGGAGGAAAGCACATGCCCACATCCCACATGGCTATTCCTACACTCACCTTTCACAGCACAAAGGAGCTTTACAGTATAACCTACCACATGGTGACAAAAGAGGTGGCATATAAGAAGGGAGGGAGGGACTCGGCAAATGTACCCCATCCCAGGGCATCAGATGACAGTGTCCATCACATCTTATCTCAGTTCTGCTCTCAGGGCAGTACTTGTGAGCATAAAATCACACAGACACACAAATGATTGAGGGTACTGCAACAGCTGGGAACACTGCCAGAGTCTGGCAACTGTATCCCCAAGAACAAGAGAAATGTCCAGCATTGCTCTGCCATGCAGTTGTTATGCATTTGCACATTCTGCAATGCTTGCCAGCCTAGAACTTACACAAAACAAGAAGCAATAAGATCTTCCTTTCTTGGGGGATGTCTGACATTGCAAGATGAAAGACGTGACTGTACTAAAGTTCACTTGTACACACTAGAAATTGTTCAGCACCATCATGCTGCAAAGTCAACAGTCCCTGCTGTATAAATGCAGCAACCTCACATTCTCACACATTGTGGCACTCCTTGGGGTGGTTGCACTCTTGGCAGTGATGGTGGTCATGAAAGAGGAGCAGGCACAGGTTCACACCACTGTCACTGCTATCAACTCCAAAACTGTTCTTCCTTTTGGTGTGAAACCACCCAGGAATGAAACTGGTAAAAGTCTTTTTATAAGGTGCCTCAACACTTCTACAACACAGAGAGATACTGCCTATAAACCCAAATGGTGGCTGCTCCTGTTATAGCAGTAGCAGTCTATGAAGAACTACTATCATTTTCTAAAAACATCAGTGAAGAAGACTGCTGAATAAGGCAGGTTAATTTGTGAGACAAAGTAACAGAAGGGAGTACAAGCTCAGTCCCTGAGAAGCAGGTCCTCAGGTTGCCTGTGATGTGTGCAACTGCCAGACAACTTGAGAGGTTGAGGCAGTATTGGCAGGTGAGGCTTCACAGCCTGGTAAAGGCAAATACTGTCTTCAGGTCATATGCAGTGTCCTCCAGACGTACAATACAATTGCCAAAGGGCCACATGACACAGCTACATCTGCCTTTCCAAAGTAGCAACAGAGTGGGCCATGGCCCTGTCAGCCCTGCTTGTCCCAGCCTGGCCTCATCTACCGCCTGTCCCCAGGAAGGCACCCGATGCCCAGGACTGAGTCTGCACTGGTGCTCTCCAATGGCCTGCTGCTGGCTGGGGCTCCACGGAGATCTGAAAGGGTATCATAAAAAAAGATTTAACTGTAAAGCGTTACAAATTACAAGGTAGAGCTACTGCAAGATGTTAAGATCCAGAAAGTGTCTATTCCAGCTGACAGCACTGAAAATGCCACTAGCTGGACCCTGCACCCAGGCTAGCACTCTCTCTCTCGGCATGGCTATATCACAGATGTGGGCAGCAGTAGAGGAGATCCAGCCAACCCAGGATATATCTGGGTGGACCGTGAATATGTAATAAAATTTAACATTACAATTTTTATATATATGTAGAATGTCCCCTGATGCACATTATAAAACACCACTGAACACATTCAGGTTTTTTCTTTCCCATTAGAATGGATGCTCAGTGTGCTTCACAGTGTTCTTCCTGGGGAAAGTGACCTTGACGAGGTTCCTGTTCCTTATCCACTCAAGCCAGGCTGAAGAGAGTGAAGCTTTCAGAGACTAAAAAGGGACGACAGGAATCTGGGTTGCTGGAAGGTGAATAGAGGAAAGACATTAGGGTTTTGAATCTGTGTCTCTGGGAACTACTTCAGGACAAAGGGACATTGACTACGCCAGGGCATCCTGATGCCGCTACTGTGCCTTAAAAACCCAGGGATACTGGTTTAGCCATTCAACATGAGACTAACAAAGAAGTAGACACCAATGCTATGCAACTGCATCTATTTCTAGGAATGAAACTCATTTGCCTAAAAGGAAATATTTTTGAGAATGATTGCTCTGTTGTTGAGGTTCTAGTGCAGTTTATGTTAGTGCTTGAGGTCAATTAATCTTGTTTGTGAAACCTCTGGCACCTATCTCCATCCATACATTTATGCTCTCAGTCAGAGCTTCCAAGACCACTTTGCATTCTCTTCCTAAACAGAATATCTAAACATCTGTCTTTAAATGGACACAAAGTGTTCAAGATGCTGAAATAGGTAGCTAGTTCTTGTTGTTCCTCTGTTAAGAGCGTTGCTTGAAGATTTCTCAGACAGATATATTTCCCTGAAAAAAACAAGAAGGGAATTCCTCTCAAAAGTCTTTTGAACTGTGAAAATCATACAGAGATTGGCTGACAGCTGCTCATATACCTCATTGCTGACATACCTCATTATAATCTCAAGGATGTAGTGAGACGGAACTAACTACAATCTTGAAAGTATTAAGGAACATAAGAGGTGGATATTCTAATATGTTCTTTGCCACGGCCTATTTAGCAAGCTGAGCTATTTTTTCCTGGTCCACACACAAGTTGCCAACAAGGCCTTGTTGGTAGATTTACAACAAATATTTGTAGGAGTATAATCATATATGTCTGTGAGCAGAACCCAGACATGTATCCCTCTGCTTCTTGAATTTTTTGCTTCTTGCATGTCTAAAGAAGGACAATAAAGCTGGCTAAGGGTCTAGAGCACAAATCTAGAGCATGGTCTAGAGTGGCTGAGGGGGCTGGTGTTGTTTAGCCTGGAGAAGAGGATGCTCAGCAGAGGACTTATAACTCTCTATAACTACCTGAAAGGAGGCTGTACAAAAGGGGGCATTGGACTTCCAAATACAACAATAGAGTGAAAGAAAAGGGTCTCAAATTGTACCAGGAGAGGTTTAGATTGGATATTAAGAACTATTTCTTCACATAAAGGGTTGCATGAGTCATCAACCCTATAGGAAATTAAAAGATATGTTGATGTGGTGCTTAGGGACAAGGTTTAGTGATAGACTTGGTAGTGTTAGGTTAATGGTTGGACTCACTGATCTGAGAGGCCCTTTGCAAACTAAATTTTTCTGTGATTCCATGATTTTATTATTGATTTTAATCCTCTTCTGTAATAAAAAGCACTGTTATAAGATATGCTTCTGTGCCAGACCCACATCACCTCTCTTCACTTTGATGCTGTAGTCCAGGTATGCCACTGACATGTGTCTAATGACTTTGAACTGATATGCTGAAGTATATACCTAGTGCTGTTTGGGTAAATGCCGCCAGCTGTGACTGAGGCAGTGGGAGATGATGTGTCCTTGCAAATGTCTTGATAGTGTCAGTCTTAATTTGAAGCAAATCAGTTTTGACTTCTTTCTGTTCTGATCCATTCTGGAATGCAGAAAGCAGGTGCAGAAAGCCCTTCCTTCAGCTCCACACATTATCTGGTTTAGGGACAGAAGGAATACCTGTCTCACCGTGTAATGTGTATTTTTGGGGCTCAGTGTTACAGAAGAATACGTGTTATTTCTCCCATGCCATTGGGAGACACGCCTATTTTTGAACAGGTTCTTCCATGAGCTGAAAGCTAGGCACCTCTGTCTTATATATGCACCTTATTACTACCCATACAAACTGGAAATATTGTAGGAGTCTAACATACCCTCCAGTTTAGAGGAAGGGCTCTCTTCTCAGGGTGAATACAGACATGTTGTAAGGAGGAATTGAAGGTGCAATGAAGAGGATAAGCATAGCTTTCTTTGATTGTGACTTTTGATACAACTTTGTTGAAAACATCACTGATTTGAAATGTTATTTTCATGAAGGTATATACCTACAGAATCTCCAGTGAATATATGAGTAAATAAGTTATTCAACACTTGAGATGAATCACCTTATGAACTATGACAGCCACTTGAGGAAATGCAGGCAGGCTAACGATAAACACATTTAATCATGAATCTCACTCCTACAGTCTTTCTAATAATAGTCTTTCTAGCATATAGTCTAGATATATAGTCTAATAAAATATAGTCTAAATATAGTCTTTCTAGAAATAATAAGACAAATCAGGCTGAGGAAGTTTGCAACCAAAACATGTTCACATAAGTTCCAATATTTGTTTAATTCTTCATTCAAAAAGTATAGCAAACAACAGCATGCGGTGCCTTCTGTGAAAATGTCTCCTTACTGTAGGAATCTGGAGCCTACAGTCATCAATAAACAAGAACCTCACTCTCCATGTCCCGATTCCTTGCTCCTACCCATTAATTACCAAATGTAAGTTACAAAACCATTTTTTATGTGCTCATTGATATTGCTGAGGGACAGTTTTTACAGGTTGAAATGGCATCTTTACAAACTCATTTCAGTCAGGAATGAACCTAGGAAGTATAAAAGCCTACTTGTCTAATACTTTTAGTATTATAGCCATACCTTAAACCCCATGAAATTTGATGTTATATAAAAAGTTAAATTTATCTGACTTTACAAGTAACATAAAATAAATAAACATAGAATGTTACCAAAAATAATTGCTAAATAAATATGTTTAAATCCTGCAGGTAACATGGCTGAATGCATTATAAAGACAACTGCACAAGAATAGGTTCCTGACCTCGCAATATTTTGACCTTTATTGTTCCTGACCTCACATTATTTTCACTTTTATCAGTGACCTGGGAAAAAATGAAGTTGCAGTCAATAATTTAAAGATGACAAAGATTGTGTAATTGGTTAAAAAATCAAGAGGACAGATCATTGTCACAAGAAGATATGGATCCCTTGATAAACTAGGACAAGAACAATATTCCCTTCAGAACTGAAAAATGCAAATTGTACTTCTAGAAAGATAATTTTAGGGAGACAATGTTGGAATACAAAGACTCCAAAACACTAAGTAGATAATAAATTAAATTTCCAATAGTTTCCAACATCATAACTATAATAGGTAATTACTGAGACTATGAAAGAAGAGCAAAAATGTACCTATTACAGAGATCTACATCTTGAGAAGAATGTCAAAACACTAGAGAGAGATTAAAGGAAAAATAAAGCCATAGAATTACAGAAAATGCTGAGTTGGAAGGGACCCATAAAAATCATAGAGTCCAACTCCTGGCCCTGCGTAGGACACCCTAAGAATCATACCATTTGCCTGAAAGTATTGTCCAAATATTTCTTGTATTCAGACAGGTTTGGTGCTGTGTCAGCTTCCCTGGGGAGCCTGATCCAATACCCAACAATCCTCTGGGTGAAGAGACTTTTCCTGATATATAACTTAAACCTCCCTTTGCTCAGCCTCATGATCTTTCCTTGAGTCCTGTCACTGGTCATGAGAGTGAAGAGATTGGTGCCTGCCTCTCAGAGTCCCCTCCTGTGGTTGTTGAAGAGTGCAATGAGATATTTCCTCAGTCTCCTCCACGCTGACCAAACCAAGTGATCTCAACCACTCCTCCTAAAGCTTCCCATCCAGACCCTTCACCATCCTTGTGGCCTTCCTTTGGACACCTGGTAATAGGTTAATGTCTTTTCTATGTTGTGGCACCCAAAACTGCCACAATATTCAGGGTGAGGACACACCAGTGCAGAATAGATTGAGACAATCATCTCCTTTGATTGGCTGGCAATGCTTTGCCTGATGCCCCCCAGGACACGGTTGGCCCTCCTGTCTGCCAGGGCACTGCTGACTCATGTCATCTTGCCATCAACCAGGACCCCCAGGTCCCTTTCCACAGCATTGCTCTCCAGATCCTCATTCCCCAGTCTATACACACAACCAGGGTTACCCTGGCCCAGGTGTATAATCTGACACTTGCCCTTTTTAAAATTCATACAGCTGGTGATTGCCCAGTATTCCAATTTATCAAAGTCTCTCTGTAGGGCCTCTCTGCCTTCAAGGGAGTTGACAGGTCATCAGCAAACTTATTCCTTCAATTCCTGCATCCAAGTTCTTTATGAAGATATTGAAGAGAACAGGGTCTAAGAAGGAGCACTGCAGAATCCCGTTAGTGTCCAGTTGCCAGCTTGATTTTTCCCCATTGACTATAACTCTCTGTGGCAACCTGTGAGCCAGTTGCTCACCCATCACATAATGTGGTTATCCAGCTGTGTGCTGGACATTTTGTCCAGAAGGATCCTGTGAGAGACATTATCAAAAGCTTTGCTGAAGCCCAAGGAGATTACATCTACTGGATTCCCTTGATCATCTTGGTGGGTTACCCTGTCACAGAAGGAAATCTGATTCAACAAGCAGGACTTTTCCCTCATAAAGCTGTGCTGGTTGTGACCTGACCCTGAAATAATAATTCCTGTGGTTGAAAAAAACACATGTATAAACTCTCAAAAAAATCCTTAGTGCATTTAAAGTAACTAGGGGAATTTGAAAGAGTCATTTGATCGTACTCTTTGAGTATTTGCATGACTATACTTACAGCTTAGGTGTATATGAAATGCCTTTGCAGGAATTTTCATTCTACCAAAGGAGACAGTTGTGCCAGCGTTCACTAGACAGTTGGCTAGATGTATTGACTTAATTATATTAGGAAATTACAATTCACAGTAGTAGAAACTCTGTTTGTGGTGTGCTTTATGAAGGTAACACTCTGACATTTGATCAATATCATGCTTTTGAAGAAGATCTTGAGAATGGCCCTCCATGTGTAGAGGCCTGAATCCACTGCTGGCCATTCCACTTAAGTCTACATTATTACTACCAGCACAGGAACTGGTTTTGCAGGTGTGGAAGCTGGAGGAGAGGGAAATTATGGCTTGCATGAGGATCATGGTTGTCTACTTTTATGATTATGATAATGGCTGATCCAAACAAACAAACTAAGCCAGTATGATGCACAGAGTTCAAGAGGTGATAGAGAACTTATAGTGAGCAACAGTTCTGCAGGCCCCAACCCTGAGGAAGAGGGCAGCTGCCAAGTGATCTGAAGAAGACATGGACATCAACATGAGCAGCTGGAGCATGACAAAAACTTATAATTTGTATTTGTGGCAAGAAAATAGCAGGTTTTGAGATCATGAAGAAAATCTAGTTCATCTTAAGCCTAACATAACTGAAAACAATTAACATTACTTTTAAATGTGTTATAATTTAAAATTAACTTTATAATGGATGAAATTGTCAGTGGTTTTGTTTAAACAGTTCACTGTAGTTTTCAGGAAATAAATGTGTCATTTTAAAATGTTTGGAATAATTTTTGCTCTCTTCCCTATTGACTGAAGTACTTCTTAGGCAAATGTTTGCATATGCAATTAGAAAACCGTATGCATGAATATGTGCAGCAATCATATTTGCAGCACTGTACATTTTGTGACATTTATACCACTGAAAGAAGCTGCTTCAGACATTTATACTGATTATTTTGTTTTAAAATTTTGTACGGTACACTGTGCTTTTTATGTTATTAGTCCATACACATATAGTATAATCTAGCATGATTTACTGTAAAGTCAGGGAAATTAAAAATTTCAGAATTTTTTCTTCTGTAACAGATTTTCTCGTGTGTGTGTGTGTACGTGTGGGATGATGAGAAAAAACTTCATTGCTTTGAGTGACATATATTCTATTTCTCCTTCAAAAAATACTCTCCTTTTGTGTTCGAAACCTGAATTGAACTCTCTTAAATGTTTTAACTTCAACATATGCACAACTGTCTTCCATGCCATGACTAGCTATTTTCTTAGTAGAAAAGTGCACTAATGAAGCATATATTTTTTCTTCTAAAATTCTATGGAATTCTTATGCATTTTGGAAGAGCAGCTGCAGGTTTGGTTGTAATATCAAGTCAAAATTTTTGACCTCTTTCAAATCTGTGCGTCTAATGAGCTGGAAGGCTTCTTTGATGAAGTAATGATTTCTGCACTGATCCCATACTCATTAAAAATGAAATATGATAGTTCTTCATGCCGAAGTGGTTTTTGTTTCACTGACTGAAATACCTTTGTCTGTTAAACAGGGGATCATGGGGCGTGTTTTCTGTTTACGCGTTGACTAATCAAGCTTCAAACCCTATTATAACAGATACCAAATCAATGTTAAATGTTACACTTTCCACTGACCATGATTGTTCATAAATTCTTTTGAAGTTTTACTTTTAATATGCTATTTATTTACTTAACCAATTATTAGATATTTCTCTAGTAATAGAAAAGTGGTTCTAAAATCTGTATTTTGATAACATGGTCCTTTTCCAAATATGGCTATAACTGAGAATTAAGACAAAACTCAGCATTACTCAAGTGGTGACTCAATATGAGTGAAACGTTAAATGAACAGAAGGTCAATGCCTCTTCACTTTGATAAAGTGCTTTGATGAAAAACTCAGGAAAAAAATATACATGGATGTATTTGTGCCATTCAAAGCAAATTAATTGAACATAGTGAAAAGAAAATTTTCTTCCCAAGGAACAAAGGCTATCTGTGCATCTGCAGTTTGAGATTAAAGGTAGTACAAGGACAATAGTGCTTTCACTTGTAGTGCTCTTCCCCCATTATAACTTGGCCCCACAATGCCTCATTTGTCAGGAATGTATTATGGGAGACAGTTTAAAAATATCCAAGTGATAGATACTCTTTCCCCTGTTGTGTTTAGAATAAATGGCTTACTGTAATGCTGGAATTGCAGAAGAATTTACTTCAGAACTTCTGGGAAAGTGAACTTCCTAAGTCCTTAAAAACATTAATCTAAGTCATCCTTTCAATATTTTTGCTAAAAGTGTATTACAAATATCATTGTCTGTAATTTTTCTAAGATTTTTGACGTACAAAAGTGACAAATCCACATTTTCCTGTGGTCCATTTTCCATGTATCACAATTTTTATTTCTGGAATAGGAAGTCTATAGTTTTATCTGTTACACACAAGTATTTGTAGACTGAGATTCACGAATTATATACCCTGCTAAAAAACTAGTTTACAAATGACTTGTGATTAATTGATGAGTAAATGATCCTACATACACTTTTCTTGGTAAAAAAAAAGATAAGAAATTCTGCTCAGGAAGAGAAAAGCACAGGAGTTCACATTTGCTACAAGCATTTTATTGCTCTAATTATGCTGACCTTCTGTCACTGTAACCGAAAGGATATACTAGATGCAAAAACAAAGGCCAGGTAAAACAATGTTTTGTAAGAGCCAAGCTGTCAGTTTCCTACCCATGTCCAACAACATACAGGTGCATCAGCTGTAAGATATGGCAAATGGCATAGTTGCTGTGTGCTCTCTTAGTATGGTCCTCCCCTACCAGGTAAGGTCATTTAAGAGGCAAGTTTTGTAAACAATGTCATATCCTCACAACACTTACTTTTTGGTCACTATTCATTCCCTAAATTGTTGGGTGAACAGCAGAACGACCATTCATCCTACAGAGTCATCTTGTTAGCACCTTCACATGCGCAGGTGTGAGCCCTTACATGGTGTCATTCCTGCATGTGTTTCTCAATGTGTATCCATGAAAATGGTTTCTTTATTTTGCAGGTTAAGGTCTCACAGAAATAAGATTTTAACACTTCATACAGTACACTTCACAAAACTTTGAATTTACCAGTCAATACACCATTGTACTCCTCATAGGTCTTTTCACTACTAACTTTAAGCATAATTATTTAGGAGTTAGTTAGTTTAATAATACATAATATCCATTAGAGAAAACAAATGACAAGAGAAGGGAAAGGAGTTGTGAATCTTACAAGGTAACCATATTCATATTTCCCAAAGAAGCAGAACAGACTATTCCACAAAAACTTCTGCATCAGTTATAAATACTTTTCAATGGTACCTTCTAAACATGAAACTATGGGAATTTTTTTTTTCCAGTGGTATCACACAAGTCAGACACCTAATCCCATTTGTTTACACAGTCAGGGAATTATTACCCCCTTCCTCAACCTCTGAGAGAAGGCTTATGTCCAAATTAATCAATAGAGTTTCTTCTGCTTCTGAATATTTTTGGACTATCAGATGATAATGAGTTAGAAATATTCACAAAATTTCATGGCTACTAGCCTGGCATTTAAAGTGTAACAGTGTGGGCTTGAAGAGATATCATGCCATAGCTAGTAATGGTACTGAGAATTATGACATAGAGCAATTTGTCAATAGCAAGTTTAACTAAAGCTCCTCATATCTATTTGTACAAATGCAGACTGAAGAATATCCAGAAGCAAAAGAATATAAATTTACATTATCTTAAACTTCCTATTTCCATACCATGACCTGAAGTACCCAAAAGGTTCACATCAATCAACCCTTCTATATGAAGCTATTCTGGTGTTGCTTATCTCAAACCAAAAAATATTCTGTTTTAGGCTTCTCATTTAACGCAACAGTAATCTCAACTATTTGATCCCACACAAATAAGAAAGTGCAAAACACCTTTGAACATAGGTATGGATTGCCCCCTCAGTCCGTCTAGATAGATATGTTATGGCAGCCTTTTGAGTGAATGCAAGGTGAAGCAATCAGTTCTATGAAAGCATCTGAATTGCCAGCACTGTATAAGATTTCTGTACAGAAATTAATTTTATAAATTTCATATATTTTAATACAGAATAGCTAAAACCTAACAGCAGAAAGCAATGAGTTACTTATTTTTCTAGAATTTATTAGATTATTTTTTTTGAAAAAGTTATATTAGAACACTTCCAGAAAAGAGGCTTCCTAAGTCTCTTATATATGTGTTGCAGAAGATTGAAATCACTATTTTTTTTCTTGTTTGCTTTGTTAACAATTTCTTAAACTGAAATACAAACCAACCTCTTTTCTCGTTACTTCAGAAAGAACTGGTTTAGGACACAGTGAAACCAGACATAATTCATGTGCACATACTTTTCAAGTGCATGCCTAAAGAGATAATTTCAGCTTATACCATAAATTATTTTGTTCATATACATGTGTATTTACTCCTTAAACTGCAAAAATTGCATTATTTAAACTGTTAAATGTCATTTCAACACTGTCTTTTGTCTGTACTGTAGCATGTCAATCAAAAACCATAACTCCCCAGCTACAATTCTGCCTAAGAGCCAAAAATATACTTATCTGATAGTGATATTTACAATACCGCAAAGGACTGAGTTCTAAAAAGAACCTAACTGTAAAATTCAAGGAAAAGAAAAGTTCTGCCCTTTCTTTTTTTTTCCTCTTCTATCCCCATTCATCCAAATTCTTAGAGAAGGGTTTTTTCCTGCCTATTCTTTGCCAGTTGTGAAGAAGCTGATGACTAACCCTTCTTACAGTCCAAAGAGTGGCTATTACTTGAGTGTTACTCTTACCATCATCTTCAAAGAGAAAGAGAACATTCAACTTTATTTCAAAGAAGATTTTTTTGCTTTGGGGATATGCTTGTCCTTTTCCTTTCTAATGGGCAGAACTGAATGTTGACCAGACGGAATTTAACTTTCTTCATGCTCTGTGAAGTTATCATTTGCATAAGAAAGAAGTAACAATTCCATATCATCTTTGTTATTATTCTCTTACTTTTCTATGGCATTGATATTTTGGAGAAAAGTATATAACTATTGCAGAGATAACAGTGCACCAGAAGATATGTATCGAATGTTTACCTAGAAGAAGGAAAGTGAAAAATTTTGCAGTTTGAAGAATTCCTCTCTTTGTAACTCTATCGTATTCCACTAGTTTATCACATCATGCCACTTAGGTTGTATCATCTGAGTTAATCCTGAATCTTTTAATAGTTGGAATTAAACAGAAAATTAGAGATGAAGTCATACTGCCTTACATGTTGTAGCAACCTCTGTTATTGTTTAAAAGAAAATCAAGTGCTTAAGAACATATTCAAGCAGGAGAAGAGGTGTGTGGAAGGACACAGCTATGTATAGAAAGCTAGAAAGAAGAGTATGGTCATCTTTATCTCAACGTTATATCAATTTTGTAATTCTTCATGTTTATATCTTATATTGCTAATAGAAAATAGAAAAACATATATAGAGTATCTGGACGTGTATTTGAACTTAAAACCACTTATTGTTCTATTGACAAATAGATTAGTTCTACCTTGGAATTCCTAGGACAGTTATAAAAATATCCAAGGTATTAGAAGGTGTCCTTCTCAGGTAATGTAACATCTCTTCAGCCTTCTCTATCCTTCTTCTCCATTAATATAACATTTTCAAACTCAGTATGTTCAGTAGGATTCTGAACAGGAACATGTGTTTCTAAGATATGATGTTCAACATCCAGCAAAAGTAATGTATAAATAGATTATATGCCTCTGAGAAAGAAGAGAGATTTACAACTTTTTTACATTTTTATTATCTTAGATTGTGCATGATTACAGTAATGTTTTGCTTCTCTTCTCTTGCTGAAATTCAAAAGATAATATGCATCCCCTAGAAAGCTTCACGGTTCAGGGCAGATATATAACAATCAAAGACTACAGAGACAATTCCCTGCAGTATGACTTTGAAATTATAGTAAACTCATCTGAATGATGATAAGTAAACAGAATCATTAGACATGTTTGGTTCTTTTTCAAATGATGGCATACAGGATGAAATCAATGTCTCAGAGGGTGAAACCCATAGATATTTGGCCTTGGTTTTGGTTTGTAACAGAAATGGAACTTGATACTAAACACTATGGTGCCTATCTAAACAGTCTTGTTTCCTGAATATGTCTTTTATTCTTTATTCTAGAAAGAAATACACCCTTACTGAAGCCTAATTAAATGTTTTAAATTAGATGGTTTTCATAAATATTATAAATAAGGGAGACAGAGTTTAGGCCTCAATAAAAGATGTAAGAACAGCTGAGTCAGTAATGATGAGATGCAGTGGACTGTTACTGTACAGCATCAGAAATACTTCTTATATCATGATGCCACAGATAGATTCTTTACACTCTTTTTCAAATGTAGAGGTGTAACGTTTGCTGTTATAAGGTTCCTGGCCAAATGAGAGGCTTCTACTATTCTATTCTATTCTATTCTATTCTATTCTATTCTATTCTATTCTATTCTATTCTATTCTATTCTATTCTATTC
>JAWWMP010000081.1:95909671-95919897 GCA_035047865.1 Dendrocincla tyrannina
CAGTCGAGTTGATGAAAGGAAAAAAAGGAACACAAATCCAGTATCCAGTGGTGCTGGGATCCCAGTGTCTGTGTCCCTGTCCTCCTCGCTCTGACGACAGACTGAGCTACCCGACCTGCGCAGAAAGCCAGAAAAAATACCAACCCCTCCCCCTCTCTCCCCGGCTGGGGGAAGATCGGAACAAAAGCCTGGCCAAACTAGATAACATCAGGGTCTACATGCCTTTTGTCTCTTTTGTTAAACATCTTTACCGACATTTAGGCATTGGCTCCCAGTCCATTGGAAGGAATTCCCCCTTGGGCTTTTTGAAACTCTAACACCTTAGTTCTATCTTTTCTGTAATTTCTTTGTCCTCTACTCTTAAGCTGCTCTCTTAAACAAAACAAAACAACTCTCTGCACTCACTATTGACAACTTTTGCTCTGTTGTAATAACAGAAGAAATCATATTCACAGACAAGACAAAATTGTCACTTCCTCACTGTAATCAACTAATTGTGTGGTCTCTTGTTATCTTTAATAAATGAAATCATGAGGTAAAGAAAATGATAAATAGCAGAAACTGTTGCTGAAAGTCAATCAGTCACAAGCTGGACATAAAAAGGTTATTGTTCATCAGTGATCTTAAGAAAGAACAAAGTCATATGAAGTGGAATTGATATTCTCACTCCGGAGATATTAAGGGAAAATATCCTTAAAGAAAACAAGTTATCTGTGGCATTTGCTTCTGACGAAACATATGATTTTGTAAAAGCAAGAAAAAATATCTGTAGAGGATCTTAAATACATCAACAAAAGTTTCAAACACAACACTACCGAGATAAGACTTGAAAAGTGAAAAGAACTTCATCATGTGCTTGATATCTGCAGCTCACAGCTCTTTGTAGCACCCTCTCTGCAGGTGATTTTTAACAGCTCTGCTTCATACTGGGCTCATATATTAGATAACCGATCTCAGTGCTCCTGACTGGGCACTACTGAAGAGACCATTGCTGTCATATAAGTGGGATTCACTATGTCAAGTTGTGAATAAACAGCCAATGTTAAGAATACATTAGTCACATGAAAATTGAAACAGCATCATAAGTGCTATTTTTAATAGATCTATTGACTCCACATTGCACAGATGGGGTCAAAAGAACAATTAATTGATTAATTAATTGTCTGAACTGACAAATTTTAATGTACAACTAGATCAGTTGTTACTTTAGTGGCATCAAAAAGTCAAACAACATCTTATTTTTCACTTGGTGTTCCTCAGTTTTTCTGCTTGGCCTCACCCGTAGAGTATTGATTTTCAGTTACTTGTTGACTGGAAGAGGATGGTCACACAGTGATATTGTCACTTTGGCATTTGCTCTGTAAGAAGTCATGCATGGAGAAGATTTCTGGTCTGAACTTTAATTAAAGAGGAGTCATATGTCAATAACAGTCTCATGGTTTCAAAACAAGTAAAATCAAACTCCTAAAAGGATTAAACACTGAAATATTTAAAACAACAGATGTCTAGCTTGATCCCTAGACAGAGCTATAACTCAATGACTGAACAAAGCTGAGGATAGTGAGTTGGAATAAAAAGTACTGAGCAGCAGTACTCAGTACCTCATCAGAGGTTTCAGCTATAATGCACATTATTTATTAAACTGTCAATCTGCCGTAACTAGAATAGCATTAGATTGAGTTTCACAGCAACCAGCTCGGGATCATCTGGGAGTGCTGTATCAGTAAGTCTTGAAATCATTATCCAGATGCTTCAGGGTAAGGCAGTGGCTGCCAGTAAAGTCAGTGATAATTCTGTCTAATTCTGACTAAATACAGTCATCGTTTTTTTCTTTTCACACCAGAGAGAGTAGTAATCACTGTATGGAATAAAGTGACAATAGATTGGGAGTTTAAAATGGAAATGTCATCCATCCCTACAAGCACAATAGTGACAGTGAAAACCACTGTTGTTTCTCTCAGGTTTTTAAAATGTCCTTGACGGAATAACAATCAGAAGAATATGCTGAAAAGAATCCTCCCTAAAGGTAACCTGACTGGCAAAGTCCAGGCTGACTTGCCTGCTCACAGGCAAAATCAAGAAATGATCAGAAAATAAAGTTGAGGTCTGTATGCTCCTTGCCTCTAACAAAACTCATTAGTATTGGGATTCTGCAAAAACATTTATAGAGATTTCTTTCCAGACAAGTCAATGGCTGCTCATTCTAAATGGGTAAGTTTTGGCATCAAAGGTGAAACATTACAAACTTTTTTTTTCAACCTAAAATGTAACCAGACAAGTCAGTATTCTTGGACAGGTTTAGTTTATGGTTTAAAGCATGGGTTGCATATGCATATATGTGGAAGTACTCATTGTAAATGATAACTCTCAAAAGAGTCTTATTGTTAGTAGAAAGCATATTAGTTATTAATTGTTAATATTAAACCAATTGTAAATATCAAAATTTCAGGACAATTCTAATATCACATAAATGCCAAATGAAACATGCTTGAAAAAGGAGTCACATAGAGGACAGCAACAACCATTACAGTTACTGGGAAAAGCAGCATGATTGGAATGAAAAAATATGGTTTCAAACAACAGTAAGTACCCAAAAATTGTTCTTACCACCTCTCTATATGTCTGAGTCTTTTTCAGAGCTGTCACATCAAATGATTAGCCAGTCACCCATCGGCTGTCTTCATGTTCTTGGTACAAAATGGTTAAATGTCTTAAATAGTGAGCCTCAAAGCATTGCCTATAGCTGGTATCAAAGCAATGCTCCTGTGAGCTGAGCTGCACCAGACATCTGGTGCATATATCAAATAACCAACCATCCATAAGCATTTTGTATGGATAGTTTAAATACAATGAATGGTTAAGACTGACCCATTAAACATTACTGAGCCATTCTCAAGGTAAATCTTCAGTCATATAACATCAGACTCACAACATGAGATGCAATTAAAGGTCATCCCCTATGGCAGGGAACATATGTTGATGTTATCAAACATATGGAGAGCAACAACAAAAAAAATACACTGAACAAAAGTCAACAAAATAAAATACGACTGGTGTGTACAAGATGCTGCATCTGTCACATCCCTAGATGTGAGTGTGCTGCAACAATTTAGCACAAATCCCACAAGTAAAACTGCCCATGATTTAGCTAGGCTGAGGAACTTTCTTGACAGTGTAGAATATGCCATCAGTATACATACCTTATCAAAAGCTCATAAATGCCAGTATCATTGTGAACATTACACTGACAACAATACACTGCCAAAATAAACAAACAAACGCATAAGTAATTAGTTACAAATAATATCTACTGAAATACAGGAATCCCTGAGAAAGCTTCCCACAAATCTCAAAATATTTTTGCACAGGAATATTCTTTTGGGGGAAAATATCCCTTGAGTGTAGCTTGGCACTGTAATTAAGAGATTGTTTCTAAAAGTTAGAAAGTAGACCAGCTCCATATTCCGCAGCTTTGTCATCAGTATCACAGATGTTTGTCCCAGCTGTTTGATGGGTCTTCATGTATTCTGCGACCCAAGGGACTGAACTGCTCTTCAAGTTCTTGCTCTCTATTATATGGGTGTGACAAGTTGCAAAGTCCATCGGTGCATGGCTGCTTTTCTGACCTGGGTGAGACTTGAACCTTTATCCCACCGTAATCCTGAATGAACGTTCTTACTTTTGTGAGGTCAATTTTCTTCATTACTGGAAACAAAAAGCAGAAGGTTTGACTGTATGACTCTATGACCCGTGTGAGTGTAAATCCTGATTATTATTTGTTCATGTAAAAACTGTCCCCCAATATCATAAGCCTGCAGAGATTTAAACAACTGAGAGTAAACACTGCCTCCTTCCTCCAGAAATAAATTTATATCCTTGAGAAGATCCATTGGGGACAAAGCAATGTGAGAAAATTGGATTCCTTGAATGCAGACTGTATTAAATATGAAAATATGGCCAATATGCTTAATCTAACTAAACAGATTGTTTGCTCAGGTGCATTTCAACTTTATCCAGATGTAGCTGACGTGCATTTCTCAGCTACCAATTGTACTTCTGTGAAAAAACCTCTCCTATGCTGAGAATAGAACACACAGGAGCCCCCTGTGATAGTAGCAAAAAGAACCCCTACAGGAGCCTGTTTCCCTCTGCCTTGAAGGTCCTATTCATAGCATCCCAAATAATCCTATTTGTAGACAAATGGTGACCCAGACTTTGAATTTTCAGTTCACTTTTAATTTAGGGGTATCAAAGGAATAAAAACAATTCTGAAAAATGGAGCCATTGCCATCCATTTTAGTTTTCTTCTTCTTTGTCTTAACCCTGCAATATCTTTATATGCTCCATATAGAGCTAAGTTATGAACACAGTAGAATATCTTGATGAAACTGAACACAGAATCATAGACTCATTTAGGCTGGAAAAGACCCTTAAGATCATCAAGTCCAACCATTAACCTAACACCACCAACTGGTTCAGGTGGCAATGGGTTTCACTGCTGATGAAAATCATGTAAAAAAAAAAAAAGTCAGTCAAAAATCACTATATGCCAATGAATAGCAAGGAGCCTTTATATAAGTTTTTGATGGTTTATAAAAATCACATTGTAGAATAAGTAATTACCTACAAAAAGAAATTTAGAAATTGAGAGGATAGTGGATTTATTATATTTATATAAGATCAGGTCAACTTCCTTTACCTTCTTATATGATACCTAAAGGGTTTGGAGTTGTTTTTGTTTGTTTGTTTTTGGGTTGGTTTGGTTTGGTTTGTTTTTTTCTGATCAGACAGTGTGTACAGAGAATTTCTCAAAATTTTCAGAAAGTTCATCAGCTAGTGCATAGGATCAGATTAATGTTGATTAAGTTAAAAGTGACATTGTAAAAAAGTAGTTTGTTATTCAAAAACATGATTTACTTCACATAGGATGGGGCAGGGAACAAGGCTGATTTCCTCTAATGAAGTACTGCTTCTTAGATATTCAAACTATAATTGCATAACGTCTGAATAACAAAGCTTCAAAACAAAACCCAATGTACAGCATCCTTGATGAAATATCTTGTTGTGCAGTTCCATTGAATGGCAAGCTGTTTATGAGAACAGAATCATTTTCAACATAGAAGGAGCAGTCATCAATCTCTCTCCTTGAAGTTTCATAGTTTAAGCACTGAATAGTCAAACAGTCCATTAAAAGTGGTGCTTAATAATAACTATTTGAAAAGCTCATCTGAAAGCTGATACTGCTTCCGTGTGACTGTCTGCTTTGTATATGCCCTGGTATCAATATACTGTGAGAAGAGCATACGGTTTCTTTGATGGAAAGTAATGGAAAATGACTGACTGTTTGAAGATGCTGTGGTGCCGATTTCATGAATAATGTATCAGGGTAACAGGTATAATCAGTGCAGTTTAATAGTCTGCAGCCTCCAGAGATACAAGAGCAGCATACAGAGGAATTATCCTTGTACTAGGACCACCTGACACTTATCTTTTTTTCCTTGACTTGATTTGATTGAGACTACACTAAAATATGTCTTTAGAAAGGCAGAGTCAGAACAAAAAATGCTATGTTCTCAGTCAGAATTAATCTAGTATACATGTTCTGTGTGATTTACCTTTTAGTAATAAGCACAAATTTTGAAATTGCTTCTCTCTGTTTTTATATTTAACATAGGTTATAGAACTTGAAATTCTATAGGAAAAATAATCCCATGGTTGTTATTCACACATTGAAACCATTTTCCATATTGTGGAATGACTTTATGCCTCTTCAAATCATGCAGCACATTGCACATACACCAAAATTAGTTTTATTATTTTCCTGTGCCAAAAGTATAAGAATAATTTACAAAAAAACTGCCTTGTAGAATGCTGTTAAAGGGTTTTGCATGAAGCATGTGCTGATTTGTTCTTGATCATAGAAAAGCTCTGTGAAAGAGATTTACACTTAGGGACACATAATCCTCTCGCCACCTACTTCTTACATTATGATGTCATGACTCCATAGCAATGAATGTGAATTAAGGTAAATGACTTGAGACACAGGATTACAGTCCTTGTACTTGCACTTTTTCTCAAGGAAAGATATCTATGTTTCTGAGTTTCAAGTTCCATTTTCTACCTGACAAATGAGCTACAATGATGTATGTCTGGGTTTCAACTTTATGAATCAATTCTAGTTGCTATATATCTGCATCTGAAAAGCCATCTTGGCAGATCTCACTTAAAAAAAAAAAAAAAGTCCTGATGGGTTTTTAAATCGCATTCTGCAAGTCAAGAGTGAATAATAATTTTATATGTGTGTAGATATATGTGTATTCATATAGATGCACATTCTACAAATAAGAAAAAAACAACAAGAATCTAGGCCGGGTTCATGTAGGAAATATTTTTGAAAAGTAAACTAAGGTGATCTAAAATAATAAAGTCTGTCACTACAAATAAGTTTCTACAGAACACTACCACTAATGAAATGAAATATTCTACATTATGATAATCTGTTCTGGTCTTTCCACCCTTTCTTCACTTCAGCTGTAAATTGCATGTATAAATACTACATGTCTTGCAGCTCTTAACAAACCAAGTATATATAGAAATACATTATAACATGTTTGGAACAAATTACTATATTTTACTTTTATACCAACTTCAGAATATCTAGGGTTTTTAACTGAATACTTAGGAGCTCAGATACTGTTATTCATTTTTGGAAGCATTATGCTTCTTATGATGAAAGCATTTCTTATTCTTCCAGTTAGCAAAAATCTAGTCTTGTAAAGAGTAATATATTTAAGCTTATGAAGTATGAGATTTTGGGCTCTAAACTGACCCTGTAAATAGATAAATGCATTTTGTACTCACACCTGGGAAAGATCACATACAGAAAAGATGAATTCTGTAACCATCTGCCTTTCCCTGCAACCTTTTTTTTTCCTGCAGACTTTGTGAACATGTTAGGAGCTTTCAGCTACCAACATTATTTGAAGCCATGCCTTTATTGAAACCTTCCTTGTCAACCCCATCTAACATTCAGCTCCCTCTGTCATTTGTATGTCAGCCATAACTGACAGTGTAGTAGTAGATTTTTATTGTCATTGTTTGCTTTCTTAGCAATAAAAATTTTACAATGCTAGAAATTTCTGTTGTGTTCCAACCACAATGAAAATCATGGCAGATACAGGAGTGGTTGTAGGGCTGGAGGAGTATGTTTGGTAGCAACATCTCCTCATCATTTAGTAGATTCAGAATAATTGTGATAGTCTTTACAAATTAGTCTTTCTTTTGAATTAAGAAAATAAAGCGACATGGGACAGACTGAATCATTTACCTATCTATTGAATTGGTTCAATTCAACTCTTAAAGCTACGCCAAAATTTTATCACTTACCTGACCTTATCCAACTGTAAGAAAATAAATGCCCAGCCCAGGAGTATCAATTGCAACTTCCAATGGTGTCACAGTGGCACAAGACCAGTGCAATGAGCAGTTATCATCAGAATAGCTGAGAAAAGTTTAATTATTATAAGTTGTTTGTTATTCATATTTGTTTAGCACATGTCCTCCATAGCACATGTCCTTCTGATATTCATACTGTGGAAGAATATCAGAAAAAAAAAAAGGAAATAAGAATGTAAAGACTATGTAAGAGCTTTCATGGAACCACAGAGTTTAACACAGGGAATTCTACCAGGTCACATTTAAGCAGAGGGATCAAACTGCATCAGTTTACAAGTACAATAGATCAAAAGCTAAAATAGCCAATACAGTTTGGTGTCTGAGAAAAAACAGTTTTTCTAGGCAACCCTAAATCAGTCAATTATAAGATATTTTTAAAATAGTGTTATGTGAAGAAATTACTGTTGTAACTCTATGTTCTGATTGGTTTAGAATAACAAGCAACAAGATAAATAATTCCATGCGTATAGGACTGCACTTGAAATCCTCAGCAAAGAGCTGTATGCTCACCTACAGCACTGTTACATTAAGTGCCAGGCACAAAATAACAGAAAAAAAAAAAATAAAGTAGCTATCTTCTGTCTGCTGATGAGCTACCAACACATTTGCATTAGACTTCCCTCCTGTTAAATGATTACTGGCATGCGAAGTATCATACAGACCATTTGTTACTATGATGCAGTCATTGCTGATTCAAGCTGATAGTTTAGGTCTACCTCAAAGACTGGCATTCTATGGTTATGCTGTCATAAACCATGAAAGGAGATTCCATCAGCTCCACCTCTCTGCATGGAAACCAGTGGGCAGAGGCCAGAAAACTGTTCATGATGCACACACCAGTAGTGATATGGGCATTAGTACTTCTAAACTTATGTCAATGCAGTATAAGCAATAATGATTCATAACAAACCAAATTTTGCTCAGAACAGCTGCATGAACTTCATATGCCATACTTCCGTGGGAGGGCTAAAACAGCTCTTTGCAGTGTCCTTGGCAGCCCTGAGGATAGATGTGGTAGGAGTTTATGGAGAAGCAATAATTTTTTTCAGCAAGCCAGCAGAGTTCTCCAGCAGAGCTGAATAACCATTTGGCTGTAGTGGCTCTTTCATGTATGGTTTTTTGTCTGGGCATTTCAAAAGTCCAACAGAAACTGGAAACATTACTATCTGCCTTGCTCAACATCCACTGTTAGTTTTACCTTAGCTTAGTGTCCTTTTTTTTGGCTTTACCTTCCTACTTCTGTGTTCCAGGGCAGACAGAGGACAGATGGCCTGACTATCTTATCTTTCCAATTTCTCCTACAGCAGGAAGGAGATTGGATGGGAAGAGCAATGCAGTATTTCCTTTATGACCAGAAAAATATGTGAAGAGATGAAAAGCCTTAAAGATCTGTGAAGACACAATGAACTGCTGTGTTGCTTGTACAACAGCCTCTCCACAGCCCCCTGACTCTCAAGAGCAAAGATTTCTGTAAGGAGTGCCGACACAGACTCATTCCTTTGTTGACCATATCCAGGGATGACTGATTGAATAAGAACTGTGAATAGGTTGATTCATTTTTTGATGAATATCCCTTATGCTGTCCTTCTCACTGTGGCATAGAGGCCACAGCTGCAGGGGCTACACAAGAAGGTTGAGCTGCCAATGATATTCCAGCAAAGAGAGGATTTAATGAGACTGGGTTACGTAATGTGGAGAGGCCTGCCAAAGAAGGATGACTGAGATGCCCTGTGAAATTCCAGTGTCTCACTAGCCTTCACTGAGTGAAGAAGGAATCAAGAGTTATTGTCAGAGTAGTGGGAAAGGCCTTTGTGTACTGTAATCTGTCATGCTGGAGAAGGGGAGAGCCTACTTACAGCAGATCTATGAAACATGGCGTAGTAAGGTATCCTTGGGAACTTTAATTCCTCCTATATGCTCAGAATCCAACACCAATGCCAAAGAGAGATGATTCTAATTAGTTGAGACATATGAACTGGCATTCTGATGCAATTTGAGACAAGTTATGGCAGTGTCCTCCTGATTCCATCCTGAAGTTCCATACACATATTTGAAAGCTGAGCACTCAGCAGGATGGGCCTTTTGTATCAGAGTAGAATAAGTCTTTGATAGGGCCCAAGGTTCTGGTCAGGCTGGGAGGAAAACCAACCTTTCCCTGCAGTGTCTACCTCCTCACCAGGATGCCAATGTTGTGGATGGGTGTTATGACTACTTTCCTTCCCTTTGAATAAACCCATCTGTACACCAGCATTCAGGAGCTGATAGTTGATTATGGACAGAGGTTCAGTGACTGGCAACACAGTGAAGCAAGTGTGCTTTTCCTTCACCACTGGGAACTAGAAATATCTTTGTTCTTTTTTTGTTTCATACTTGGCAGCAGAATGTCAGATATTCTACAGATCATAAACCTCTCAGACTTTTCTTGACATGGCATTGTAAGAATGATAATTTCCTCAAGCCATTTTTACTTCTGTGAAAATGAAGACTGAAGTACTTCCATTTTTTGTGGTTTGTTTTAGGTATGAGTTGGAAGCAGGACTTATTAGCATTTTTGTTTCACAAAAAGCCATTTATTATAAGCTTTCTTTCTATGGACAGATGTTAATAAAATAGGCCAAGCAACTGTAGTTCCAAAATTTGGGAAAATTAAAAGAAGAAAAAAATAAGAAAGAAAAAAGAAAGAAAGAAAGAAATGAAAGGAAGAAAGGAAGAAAGGAAGAAAGAAAGAAAGAAAGAAAGAAAGAAAGAAAGAAAGAAAGAAAGAAAGAAAG
>JAWWMP010000081.1:95942724-95965425 GCA_035047865.1 Dendrocincla tyrannina
TCTGCTTTCCTGCTCCACGGTCTGTGTGGGTCTCTTTGCCGGGAGGTCTGGAGACCACGTGGCTGCCCATGTGGCTGCCCATGTGGCTGGGGGGTGGGACAGGAAAGGGGGGAGCAAACCTCCTAGCTGCCGCAGTGAGTATGTATACCTACTTCTCACCTCTCACAGTTCAATGAAAGTCCTTTTCTTAGCTGCATGCTGACTACTATGTGTTTTGCTATGTGTAACTAGTGGAAGGAGATAGGAAACAAAGTGTATTTGCTCTTGTTAAAATGCCACTGAGAAACAATGGAAGTTGTAAAGAGTTCTGAGAATTTATGCTTTATATACACTATTTAGGTAAAGAACTAAGAGCTTCATAAACACTGTAAACTGTGAAACAGAATGAATATGGTAAGAAAGTACATGGAAAGAAAGGGCTGTTCATTTTTCTGGGAAAATTTTGTGTCTTTCCTGTAAGAGGCAGAAGCAGGCAGGCATGGTCAAGTTTAGTCTCTTCATCAAAATCTTCACCATGTCCAACTTCCAGGAAGCATCCTTGCAGGACTGTTTGTCTCATTGAAAGGAGGGGGTGAGAAGGCTCTCCAGGACAGATAGAAAGTGACAAATACTGCTGCATTTCCAGAGCAGTGGCAAAAGTCAAGACGAGTCTCCTCACTTGGGCTTATATAACCAGGTGAATTTTGAGGCATATGACAAACTTATAACAACCACTTCCCAATGAAGGAGGGGCTGGGATGTTCAGAGGGGTTGCTAGCCAACCCCAAGAGTGCCCTAATGCACATCCTGTATATTCCCTACCTGCAGAATAGCCCTGGAGGATAAAAGCCAACACCTGGAATGTGTGAACAGACTGCTCTGGGGTACAATGCCCTAGATGAGTCCCTGCACGAAGTCTCTGTATGGCATCCTGTACCTTTCTAGTAGTCACGTGTCACAAAACAGCAATGGAAAAGGCTGGAGAGAGAGAGAGAAAGCTGCCGGTGAATTGAGACAAAACAGACAGGAAAATTGCCTGGAACCAGCCTCAAGCCCACTTGGTTTGGCATTTCTCTGCCTACACACTCACATGAGTTGGCTGCAGACAATGCTGGTGTTATTTAAAGACAAGCCTTCTGTTGTTTTGGGAAGAATGTTTGAAAATGACACTCAAGGTGGAGCCAGGGATGATGTAGTCTGACATTCCCAGCAAAGCCTGGAACTCTTTTCATTTATGTCTAGGTGATTTGTTTGGAACCCTTAAACCCTTGTTTTGGTGTATTAAGTGACTAAAAAATGCAATAAATATTTTTTCAGAATATTCTTTTTTTTTTCTGAAAATTTCTTTATTAGGTAGATAAGTATTTGAAACAAAATGTACCTTTTTCTTTGTGTGTGTGTGTGTGTAGAATAATGTGTGGCAGTTCTGGGGAGGATGTGACATTAATTTATTCTATTTCCAGAAACAAAAGAGCACAAGCCATTGAATTTGTAGCAAACAAGAAAATATTTTTATCATGGATTTTTAGGCACTTATTTTCAGCTTCTAAAGGAAAACAATCTGGGAAGGAAGCCTTTTGCTTTTTACTTAATTAGCCAAAGAATTAGAAGGCATTCATGCAAGAAATTCATTTAAATAATAGAGGCACTAACATTCATAAAGGATTTTGCCATAACTACACAATCGTGAGAATTGAGCATGATATACTTGAATTATTAAGATTATTTCAGGTTTCACTCCAAATAACAGTACTATTAATTACAAAATATTACTTTTTTATAATCTTTTTCTGATCAACTGAATGTCTCTAAAAGTGTGCAAGGACATACAAACACCTGAAAGACTGGTCAAAGAGTGTCCTGGATGGAGGCAGGTAGAAACTCAAATTACTATTCCTTTCACAAAAAGCTTCTTAATATGAAATAAACCATTAGTAATCATAATACTAGAACTAGAGTAGCAAGAAAGAGATTAATTATAAAGCATGTTTTACCTTATTCCACTTTACCTGGAATTCATTAGTTTGAAAAATACCTTTTAATAATTGCTAATCTTCTAATGTAATTTCTTGACTCAACACATAGCTCATTTGGTTCATTAGCATAAGGGAAAAAAAAAGCAAAAAGAGAGACAATGCTTCATTTGTTTATGTGATGCTGTCTTATTTTCAATACTTATTAAATATTTTCCCAGTTTTTAAAATTTAATTGTTTATCCAGTTTGAAGATTGTATGTAATCACATATTAAATATGGTAGATAAACAAATTTAACTGTAATTTAATCAAGCAATTTTAAAAAATCAATTAAGAGTCAGATGTGAATTAATTAACCTTTAATCTAACTAAAGCATGGGAAAATGGAGAAACTTCAAAGTCATCTAGCTGCTGTTCACATTTCACAACATACCATAAAATTGATAAACATTCTAAAAAGTATAACCTCATGATAGCATTTAGATAATTATATTTTTCATTATGCGGATCTTCATAAATTCTTAAAAAATCTAATGTGAGGAAAAACAGGTAATTTGCAAAAGGTTGTGGCATTTTATGGGTATAAAAGACTACTGACTTTGTGAGCCCTCTACCACAGCTTGTAAAAAGCACAATGTTCATTCAAAAAGTCTACTCCTCTCCTTTCATGGTAATAAAAAGTTCATGACCACTTTAACAGTAAACACTTCTAGGGAAGAATTGAATAGAAGATCAGCTGTTGTCCAGTTACAGTCAGAATCTGAAAGACACTTGCCAGGAAAGCCCTGGAGGGGGTAAAGTGAGTGTCTTAGCAGCACAGCTGGACGCATGGGCGCAGGGAGCTGCATATGGGGGAGGCCATGGCAGTAAGTTGGAGTCGGCATCCCCTTACAAGAAGCCAGAACTCGGTAGCTGTGATAACAAGAAGAAATGTAGTTTACTAAGAGATTCAAATAGTAAACTGCCTAAATTGTAATTTGCAAATAGTATTACTGGAATAGTACTGCTGTTATTGAAGGAAATCCTAACAGAAAGCAACTTCTGGCTACTAGACATCTATCAGCTGGCTGATCTCTATATTTAGGTATGGAGTTGATTGATTCATGCCATTGAGTCAGGCTATTGACATGCCATGTATGCATAGGAATTTTGTGATACAGTATGGTTATACAGTAATGAGCCCTCTTGTCACATTAAAGAACCCAGAACTGGTGCATTCAAGGGAGCATGGCATTCTCATTGAGAAGGAGTAATTATGATTAACAAGAAGATTGAAATTTAGATATTTCTAATACTATGATTTACAAACTTTTGCCAGCATTTTTTCTCTATGTTGAAAAAGCATAACAAAGTTCCAGAATAAACAAATATTTATGTAAACTGACCTACATTTTTCCATCTCCAGTGTTTATGACTCTATTCCTGAATGTGTATCTGCAAACTATGGTAAGTATACATTTCTCCATAGGTCTTTGTCTTTCACAAGACCATTTTAGCACTTACATATATTTGAAATTGACTTGAATCAACCCATCAGTTTCAACAAGATTTCAGTCAGAAATTCAGTACCAAATGCTCTCAGTTATTTCTGTGAACAGTTACCACTGTTATTGATGAATTTTTCAACATGATTTGAGGCTAGTATGCAATCACCATTTCCTCCAGTGGCATTTTGTTAGTTTTCTTAATTAGCTTTATAATCATCTTTTAAAACTAATTGATTTTCCACTACTTTTTAAGTCTTCTTTTTCTTTTATTTTCTTCTAAACGAGCATGAAAATGATGATATTGTATAAAGGCATTTAAGAAGTGATTAATCAAGTAATTGCTCTTCAGACTCTAATCTGTCTGTTTTCTTTCTTGTCAATTATTAAAATCATGCAGAATTTTGACCATCTTAGCTTCTAAGAATAAAAAATAAATTGAGCTTCAAATAACTTTGTCTCCCTTTTCTATAGGAAAGCAGATTTAATAGTTATATCCTATTAGTACAATGGAAAAAGAAACAAAACATCACAAAACTAAACACAAACAAAACAACGACAAAACAAAAAACAGCAATAACAAAAAAACCCAAACAAACATAAAAAGCCCCCACCCTTTATTTACTAATTCACACCTACTGGCCTTAAATTGATACCACACTGTTTTGAGCAATAAACTGCCTCTATAGGAGCAAAGATCTGCTCTAGCTATAATCCTACTGGAAACACTCTCAGCTCTGAAAAATTATAAAATATAGACATTTTATACTGGGGGAGAAAGAAGGATTTTTTTGCTACTTTAAGTGGGTTTGGTGGTTTTTTTGTTGTTGTTGTTGTTGTTGTTGTTGTTGTTGTTGTTTTTTTTTTTTTTTACTGGTTCATCTGGATTTTTTCCCCTTTTTTCTAATGGTGCATTTGCTATGAAGTGATGAAATTGCTTACTTGAGTGATGACAGCCTGAACAATGATTGCTGTCAAAGACAGAATACCTTTTCTCTCCAAAGTTCTGAAATATTAAAGCAAAGACAGCCAATAGATATTTCATTTTTTTAAATAGCCTTCCAATTACCTTTCCTTTTAGTTCTATTTTTGTTGCACAAAAGGATGCCAAAATGTGTGTTTGTCACAATCCCTTTTTCTTTTTTTTTTTCCTTCTTGATGAAAGATTTCTTCTATGTTGTGTAGAAAATAATCTTTGAATTGAAGCTTCACAATGATAGACAATATGCTTCTAGGACTTCTGTGTAATGGGCATTCAAAGCTTTACTAAGAATCTGTATGGGGAAGAGGATTAAACAAATCATCTTTAATATAAAGTTACTGTATTGTTTTATAGTAACACAAGCAAAACAATTGAAAAGTTTTATTACAACTGACAAAAGTAAACATAAAACTATTCTATGAACATATATCAGACAAATATAAACATGTATGTAAATATACATGTTTTTTGAAAGGTGACAACCAGGCAAATGTCATCAAAGTTAATAATCCGATAAAGGTACCATAGAAAGGCTAATATGAGATTACTTAAACAGTTTTAAATAAAAATTTGTAAGATCCCTGAAGATTTGCTCCTCTTTTTATTCTTGTTACTTGATCACTATGCAGTATTAAAGATTGAAGTGCTTCTGGGTATATCTTGACACAAAGTCCATTATACCATATGCATTCCAGGCTAGCTTTTATTTCTATGAAAATCATGGCGTATTGCTTTGAAGTCAGTTTTGAGTATATCTTTAATGCAGTATTTTATTTAGATGTGAAAAGCTATGTAGAGCGGTCAATAGAAAACTCCTAAACTGTTTCTTTAGATAAGACAGATTTCCATGTTCTAGTGTTGTTAATTTATTTTAGTATTCCAAAACAATTTGATAATTGTGAAAAACAGGAATTACAGGCTTATTTGTGCAAATGGATTCAATTTCTCACTTTGAAATGAATTTTATATAAATATTTCAAAATGTGTAAAAATTAAAATAAACCACAATTTCAATTTCAAAAATGTCAATTTTAATTTTAGAAATTACTAAAAGATATAGGCAGAGATATTTCTTCTTATTCTATGGAAAAGGAAGTATGATTTCCAAAGAGCTTCAGTTTATTTTTGCCTACCTTACTTGCATTAATTTGAGAGCATTTTTTGTCGTTTTCTTCAGAGGCAGAGCTGACATAAATAAGAAAGGTCTATTAAATTAGATTATTATATTTTTAATGTATAATTAGTACATTTATGTACCCTTTTGTCTGTTGACAGATGTAATCCATAATTTATTCACACCTTCTAATTGTGTCAGTTTTATAGTTAATAATAATAATAATAGTTGTTATTGTTGTTGTTATAATTACCTTATGGAAAATTATCATTATGGAACTCTGATAAAGCTGTGTTGCATTCTGTAGGATCTATCAAGTTTTTTAAGATGACTTAGTCCTTAACTTTATGGTTTGATAAATAAGTGTATTTCTTCAAAGCACATGATGAAGAATTGTTATGGAAAACACAACACTGTTATGCAATCCTCTGAATCTTCCTATTTTTATTAAAACTTTGCAAAGACATGAGCTTTATTTTAAAATTAGCATCACCAAAGACTGTTTTTTTTGTTTTATTCTGTTAGAGAAAACTGATATGAAGAAAGTATTTATGATTGCGTTTCACCAAAATTCTTATCCATTAAACAAGAAAGGTTTCTTATTCAGATTTATTTTCTTACAGTGATTTTGTAATTTGGTCAGTACTTTTTCCTACACCCTACAATGTATTTGCTTCTACCTGATGTGGGATTGAATACATTTTGGATTAACTGTTCAGTCACCTCCAATAAGCTGGAAAGTAGCTGACACATTTGGTTAGTCTAGTCAATGGTGTCAACAAAGCCATAGTTAGGCAGGTTTACTCTACTCTGATCATCATCCTGGACTATGAAATCATATTTAAGTATATATATTCTTTGGAATTATAAAGTATGGAACAGGTTAAAAATACTTGTGAGTGACACTGAAACTAGAATAATACAGTGGGAAAGGATCACCTTCATTTAAATATGAAAGTTGCAGTATGCATGGTTTTTATATTTACAATTGTAGACATTTTTCCTGTGGATTCAATGAGTTTAGATCATCTGCACCAATTTAAAAAGACAGTGACATACAAATGCAAGTATATTATCAATACCATAAAGACCATAGTTTAGTCATTTTATATTAATAATTCAAGTACCACTAATATTGTCTACATTGGTAGATTGCCTCAGAAGTAGTGGATTTGAACATTTCTTTCTCTGTTTTCAAAAGTTAATCTCTCACATGAGGCTATGAAATTCTGAACACATAATTTATTCCAAAACCAAAGCATAGTGAAAAATGCAGAAGAAAAATATTAGGATTTTTTTTTAATATTTTTTCTAAAATGTGTGTATATTTTCAGAATTGTTGTAGTCAAAAATGTTCATAATTTCTGTTCTATATAAGCAATGAATTCTGAATATCTAGAGACTGAACCGAGGTAACAATCCATATATCTTGCTGAAGTAGTATTGAGACTATTTCATTAGATTCACAGGTAAAAGTATTTGCTTCCATTTCAATAACAAATAATAGGTTTTCATCAACCTGAAAACAATTCCAGAGGATGAAAATATGTACAAGGATTTTTTTTTTAATGGTACACAGCAACACATTAACATCTGATTGTCTCTCAAGGCACTTAATACATTTTTGCAGAACAGATAAATTTTCTGGTGCTTAGAATACAATCACACCATAATACTCAGAGACATAGTGGGGAAGTAAAGTTAACATGTATGAGTAGGAATTTGATTCTCACTGCTCTCATTGCAATTGTGAATTCTTCTTCCAGTTCAGTGCCCATTCTACCACCCCCAATTGAAATAAAAAGGTTAAAACAAGGGTGGAAGGTTTACCTGCCCTGAAATTTACAGGCTGTAGTTCGTCAGCAAAAAAGTCATGGTTACGAATAAGCCCATAAAGTGCAAAACATGGAAAATTCCACAGAGACCTAACTACATGTTACAGTGAATTGACTTGGATGAGTTCAGTGATATAAAACTACTTGCTCTTGCCTCAGTCAAGTGGCTAAAGAAGGTATCATTTGTATTTCTGGGTCAAAGATGGTAAACTGAGAACAATGTTTAATCCTCAAGTAGTCACTCCTGGTGCGAGATTCTGTCTGTACAATTTCTTCACTTCTAACCCATTTGTAATCCCCATGCAGTTTCATTTCGCAATCAATACTCATGGGATTTATAGGACCGAGTCTTATTGATGCGAAGGGAATTTATGTAGGGTTAGTCTCCAGGCACTGTTAACTGACCAGAGCCAACAACTGCTGGCCAAATCTAGGATATTATATTCAATCTGAGGGTTAAAAATATATATTAAGCACTTTTGTCTTCAGTTATTTTATTCTGTTTTATCCATCACAAGCTACAGATGCAATTACTAAGGTAGCATCTCAGTTTAAAGAGGATATTCCCCACGTGGATAATAGTCATTTTCTGCACAATTAGTACAGTCAAAAGAAAACTTTTTTCCTTTGAAAACTTGGGACAATTTGAGGTCAGCAACATTATTGTCTATGACAGTAAACAGGTTTATTAAACAGATCAAACAGAAATTTCACAATCTGTTTGATCCTTAATTACCTGCAAATTTAAATCCCTATTTTATTGGAAGTCTCAGGTGTTCTACTAAAAATCTCTATTAAAATGCAAATAGGTCATTATATAATTGAAGCTATTTAAATAAAGTATATTTTCTTCACCAGTTCATTCTGTCACGAATTTGTGAATATGTGAGATATTTAAAAGGACAAGGGCTAGAGGGAATTTGAGTTGGTTTGTGAAAATTGTAAGAACACATGACGACTGTCCAATCTCTCCATTTTCTTTTTTCATCATATAACAGGAAAACTCCATAAAACTCAAGAGTAATACCTCTATCTTATGAGGAAATAAACCATTACATAAGGAATAGTGCATCACCGGATTTCATTACCCTAAAAGATCATTAAAACAAACAACGTGACTTTCAATCTTTACAGTAACAAAATATGCAAAGGGGCAGAGCACAGGAGGAAAATTCACATCACCTATTAATGTGAGGGGACAGGTGATGAAGATTCTATAATTACTGCACTATTAAAGTGCACAGACTCTCTGTAAAGCCAAGAAGGAAGAAGACTGAAGTAATTTGACACCACTGGTTCTTAGCAAATTGGCAGAGCATCTGAGAGATAAAAGAAAGATAATAGAGGTAAAGATTTGATTCTAAAAGGTGTATATAGTTGCTCAAAGTGAATGTTAAGACCTTGACGATGGTTCCTTCTGATATTAGTGACTTAGGTTTGCATTTCTAAGTTGGTAGCTCAAAGTTGGTTCAGCTCAAAAGAATTCCTAAGAGCACTTTCAGAGATAATTGAAATGTCATATCTCAACTATTCCAGAACATCCAGAAAATCTCTTCATAGATTTTTTTTAAGATGACCAAGAACTTGTGAACACTGTATGTATGGTGTTACAGAGTAGATAAAGACGGGTCTTCGTGCTTAATAAATGAGTTTAGTAAAGTTGAAACTAAGTATTCTTCAAGGAAAGAGCCTTAAAAAAAGAGGAGTTAAAAGCAAAATTATGATAGATAGAGATAACAAGAGTGAATGAAGATAAGTAAAACTCAAAACTTAGAATGTTCTCTGACATCTAATTATGATATCTAATACTCTGACATACTTATTTTCCTAAAGAAAAATAAATCCATTTAAATTTCAGTTTGGAATAATTGGATTATTTCTGTTTCAGCAGGAATGAAGTGTTACAGCATATTTACCTGCATAAATAAAAATTGAAGGACATATAGTTATATAAATATTTCTTATGATGCAATTATATATGTAATCCTGATATAATGGAATTAAAGGAAGTGAGAAAATAGAATAAAATGAGAAGTACTTTCATATGAAAAAAAAAATGAGATTGGCCTTTGTGTTTGGAAAATTTCAATGCTAGCGCATAGTTCTATAAATTTACTTTTATTGATTTGTTCATTTTCCAGAATAAAAAGTGTCCATCAGGTAATTTTCTTTCTTTTTTTTCCCTTTCTCCTTCTCTGCACAGACATAAAAAAAATAAAAATAGAAAAAATGAACAATATTCACTATTGATTCTAATCTTTGCACTATAAAGCATCAGCAACTTGTTTTTACTAGGTTTACTTCACATGAGAGTGTCATCCCAATTTTTCAGGTGAGGAAACAAAAGAAAAGAGATTAAGTGAACTTGTTCAATAGCAGCAGATCTGACACCACGATGAAAGCAGAGGCAGATACAAGGCTTTGAGATTAATTTTTGGAGATTGTAAGTATCTTTTCATTATATCAGTTTTTCTAAGCCTTTTTTTTTTTTCTTTTTTTTTTTTTCCCAGAAACTATTGTCACTTTGTTGTAACTTGCTTGATCCCCTCTCCCTGGAAAAACAGCTGCATAAGTAGCTATTTTTTTAAAAAAAATATTATTCCAGGGAAGTTTTTGTCTGCTAACATATGTATAAACTTTAGAATCTATAATACTGAACTTGCAAGTGTTCACCTTCTAAAAACTTGCCTAGGGCTAGACCTAGGTGTATGCCAGCTGTGTTTCTCTCTTCCCTTACAACACACATGCACACATATCCCATGCAACCTCATCCTGAAGTTCTAGTTCTCTCTGTTAAGTGCTTTCTGAACAGCCATTTAACCAAACCTGCAGCATCCACAGGTAAACACAAATATGGACGTGACATACTGACAGAAAATATTTAGAGAATATATTTGACTTCCTAGAAGTTTGACATTTGTGGTTATAAACAAAAAAAGTTATCTATCATTCATTTACTAAAGAGAGATAATGAAGAGGAAGAAAGGAAAAATGGAGAAGAGATGTATTTCCGTGGGGGAGAAGTGAATTAAGGCAGCAATTTATCATGTCATCTCTGCAGTTCTTAGTAAAAAATTATTTAAAGTTAGGAAAATTAAGTTTTTGCCTTAAAAAAAATTAAAAATTAGGAAAACCTTTCTGGAGTCAACTATGAAAGTTAAAATAAAAGTCACTCCAAATGGATTATTAATGGATCAAAGTGGGAGTGTTTCTTTTTATTATAATTTTATACATATATATATAAAAATATATACACATGCATAGTTGTATTCTCATTGTTTCATCATCCACATTCTAAAATTGCTATCAAGTCATACACAAAATTTTAGTGAGGAGTGTTTGTCACACTGCTTATGACAAAACAAATATTTTTCTTCTGCTGGTCTAATCAGAGGTATAATACTTGTCTAGCTAAGGCAACTGATTTGATTCAATGGAAAATGTATTATTATCATTTTTATTTAACATTATAACTGTTTAATTTCTCATTTTTATTTTGTTTTGATTTTTATATGACATTAAAAAGAGGGAAAAAATCTTTGCATATCGCAATTAATTAATAATAAAATTTTATACACTCCCCAAGATTAAAAAAAAAATAAACATTGAAAGCCATTACTAAAAATCAAACATAGAACTGAATTCCCTTCCTAACAGATGGAAATGTGTCTTCTGAACTTGCAGCATTGAGACTGAATGAAGACTCAGTGAAGTCTCAAAGAAAGATACAAGGTTATCCAAAGTGGGACAGGCAACAGCAAACCTCACTTTCCTAATAAACTGAGAAACACAAGTCTTTTATGTGTTTGTTGTCTCTGTGACCTCTCCCTCTATGCAAATGTCATAATTTTTCAGTGTTCTGATATTTTTAATTCCTGGAATTAGAAATTCATTAGAACATCAGTTTCCTGTTATTCTAATATGATGTGAACAGTATGGCTTGTGCAGAACATGTAATATTCTGAGCTTAAATCATGAAAATAGTTTGCAAGACATTTTCAGTCGAGCCTATGTAGTCAAGTTTAATGAAGTAGCAACTGAGTAAAACATTATGGGCCTGAATTCTATAGGAGGTCATATTGTGTACTGTATTGTTCCTTTTTGTCCTGGTAACTTCCGATTTATGTAAAAATACATCTAATGTGAAAGACAACTCTTAAAAAATGGTCTATTATTAAAAAGTATGAGAAGAAAAGTGGTGGAGGCAATCTGTCTAAAATGGTTGCATTTCTTTGAGTGAGAAAATATTTTAAGATATTTAAGATACCAGTCTTCATAACTGATTTTCATAACTCCTGACAATGTTAACTGAAAAATATAAAGATACTTGATATGGCATTTTTGGGAGGCGGAGAGGGATAGGGGAAGATAGGCTGTTATAACAATCTAGAAATTTTATTTCATTTTTAACTCATTCTCTTTGTTCCCTTTAAAAAATAGCGTGTGTTTCACAGTGTAATGAATTATGTTATCTGAGCAGCACTCTGTCTTCCCTGGCAACATGAGTTCAGACTATTGAAGAGAAACAAGTCTTTCAAATTCCTAGTAGCAACCTTTCACCTTTGCTCTTTGGTCTCATGAAAGACTAGAGTAGAAACTGAGTTAAGCTTTTCAGTGCCAAATAACCTCAGCTACAGATCTCATTTTAGAGTCATCAGGAGTGTCACTCAGAAGGCAGACTCTTTGACACCAAGGAAAAAAAGAACTTGTATTTTGAGCATCACAAGAGGCCTATTGTTGCTGATTGCTAGAAAAGGAGAGAGGGAAAGGACAGAGGGAAGGAAAAGAAACAACAAAACAAAACAAAACAAAAAAAATCCCACAAAAAACCTTCAGAGGCTTTTAAGGAGCTTTGGGCTTTGAAAAATAAATAAAACATTGCATTTGAAATCCCTTTGTGCATTACAACAAAGACATAAAAGTTTATCATAGAATAAAGGTCTGGCAAATTCAGCAAATATATCTGTGGAAATGGAGCTTGCTAAGTCTTGTAAATATAAAAAAAAATTAAAAAAATGTTGAAGTGAAGTTTGCCATCTGGGTTTGAAGGTTATTAGAATGTTCTTTGTTGGAAGATGAGCTTTTTCAATTAATGACTATGTAGATTTAGATCAGTAATTCCTTTAGTAATTATACTCTGTGTAAAGAAGGAATTATAAGCCTTGTAAGCATGTTCAGTTCTATGAAAGTAGATTTGTGCAAAAAAGCTGAATTAAAAAGATAGTTTATCAGTAGTAGTTCACATAATAGATATGTCAGTCATTGTATCCTGGGAGTCACAAGCACAATGCAGATTTGATTTTTACCTAGTAATTAGATGAATTCCTTACTTTAAACATGTATTTTTACTTGACAGGTTCTGCATCCTTTGGTTTAGTAAGCTGAGGAAGAAAAGAATGAATGAAATTATTATGTTTTATTGTCAACTTGATCAAAATTTATATTATTCTTTGAGTTTTTATTAAAACATTTTCAGCTTTCACTGTGTTACCCTCCTCAGCTCCCTTGTCCCTTCAGTACTTGAATCTGAAATAGTGTTTTGGAAGAATCAGCTAAATACTATAATTTATTTATTTTTTTTCTGAGTGCAAGAACATGTTCCAAACAAATGTTTCCAGATAAACTGCAGGAACTCATATATATTCATTTTACAAAGGCTAGCATCTGCTTCACTCACATGACTTTAACGGCATTCAAATGAAATAACAGACCATTAATTCATCAGAGAAATAAATTAGTCTAAAATATTTACAAAAGAAGATAACAGGGGCTACTAAATAAAATTCAATTACACCTCATCTTTTGCACTTATTTTGTAGCCTATTCCACAGGACAGATTAGTATGAGAACTTGTTATAAATCTGTTCCCACTGACTTCAGTCATCATTAATGGTGCCAGAAATAAGAAAATGCAATGTGTTTTCAGAAATAGATGAATAAAAAGGGTGTGTGGCCAAACAGGAAATCAAACTGCATTTGTTACCAAAATAATAGAAATAATTTTCTTTAGCTTTAATATTAGCTTCTATTTCTCCGTCTCCATTACATTTGGCTCTTTTTCATCTTATTATGTGTCACTGCATTTAGTAAATTTGGCACTTGTTAACTAGAATCAATGCTGATTTTTACCCCATTGTTCTAGTACATCCGCACAATCTTTAGCATGGAATATTAAAAGTGTCAGCAGAGGGTCCTGCTTCTCTCTGGTCTGTTGTAAGACTTGGCTGCTTTGCTTCTGGTTGTATTTCGCCTCCCCCTCATATTTTTTGCCCCTACATGATTAGTGAGATCCTAAAAGTCCAAAATTCTTTAGCATTATGTGATTATCTGTCATAGAAAAGAAAAACAAGATCCTTAAGATGAGTACTTTACCACAATAAATCAAACATGCACAGCCTAATGGACCCCAGTTCTTCCCTGAGGACACTATATACTATGGTCATTTAATTTACATAATGCCAGCATCAGTCCTTTCTGCTAGTTTCTTGTAGAGTAATATCTGTGATGGACTTCTCTTCTGCATTATTTACACCTCTTTTTCATTATTATTTATTCAATATGGACATTTTTTCAAAGCAATAACACTTTTTTATATGCAATCATGTGACCAAATAAAAAATTGAAGTATGATTGAGCTGCTGTATTAAATATAAAAAATAGAAAATAGAAAAAAAAATAAAAATACCCAGATATTATCTTCAGTTTAGAACGTCTCATGACTCTCACATTAGTGGAGTCACTGACACCTGTGAAAACAGGATCCTTTTGAAGGTGTTATTACAAGGGAGATAGCTGTTTTGAAAGTCTTTTTTCCGGGCTTTTGGGGCTTTTAATTTGTTGTATGATTTTGCTAGAGATTGCGTGTGATATTCAATACATTTTGAAAAAAAAAGTAAATTTAACTACTATTTCCTAGATAATTCCCAAATCATAGATTTAAAATGTTGCTAGTTGCACAACAAAGAAACGTAGTTGCCATGAACATGCAGTAAGAGTCTTACTGCGTTTGCTTTCCAGTACCAGTATGTAACTCTGTCCTGAATATCAAAGCAAATCTAAAAGCAAGTCATGTGCTCCATAAAGGATTGGCAAGCTGAGGAGTCTTTTGACAATTAAGATTTGTCTCTGGCTCACAATCTTCTGTTCTGAACCTCTTGAGTCTCAAAAAAACCCTCAAACATCAGCACCATTTCAATATTTTTTATTTTATTTTTAAATAGTAAATAATTTTAATATATTCTATATGTTAACCATTTCAGAAATAAAATATTTGCCTATTCTGCACTTTTTGTTTGTTTATTTTTTGCTTTCTTAGGTCATATTTTTATGGGATAAACTGAGGAGTAACAAGAAGAAGTTAAGGTCTGGAACAACAAGTATATTAATGTTATGAATAATATATGCTAGCCTATTTTGATTAGGTATTGAAATTTAAAATTTTTGTTCTACACATTTTTAGAATTATTCATGAGCTTCTAGTCAATATTGAGGTTTTTTTCTCATAACATTTTGAAAAAGAAATATATTAAAAAAATGCTACTTGCCCTTGTGTGGTAGGAGAGGTAGTGGATAGAAAAAGCAAACCTAATATGCACTCAGGTTTTCCCATTTTTGACAGCTGATATAGGGAACAGGTTCCTCTCAGACTTCTAAGAAATTCAGAATATCAGATTCCACATCTATCTAGAGATAGCTAGAAGTGCACAAGAAAAAAACTGTAGATCAGTTTAAGATCCTTTAGGCACAGAACACCACTTTTTGATCTCACACTTCATCTTTGTTTTCACTATATATATATTTGGAATGAGATTAAACACACAGATAATGCAAACTAGATGACACTTTTGTGTTTACCATGTCCTTCTTTTTCCTCACCTATATTATTGCAATGGATGTATTAATGAAAATAAGTATAGCAAATAAAAAGACTACTAATCACTAAAAGAAGAATAGATTCTCTTGAAACAGAAGCAATATTATATTCCAGATAATACAAAAGAATTTTTACACTATTCTCCAGGTGCCCTCAAATGCCAAAGTACTTTTTGAAGTTTGTTTTTTTAGTCCAATAATAAGGCATCATTTAAGTAAAGTGGTAACAGTGTTTGGCTGATAATAATGTCAACAATATCATTTGTCCTTGAGGTTGAAATAACTTATGTTTCATTTGAATCTTTCTGTTTGATTTGGATTTAGTTCCTTAATGGATAACCTATGTCTGATGAAGGAAAAAGCAATTTTTCATCAGTTCTACCCTTTCTTCTCAAAGCCTTCTAATCAGAATTAGATGAGTGAACACAATTCGTTCAGTAGTCACCTTTTTTTTACCCAATATTTGTATGACAAAGACAGTTTTGGTCTGGCTGGCAATATCTGGTTAAAGAATATCAAGAACTAATTTACTAAGGAGTTCCTGATCAGCAGTAGAACAATTTCCTAAATTTAGGCTGAGAACATACATAATTGTTGCTGGACTCTTACTTTTCTTTTTCACCATCCCAGTAAACTTCTTTTTTTGTGTGTGCTCTAGGGAAAAAATGTAGCCATTTTATGAGAAAATTAGAGAACAGTAGAAATACCTTCAATAAAAGGGCACAAGAGTATCAAGTTTACTTCTTCATTTCATGGCAATGAATGCTGATTCTCTACTCTAGGTCTGTACAAAACCAGTAAAGAATTATTAATTTCATTGTTTCCTTTCATTGTTTTTTTCCCATGTGGTCTATGATATTGAGCTTCAGAAGTGAACAACCAGGGATAAGACTTTCATTTTGGTATCGAGCCCTTGTAAACATAAAAATGAACAACAGTCTTATATGTACACAAATCTACTGCTACCTGTTAGGAAAGCCTGTTATCCAGGCTGGATGGGACCCTGAGCAACCTGGTCTAATGGAGAGTGTCCCTGCCCATATTAGGGGACTGGAAATACATAATCTTTAAGATCCCTTCCAGCCAAAGTCATTATATGATTTTATAATTCTATGAAATTAAGATTTATTTAAGTTTCACACTGAGTTTTTAGTATGAATACTTTTGACCCTAATCCTGAAGGAAAAAACAACAACAACAAAAAAATGAACAAAAAACCAACGAACAAAAAACCAACAAACAAACAAAAACCAACAACAACAAAGTTCCCAGCCTGCTGCACAGGGTTTGACTTCCCTTTTAGCCCAGTGTGAATCAAATCTCACTTCTCTGGTATCCATGGAGCTACAGTGTCCTAAGAGAAGGAGCTCAAACTTGAATTTCCTGTTTCTGTGACAATGTACATCTCAGCATTTTTGCCTTCATACTCTCAGACTTATTTATAACTGTTTATATTAAGAATAATAACAACCCCTAGGTCAGCCGTTTCCTGGCGCTTAATCACTGAGTGCATGAAGGGCCTAAGGCAAAGCCTGTGGGACACAGCTCCGACTGGTGACTGCCTGCTCATTAGGAACTGCTTTCTTTATCTGGTATCACTCCTTAATTTAAGGTCTTTGGGAACTTCAGAAAACTCAGCTGTTGTTTTGTTTTGTTTTGTTTTTTCAAGTACTAATTCCAACAATAAATCATTAATCTGCCTGTGATCTCTCCAACCGATGTTTAAAGCATCCTTGAAATGCACAAAACAAAAATCAGTGTCTCGTATATTTTGGTTTCTCTTCTCTTCTCTTGCCTACAAATTTATGTCCATTATCATATCAGAGAGGGACAACAATTGTTTTTAGAGAACAGTGCTTTTCAGTTTATGTACTTCTACACAGAAACCTTGCTAACCCCTGGAACAGATAATCCAGGACCTTTTGACTACCAATCTGTATAAGAGAAAAGTGCAATAAACACAATGAAAGTACCTATTATCTGACAACACAGGGCTTTTTTTTTCTTTCCTTTTTTTTTTTTTTATTTTTTATATCACTAATTCAAGATTAGTTTTTGCCACAAAAATCTGGGGTTTATATTCATCATTAGATATCAACATTAAAAAATAACTGGGATTAGATGTGCTTGGGGAAAAGAAGTCTGTATGGTTTAATATAATTTCTCAGCATTTAGAATCTGAGAAAGAAGCTTCAAAGCAGTCAAGTTCCTACTGAGCATCCATTGCTTTATGGTATAAAAACTATTTCTGAGTCCATAACTGTTTAGGACAAGAAAGAAAGGGTGTACACAGTTCCTTTATAACTTTAAAGTTTGGTTCATTTTGTATTATTCTTAGAAGGGAGAAGATTTTTATGTAATGTAGGAAGTTTATAGAAGTGGTTCTCAAGAGCATCTGAATTTACCATACCTCAGAATAAAATTTGTAATTCTTGAAAATAAAGTTCTCTGATGCCATGTTTAACTAACTTAAAGTGCAGTAATTTATGTGACTGTAATTCTGTCATTTCCTCATTTTAAAGGCTGATGTTTGTAATAATATTTGTTGTGTTGAGTTTCTTAATATAACTTTTTCTTTGTAATTTCCTAGAATCTCAAAAGGAAAAGCAGTAGAAGAAAAGAGTTATGCAAAGTTTCCTCAAAACTACTTAAAAGCATCGTCTTCTCTGTAACAAACACTGAGTTCTGCGTTAGTGGCACAAATGTAAACCATAATGCACAGTCCATTGTGCAGGACAGTTTTTGATGAAAAAGAAAGTGTCATTTTTGACAGTGAACTCCATGAGATTTATGGATCTTGAATGTGGTATTCCCTTGTGCTTCTGCCTGTCTCTTGGTATTAACCTTAGCTTCTTTCTGCCTTGGCATCTCCTTTATTTTTTTTTTCCCTATACCATTTATTTTTATTTAGTTTAGTTTAGGGTTTTTTTAAGTATTTATTATTTTCTGGGTTTCATTCTTGCACAGCACCGATTTGTTTCCAAATTAATCCTATTTCATCAACTCTCTAAAATTCCCAGCCTTTGACATAACTTCTCTGTATTCCAACAAAACCTAGATGTTTCTCCTCATTTTTGTATTTAAGGAACAAAGGCACAGAAAGGATGAGACCATCCTATTAAAAATCCAAACATTTTTAATAGCCTTCTGTATTTTTGTGTATTTAGATCTATAGAAGTTAGCAAAACGTCTACATTTAGTCAGAACTTCATTGATATAATAAAATGCATATTTTCTACCTTGGTGAGGGTTGTATCCCTCACACCATTCTGCATTCCATCTCTTGGCCTTTAGGGCTTCCTAGATAAGTAACTCATAGCAATTGTTCATGTGAACAAATTTGCGTTTTGTTCATTCCTTGCATTTTATTGAGATTTCCCAGACAGACTCATCCCAGGGATAATGGCTCAAAAGCAATGGAAAATAAGTTATAGGAATTCTGATTTTACAATGCTGTATTATAGCAAATAAAAGATTTGTCTTGAAAAGGTCAGCATTGAAGATAACAAAGTTTTTCATTGAGACCTGGCATAGTTCATTTCATGTACTTACAATGCCTTCATGTTTAGATGTACAAAGCCTGGAAGATGAAAAGAACTAAGGAACTTTTCCATAAACAAGTTTCTTTCCTGACATTTGTGGTGGTCTGTAAGCTGGTGACAAACCTTACCATGCCTGTAACCAGCACAAGGAACAGTCTTACATATTCAGTGACAAATAAACCCCTCAGTCTCTTCTTGAATATCTTCTAGTCATCTGCTACCTTTCAAAGAATTATAAACCTGGATTTGCTTCTGAGGATGTCTGTTTGTAAGCTATGCAAACTCTGCTGTAATTGCCATTATTGTCAGTAATTGATTTACTTCAAGTCTTCCACAACAGCTTAAATTGTTATTTTTCTAATAAATAAAAAATTAATTTTTTTTTTAACTCCAAACAATCTCTATTTATTACTGTATCTGTACTGTAGAATCCATCTCACTGAAAAACTGGGTATAATTTGCCCTCTCTGAGTCCATGACATGGGGGTTAGATTGCCACAAGCACAAGCTCAAGCTATTTTAAAACAAAATCACACACCTTTATTCTTCTATGCTGACTCCTGGAGAAGAGACATATGCTGTAACATTTAGTCACAAGTAATATGAAGTCATCAAAACCCTTTAAAGCTCAGAAAATGCCACTTCTTAGTTTCTCAATCTGTATTAATTATACACGTGCTATTTTCAAATACGTCTTGTGTACTTACAGGCATGATTTCACAAAGCTAAATAGGCAAAGGAAAACAGTACAAGGCACATTTAAAGATTACACTCTCAGCAGTCAGTGGAGTTGAAAAGACAGTGTCCTTGATGGATACTTGGAATTTTCATTCCCCCATACAGGAATAATTTAAGATTACTTTGTAGGTCCACGAGAATTTAGCATGTAAGCTGGTCCTAAAGTCTTGATAATCTATTAAAATGATCTTTTAGACTTTGTGTGAGTCCAGATAATCTTAAAACACTGCTAATTAATCATATGACATAATTTAAAAATTTATTCTTGTCGACTTTCCAAGATCCTTATACATGCTGAGAAACATTAGGATAGGAGGGGGAGAGCTTAAAGTTATTAAACCATTCTGTTTCAAAATTAGAAACACATAGGTACGTTTTGCTTTCATAAGTAGTTTATATGGTAGAGGACACATGGAGCAAAATGTTTAAAAAGTACTTGCTCTTTGTTTGACAGAACACCCCATAATCATGTGATGGTAATGTTTATCCAGTGCAAGCCATATCATTATATGATGTCAATACGATGGAGACATTTGCAAAACAGGAGCAAAAATTGTGGCTCATTTAGATAATGCATGGAAAGCGTATTGGTTTGCTATACATGTGCAATCTGAACACAGAAGAGTACACTCAGGGAAATCAATTTGTTATAGTATGAATTTGACAGTAGTGTTTGGAACAATGGACTATAGTGCTATACAGTTTCTTTGGCTTTCTGTTTTTGAAAATATCCTCATCTCTTCAATACTTTTATTTGCATTACTATGCATAACAGGGTACTCAGTTTCCTCTAAAAAAAAGAATAAAGGCTACTTGAATGTGGGTGATTGAGTTATTTATTTTCCAGTAAAACTTTAGACTTCTTAAGAATGTATCCAAACATTAGAGTACCAGTTATTAGAGATTTACTATTTCGTTTCTGCAAGAATTTCTCCTTCATTGGAAGAGTGTTTATTTGTTTGCTGTTACATACACACTTGTTAATAGAGCCGAATAGTGGGATAGAATTGGGGTTGCTCTGTAATAATTGATAAATATTTGATAGAAACATGGTTATTGGGATCTTTAATTCATAATTTTAGTGGGTAAATCCACATTGCTGAAGGTAAGAAAGAAGAGAAAGCAAGCTGTGATTCACTCTAGCAAACACTTGAGATATTGTTATAAGCATAAGCCATGACACTAATTCTGCTTTTAGATGAACTTACCAATTAATTTCAGACAGGCAGCCTGGCTTCAAAACTGTAAAATAAAAAATACTGAATAAAAGAAACCATGTCCCAGAGTAATAAGGTCAGGCAGACAGTAGAAAGTTGGGCGAGTCAAAGGCCCTTGAGAGAAAAGTGAGATAGCAGTACCAAGGCAAGCTGAGCCATTGCAGCAGTGAGCTGATGACAAAGGAGCCACTTCACCCTCCTGCTCCTGCTCCCAGCTCCTCAGCACCAATTGCCTCCCCTGTCCCAGCACTGATGCTCATCTGTCCCCACAGTACACTCATTCAGAGAACTAAATGAACAGAAACAAAATCTCTGCTGTTATGTAGTTTGGTCTCAGCTGAACTGGCTCACTTGAGGCTCCAGTGAGTGCCTGAGTTTGTAAGAGAATTATTAGCAGGTGGAAAGAAAGGGAGACTGCTCCTTTAAAACACGGTTGACACTTTACTGAAACCTTAGAGACTGAGACTTTACTAAAAAGAACATACCTTTGTATGCACTAGACATTTGCAAAAGAGCTAAAAATTGTTTCCAACATTAACTTCTGCTAGGACAACAGAAGTGAAGAAGGCCATTTTCAGTATTGTCAGAAAGTTCTGATGACAAGTGTTGTGATTACTCACCTACCAGGGTCAGATGAATCAAAGCTGACACAGATCACTGTATCTTAAAACCCAATTTAAGGCTGACAAAAAAAGTAGCATAATTTAATCTCATGCAAAGTAATGTCACAAAATTGAGTCTCAAGGGAGGTAACTTGGAAAAAAAAAATGGCTAACAGAGCAACACTGATGAGAAAATTTACATTTAAAAAAATCTCTAGTGAGATTTACATGCTAAATTTATATACTGATAATTATATTGGAATACTGAACATCTGCTTTTATGAGAGAAAAATATCTTATATCCACACCTGTCTCCTAAGGGAGCTATAAGAGCTGTAAAAATCTCTAGCAGAGTTTAAACTTTTTGAAAGCATAAGACTCCTAAAGCAAATTTGCAGGTGTCCCTGTGCACAAAGGGTGATAGTAGGAGATATGGTGCATGTCCTTCCAGAGCATGTATAAAACTGAGATATATGGCAGTATTTTTGGAGTAGAGGCATCAGAAAAGAAATGTCTATGGGAAAGTCCGTGCCTGATGGAAGCTGAGGAGACAAAAAGTCAGCTTGGAGATGATATGTGAATTTACTGGTGTGGGGCAAAGTTCCTCTCAGTTCCTAACTCTGCAATAACATTTATATACAGTATCACAAGGTGTAGCTCTCCTGTAACTCAGTCCTGCATAGGAGTCAGCACTCAAAAGTCAATTCCTGCCAAGGCTCTGTATATGTATGAAGTCAATATATGACTGCAGTGCACCACTGATCTCATTCATTGAAGTAGGTTCATGAAAAATTTTGATTCATTCTCCACAAAAGGGCAGATCAAGATTGGACTCTGGGACAAAAGTCCAGGAAAGACAATTCTGGTAGACACAGAATCACTGCCTAGACTTTGTCATTCAGATACATCTCTCGAGCCATCCCAGGTCCCATGGGGAGCAGACATCTATCTCTTAGTTTATCCTGGTGTTCTGGTTCTGCCCAGGACAGGGCAGTAGCCAGGAGAGGGCATGGCTCGGAACAGAGATGTTATTCTATACCACCTCGTGTCATTGCCAGGGGTTGGGGAAAAGGAATTTCTTCTGAGGAGAAGGGGTTTCTTTGGGTCAGGGTAACATGGCTGCAGTTGGGTAAGGGGCTCTGCACTGAGGTTTTGCATATGAATCATTCCCTTTTGTATACTTTTGTTATTAATACTGTTGCTGTTACTGTTCATTTTCTTATTTTGCTGCTATTTCCAGCAAATTGTTCTTGTCTCAATAGATGATCTTTGCCTTTTGTGCTTCAAAGTCTCTTCTCCAGCCTGGATTAGGCGGGGGGGGGGGGGGGGCAGGGATGAGGGGGGAGAGGGGGGAAAAGGGA
>JAWWMP010000081.1:95973698-96025447 GCA_035047865.1 Dendrocincla tyrannina
ATACCATTTTACCATCATTGTTTATACTATACCTTAGTATATTGAGTGTATTGAGCTCAGAGAGCTAAACATAAAACAAAAATGAAGATTTCTGGCCTAAATCTATGAAGTTTAACAAAGACAAGTGCCAGATTTTGTACTTGGGATGAGGCAGCCTTGATATTCATACAGACTGGGGGACGAGATGCTGGAAAGCAGTGCCACAGAAAGGGACCTGGGGATCCTGGTCGATTTCAAGCTGAATATGAGCCAGCAGTGCCCTGGCAGCCAGGAGGGCCAACCGTGTCCTGGGGGGCATCAGGCAAAGCATCACCAGCTGCTCAAGAGAGGGGCTTATCCCACTCTGCTCTGCACTGGGGCAGCCTTACCTTGAATGCTGTGTGCAGTTTGGGGCACAACAGTATAAGAATGATATGGAATTGTTAGAAAGCATCCAAAGGGGTGTAGTGAAGATGGTGAAGGGTCTAGAGGGAAACTCATACAAGAAGTGGCTGAGATTACTTGGCTTGTTCAGCCTGGAGAAGAGGAGACTGAGGGGAGACCTCATTGCAGTTACAACTTCCTTATCAGGGGAAGAAGAGGCATAGATGCTGATCTCTTCTCTGTGGTGAGCAGTGACAGGACCCGAGCAAATGGCCTGGAGTTGTGTCAGGGGAGGTTTGGGTTGGATATTAGAAAAAAGTTCTTCACCCAGAGGGTGTTTGGGCACTGGAACAGGCTCCTCAGGGAAGTGGTCACAGCACCAAGTGTGACAGAGTTCAAGAAGTGTTCGGACAATGTTTTGAGGCACATGGTGTGAATCTTGGGGTGTCCTGTGCAGGGTCAGGAGCTGGACTTTGATGACCTTAGTGGGTCCCTTGCAGCTCAGGATATTCTGTGATTCTATATTCCAGGATGTGGACCATCAGAAATTGGATGGATTAAACTGCTTGGAATTGGATTGGATTAAACTGCTTGCTGATACAAAAGCCGATGTTGCAAATTTGTTTCCACTGGTGAAAAAAAATAAATTAGTACAGTAGTAACTGACCAATGGATGGAAAGGGAGAGAAGTAGGATTAAGAACCTGTTGTTCTTGAAAAACATGAGAGAAGTGAAGGAAGTATGTGCCACAGAATAGTTGAAGCTGAGGGATTCAGGTATTACTGAGGCTCAATAATATTACTGTTAGGACTGATTGGTATTTTTACCTTTTTAACAAGACACCTTAGAAATCAGAGTTTTTACAAACAGCAATGCAATTGAGAATGTGACTCAGTCTTACACATTACTCTGTGTGTATATATTATGATATGATTTTAACTGAATGAATGACCACTTTTCCTGAGGGACATAATCACCTTAAATGCCCAAGAAAAAATGCACCACAAGCAAGGCAATGGCACGTGCAACTTTCAATCCAGGCCTTCTTTCCTTTACATCTTTAAATTTCCAATCTGAAGAATTTTGGCATAAGCTTTTTGTTGTTAAAAAAAAAGTTAAAAATCTGAATAGCAACTCATCTCAGGCTTTGTTTTAACAAACATGTATTTTTCAAATATTTAAAAGATACCATACAGATAGATAATAGTTTTCTCCTTGATTAGTCTAGTCCACTATTTCAAAAACTGTTACTAATGAGTAGCATTTATCTGATAGTCTATTTAATTGTTTCTATTTCACACATCAGTAAAACTCTGCTCAACTGCAAAAGGTCATAACCTGAAAATACAGTTCAAGAATATACATTCTTTCTTCTGTAACATCTAAGCCATTTGATTTTAATTACACATTAAAAAATATCTTTTGTGAAAGTTTTAAACAAGCTAACAGAAATAGAAAGCTGTTCAGCTCAATATCTTTGGTAACCATGAAGTTGATATAGTTAGCAGAACTTTCAAAGCCCTTTATAATTTTTAGATAGAGGATCTTTTTTCTGCATCTTTTGGTGGCGTGATTATTTTTGAATGCAGAAGATATTGCATGGTCTTCAATGTGTGATTATTGGTCTTAGCAGGCAGTTTTGTATGTGTGTGATGAACCTAGGCAATGTCTTTAGAATGTTATTTTTTTCATCAAAACCTTGCTTGAAAAATTTTAGGTTTGTTTTCTGAATTGTATGGTTAGTTACAGTTGTCCTTTTATTTCAGTATAATGTGTTGGCATTCTAGATATGTATATTGCTCAACTCACACACTCATGTCTTTTATAGCCCTACATTATTCCATTGGTAGAATAATTGTGTCTTTTTAATTCTGCTCACTTCAGGCAATTCATATCATCCTTGTGTGATGGGTTGTGTTATAAAGAGATTTTTCAAACCTCTCTTTCTGAAACTCAGAAATGCAGTGAGTAGCACAAGTATTTTTCTTTATTTGGTATGTAGGAGCATAGGCATATCCAAAACAAAACAGTGGGTATGATTAGTCATCACTCTTCATCTCTCTCATGCTCTAACAAACAGTAAAGAGCATCCTTTATACTTCTGGTGTTTAGGCTATACTGGCAGAAATCCTGAATCATAAATCTGATGACACAAGAGACAAGGAAAAATGAAGTAAATTTTCTGCCTCTGTTCACTTAACCCAACACCAATCTTAAAGCTTCAGTGGAGAAAGTGTAGAGTTAGAAAATTATTCCCTTAAACACAAAATATTTTTGCAATACCAAGTGTTTTCTTACCTAAATCTGGATCTAGGATAAAAATTTAAACCTAATAAAGGAGACAAAAATTCAAGTTATTATAAATCAAAGGCTTATTTTTTACTTCAGCTTATATTTAATATTGCTAGTATAATTAGATAAAATTTCCAAATAGAATTTTGACTTGTTCTTCAAAACCAGAATCATACACCTACAAAATGTGAAAAGGTTTCAAAAATTCTGACTTCTCACCTTCCTCACAAAGAAAAAAAAAATCCTTCTTGTCAACTGCCTCTTGCAAGTTGTCTTGTTAAAAAAGTTATTTATCTTTTGAAGACTAAAAAATGCTTTCTTAAAAAAATCCCTAGCCATTTCCAATTTGGATTTTCACAACCTTCCACCTGTGATTATGGAAAAATAATATGAATATAGCAGGTATTTCATATAATCTAGTGATCCCTGCTAAAATAGAAACTTTTTGATTTGTTATATGTGAAAAAAATCCAGTGGTGGCAATCCAATTTTGGTTAATTTTATTGAGTTTGATTTCCTACTGGTTTACCATGGTATACCACAAGTTTAGGATGATCTATAGCAACTTTTATTACTATTTAAATCTGTTTTCCCTACAGCCTTATAGGAAGGTAAATTATGTCCTTGTTGTTGATGGTAGGTGCTCATCTGAGTAACAACCCACTGATCTAAGCAAAACCTATCCAAGTTCACAAGATACTTCAAAACAGTACAACAATTTTAAAGCAAGACAAACAAAAGAAATAACAAGGCTTTTCACCCATTTCCTATACTTACTCCATACTTAGCTAAAAATTGTATATTAAAGCTTTATCAGGAAATCCCAGTTTTACTGGGGTTGGTTCAGCTATTCAGGGTAGACTGTGATCAATAGTAGGAAGGGCAAGAGAAAAATCCAGTAAAACAATAGTCATAATTATGAGATAGGCATATTCCTCATTGAAGTACCCTAGGTAGGAGACTCACTAGAAAAAGGACTTGAAATTATTCCCATATTTAGCCTACCTAATTTTCTTCTTAATTTAAACTGATTGTGTATAAATAAAGTAGCTGTTAAGACTAATTCTACTAAATCTACCCTAAATAGTCATCATTGATTTGCGTTATACTATGGGTCGATGAAGAAAGGAAAAATAGAAAAGATGGGTAATTCATAAAAGCCCCCTAACCCTTCCAGCATTCCTTCATAAAATTGTGCTAAAATAAACACTCTCAGCACTTGGTATTTCAAATGCCACCTATATTATATAGCTAGTTTAGATGCAGATTGAGTGCATGGCTAGGCTCAAGAACCTTCAAAAAAACTTTGGGTGTTTATTTATGCAATACCAGAGTCACATGAAAAGGTGACATTGCATATAGACATTACTTGTGGATATATATCAAAATTCAGAAGTTCAGCTCTATACAAAAAAAAAATGCTACACAAACACTTTAAAAAATAAAATAAAAATCTTTAAACATCCATTAGAAAAAATAAAGGCAAAAGTAGAAATTTCATGCTTAAGAAATAGTGTTAGAAATGTGAATTCCAGATTTTACACTCATAAGGCAGGGTAACTAAGATGAAGGAATAAACACGATGTATACACCTTACTATATATATGATATATTTGTATCCACACAAATATTGATGTATATTTGTCTACACACCAGAATAGCTGGCAACTTTTCCATAGTCAGAAGTTTATAAATACTTCATTAGCTCTGCCAAGTGCAAGCAATTCAGTATAAAAATGTTGCCTGCTCATTTCTATCTTTGTCCTGTACCCTGAAATTACTATCCTCCATGGATAAGGGATATAAAATTTCAATGGACTATTTAGGGAAATGACTGTTGGGAGTTATAAAAGATACTACCTGTTTTGGGAGAAGTCTTAATTGACAAGAAAAGCACAGATACTGTAAAAGGTTTTCATTTAACTAACTGTTCAGGGACATCTTGCATAGTAAAGAGAAGCATGTGTAAATCCCATTGTTCCCTTCTGCACCACAAATGCACAGATCAGGTTCTCAGCTCTTGCAAATTAGTGAAGCTTCATTGATCTTGCAGAGATCATGCATGGGTAACGGCATTGTACTACAACCTGAGAAAAAGTGGAGCTGTAGCCCTCCTGCTCTCTGGGAGCCAGAATCTTCACTGATTTAAAACTAGATTCCCCTCTGATTGATTTGTTTATGGTAGTGAAACCAAACTTCTTTACACAAGAACAGAAATCCTTGCCTTCTGCTGACTCTTATAGCATTTCACAGCCTTTCCCCAGGTGAAGACCTTCCCCACTCTCAATCCCTGTCCTAATCCTGAAGATTACTCTGAACCCCTCCAAACTGCCAAGCTCAAAGAATGAACACATGAGGACAACCATTTAGATGACCTACAAGTGCTGTGTTTTGGAGAGTTACAGTCATTGGATTTAAAATAAACAAACAAACAAACAAACAAAAACCAACACGCACAACACAAACCAAAACAAACAAAAAACCCAACAAAAAACAAACAAGCAAAACTCAACACAATAAAAAGTAAAAACAAACACACACACACAAAGAATTATTTTACTGTTTTGTTTAGTGCCTTTTCTAAAAATGTGTGTCCTTTCAATAACACCTCATTCTAAATCACTCAAGCAATACACAACAGCCATTTATTATAGTGGAGGGCCAGCTCCTAGTGGTTTCATCCAACTAGGGCAAACTTAAAATACTTCTTCAGTCCCTCTGTTTCCTTCTGCTCCCTCCTTCACCATCACTTTCAGTGATAGTAACTAAAAATGCTTTTACACATCATGGGAGAGTTATAATAATATTTTGAAACTTTACAAAATGGAAATGTCCCTACACTGTTTTTTGCTAGGAGCCTCAATAGACACATTTTTCTGCTTGCTTTCCTTATACCCCTTCTCAAAAATACAGGTTTCATGGTGGGATTCTTACATTCTTACCACTTAAAACTGCCACTTTAGCCACCAAATTCAGATGAATGTCTAAAACCCTGCTCTGTTTTCAAGGGATGAGAGAGTTGTTAGCAATTAATCTTTGGCATCAAACATTAAATCCCAAACAGGATCTGAACTTTCACAGAGAAGATATAGTTTCCTTCATGTCCTGCAGTCTAGGACTGCAAAATCTTTACCAAACACCAGTGCTGGGGAGACCAAAGGTTCTCTTATGGAAATTTCCCGTAGACAAAACATGCTTTAGACATCTTTATTCTGCATTATGAGGTTACATATATGAAATAAATTAAGGTGTAACCTAGCATTTTAAACTTGTGACAAGTGGTCTTTTTGTCCTTTACCTATCAGTGCCAATAAATCTGAAGATTAGTGGAATACACACATTTCAAGCAAGATCAGCTGACAGACATATCTGCAATCTTGGGCCTTGCATGTAGCTACTAGACTTTACAGAATGCCATGAATTTTCCTTGGTTATCTCTAAAATGAGACTTTTGCGATCTCGCTCTATAGTTGTTCATCTAAAAGACCCCAGAAGTATTGTTTAGAAAGGCAAATGGGGCAATATTTATTTCTCCCTTTTTGACTGTAGCTAAAGAAATATTAACCAGATTAGTTAACAAATTTTATTTATCTATTTCCTTTCTGTTAAGTTGTGGGTACATCAAAAGCAGCAAAATCAATGTCCTACAATGAACTTTTGCTTATGAAAATGTCCTGCCCGTGCACAAGTTGCGTAACATACTTTAGGATACAGAAGCTGTAGGGAAAAAAAAAAAAGACCTGTGGAGATGATCAAAAACATCAAGAACAGCAGGCAGCAGATCAGAGACTGAAAAAAGTGAGTAAGGCTGGGTCTGCAAGGTGAAAACGCACTTGACATTGATCTTCTGCCAAAACATTGATGTGGCATGGGATCAGCAGCAAACAAGGTCATGAGGCAACTTGAAGTTTATTGACATGAATCTTAACCAGACAAGGACAATAGGTCTCTTTCATATGAATCATAAATAACTTTGAAAAAGTCATTAATAAGTAACTCAGGAGGATGACAAAGGAACATTTAACCTTTTAATTGCTGATTAAGGTCTATACCAGAGGTCAAATTCTATTACCATCAGAAATCTCTAGGAAGTCCTTTCATGATTTATTTTGGTGATCTTAGTCCAGACCTACTAGATACATTTCCATATCATGTAAGTTAGTTACAAAATTATCAAATCACCCAACATTTACTCTGAGAATTTATTCATTCCCAAAGAATTTCTACAGAGATTCATACTGTGTCTTTCATTCTTTGTTCTGTATGCTAATAATCTTGGTGATTGTTTGGATAATACATAACTGAATGTAGAATATGATGATACTGTAAACTATTGCCATGAAACAGCAGCCCTGTGAATTCTCTTTGAGCCCTGGGGAGAAAAAAAAAAAAAAACCTCAAAACCAAACCAAACCAAAAAAAACAAAAAAAAAACAAAAAAACCAACCAACCAAAAACAAAAAAAACCTATGCACATTTTTTCCTTTAAATCCTATTCTGCATTTGGATGTAACAGATTCATAATTGTAAAGATTGCATACCAGTTTCCTAGATATCACCTCTCAAGTAGCACCCATTTGACTTCCATAGGTCAGTTTGCATTTGTGGGACAAAAATTTCCAGTGTTGCATTTGTCTTACTAAAGAGATGTCATTAATTAATGGGCATAAGAATTTCAAAAGGGCTTAAGTTACATAAAATATGAATACCTTTGAAGATCATTCAGACTTAGAAGCACCAATAACTTAGACAATCCAATGATCCAGCACTAAATTAGCATAAAATCATAATTAAACTAACATAAGTGAAAATTCTTCTTTCCAGATATTTATTAAAACTTCATCAATCACAGACTCTTGAGAAGCTTAAAAAGGCCCATTTTCAAACATTAATTCTGTAGCTGTGTCATTGATGATTGAAAAGCAGATGATCAGTCTGCTAATTATATTTATTTTTACAATGTTATTATATATTTGAGTTCTGTGTTGTGTGAAATTTGAAAGCATTCAAGGAATTACCATGGTAAAAAAAAAAAATATTTTGAGCCATTTAAATTTCTTCATGCAAGAGGGTCTAGTCTCAAGAGCTCGTTTTACAGAACTGAGAGATCACAGGAATGAGTGCTGTTTCTCTGATATCCAAACACACTGTTACATTATTGATTCTTTGACAGCAAAGAAACACAATGGCTTATAAGGTCACTTACAACACCTTTCTTTTTGCAGAGATAACTATTTTCTTCCATCTTGAAAGCATGTGTAAGATGCTAAAATGTTACAGGAAGTAAGCTGCCTGTTACACTTAAAAGCCTGTGGTCTCACAGAAATTCTCAAAACAAGGTTGAGGGGGAAATGCAGTGTTGCATATATTCTTTTCTTTGTCATTATCACAGTTTTAAATTTTCCTGCCCAAGGAAAATTTCCTTCATTATTAGTGCAGATAGCTAGAGGTTGCAGTTTGATTTGCTTTCTAATCCAATATTTAATTAAAAGAAAATCTTTTGACGAGAGAGCTTCTATGTTTGCTTTCATCCTGGAATCTAACATTTTGGAAAAGATAAGGAGTCACATATGCTACTAGCTTCTTTTATAGGGAGACTTTTTGCCCTTGTGCGCCAAAGAATTCTGTCTCAGGGAAATATATGAAATACTGATCTTTAAATTAATTTCTTGATGCCTATTTTTTTATGAATGTTTCAGTTTTATACCTGAGCACCTTCAGCTGTCTCAATATGATGATGCCTTAGGGTTTTCATGAATTTGTAAATTTTTATACTTTTATGTAGTTTCTTGCATTTAGAGCAGCGAATAACCTCTAACCCTGTGCTAGCTGTCTTAAGGGTCAGATAATAGCTGGAATACCATGCCTGGGAAACATGTATCAGAGCTATGACAATTAGATAGCATGTGAGTCAAAACAAGAAAGAAAAGTCCAGCAACCTTGGAGAAGCTCCAATAAGGGCATGAAGATGATGATGAAGAATGAAGTAAGGGGTCTTAAGACCTCCAACTCAATTCTAGGAGAGGCGTGCCATGCAGCGGAACCAAGGGAAGTTCTGGGTATGGACATGTCTTAGATTGGATGCAACCTTTAGATATGATAATTGAGTAGTGTTATAAAATTAGTATGCTGCCACGTAGACAAAAAGCTTTTCCCAGCTCCTACACTTTGTTGACATTTCTCACACACACACACACACACACACTCTCTCTCTCTCTCTGTTGCCCAGCCTGGTGTGGTGCCCTGTGTTCCGCTCCCACCCTTTTGGCGGGGGGAGGGAGCTCAGAAGAGCTCTGCTTGCAAGGAGGGGTTTTCCCTCTCTTGCTCTCCTGAGGTGGGGGGAGAAGATATTTCCCCTCCCTTGTTCTCCCGGACCGGACCTCAAGAACCTCAAGTCCTGCTTGAAGGAAGACGAGACCGGTAATGGGAAGTGGGTACCAGCAGAAGCAGCTGGGGTAGCTGAGCTGCAGGGAAGCAGCTGCAAAAGGGAGTTTCTCCCTTGTTTACAGTGGGCTGGGAGGTGAGCTGACTTGTGCCCAGATTTTGCAAGAGTCATGTTCCCAGCCTGTGGGTGAAAGGGTCTTTCATCTGGGAGGGGCAGGTTGTTATCCCTTGTTTGCTTCTGTAAGACATGGCAGAGTGGCTCAGGGGTTGGCTGGATACACCCGGGAATGAAACAAAAGGGACGCCTTTTGGATTAATTTACTCTGCATGTTTTGAAGCAGTGGTGCTTGGAAAAGAGCTCTCATGGTATTCCTGAGGCCATGAGTTCAACCTAGCACCGGTCTTTTCTATCTGTTACTTGTCAATATGTGTTGTACTCTTTTATACTTTTTATACTTTATATACTCTTTTATACTCCTTTGCATTCTGTACCCCAAAACCCTATAAGTAAAAGAACTCTTCTCTACTTTACCCACATATTGTTGTCTTGGAAAGTTTTTTTCTCCTTTCCTTAAGGCAACAACTGACAGGATTTGTGTTTGTGTATATTTTGGGTTTTGGAAGTTTTCTTGATTTTTTTCCTGTATCAACTCTTATTATATTTTATTAGCATAGAACTATATATGCAGTCAGGAAGTTTCAGAAAAAAAAAAATCCCATTTATTAAAAAAAAAAAAAAAAAAAAGGTCTGAATCTAGAGATGCTAGATATTCTGGATATTTGTGTGAATCACTCTGGGATAAATCCAAGTTCACTTCAGTTTACTAAAGTGGGACTATATTACAGTATATGCAACTAGCAAATTCAAATTCAAAAGTATGGGTTATGTATTGACATCAAAGGTCAGAAAATTGGTATAGTTGGATGGAAGTGACTCAACAGGATCACTTAAACAGAGATGGGAGATCGGGCCATTACAATGTATTGCTTGAGTACCACTTATTCAATGATTATGCAAAATGGTTATTGAATAAATTTGAAGACTATATTTGGTTGTCAGGATAAATGCACTTGAATTATTTATTATATATTATATGTGAGCATTATTATATATATGTGAGCTTTAGAACTTGGTGCAAGTATAATTTTGTTTGTTTCCTGATACTCTTCCTTTCTTCTTTTGATGAGATTGGAAATAATCGGTATCTAGATAATAAGAATACACAGAAGACTATCTTTTCAAAATAAGATGCATTTATTAGCCAGGTAGTTTCAAATCCAAGATCTAACTATAAAAGTAGTTTCTAGAGTTCATTGTAGCTGCCAAAATATGTTTCTATTTCTATGTAAGGCCAAAACATATGTCCTTAAATATATTAACCTGTATGAATATGCATTCAGAAATTCATATCCTGAACACATATATAATTGAATGTTTGTTAAAGCCTAAATCAAAAGTATGTATAACCATTATATACCCTCCACAGAATAAGGAAAAAATACAACAGATGTTAGCTCAGTTGTAATTTGCATTTAGCAATTTATTGATTGCTAGACTTTTCAGCATCTTTTTACATCATTCATAACCAAAACAGTGAAAAAGGTGAATTAAAATACATAATGCAGAAAAGTAAACATATCTTTCTTGCAATATAGGATAAATTCCTGAAATAAAATATTAGAAGGCATGACAGCTGGGTCTAGTCGGTATATTTAAATCTACATATACACCTGAAGGTGCATGCACATGTATATATATATATATATATATATATATATATATATAAAATCATCAGAATAGCATTAAATTTTTCAATCAAATAATTACACTAAGTATTAATTTTTTCAGTGTGTAGTTCATTTAAGTCAGCAGTGGAACTGACTGGAGTTTTCATTGTACCTTTCTTTGCATAAAGACCAATGTAATGGTGCATTTCTGCAGGAACTAAACAGGGAATTAATTGAAATTTTGAGAGGTCTCAGTTACTTGATCACTTCCTTTCAGTTTGCAAAGGTAGACCTCTTTTTATGCCACTATGTTTTCTGAAAGATCTATTTGTATTTTTATGTTCAAAATTTAAAGTTTCAGGTGACAAACTGCTGTCCTTATCTTCAGTCAGAGATATAGGTAACAATCTAATTTACTTCTTCACATCAAACAAGTATATCACTGAATAAATTGTATCAGCTTGTGGACTTGATGAGATAAACGAGTGAGAGTCTTTGAATTTGTACTACATTGCAGAATGAATTGTTTGAGGCAAGATAAGGAAAAAACCCCCCACTGGAATAGAGTAAGAAATTGTTGAAAGGAGGGAACAAACAAGTTTTGAAACTTTAATTGAGCTATTTAAAAATAAAAGACTGGAAGATATAAATTCCATCCATACAATAACGATATATATCAAGTTATGAGAAAAAGAAGTCAGAGAGAAAGACACTGGCAATATGCAGAAAGTGTAATCTCTCATTGAATTAATACTAGAAAACAAATATTTGTCCAAAATAACTCTAAATTAAATTTGAAAGTAATAAATCTTCTCTTAAAGACATTCCTGTTCATGGAATGGAAAAATTGTTCATAAAAAGTTCTTCTTTGTCAAAAGATCAGTCCCAAAATGCTGCTGGGGTCAACTTCTCATGACCCTTCTGTTTCATAAATGCTCAATGAATAAATTTCCTAACAAAAACATTAACTTTTATGGATGACTTTTCAGAGAATGTTCTTGCATTTTCTGTTTTCTTTTGTGTGTTTGTTTGTCTCGAAGTGCCAGTCCTTAATCATCTTTGGTTAGACTTCATCTTTTTATTTCTGATGATGTTCTTTTTAGTCATTTATTGACACGCTGACACAGCCAGTATTCAAACACTTGTATGCTGAACTAATCTTGAGGATTTCACATGGGAAAAAATCATATTTTAGTTAAGGTAGTTTGCAACACAAAGAGAAAAAAGTAAAATAAAATGGGTCAGTGCAAGGCATGTTTTTATGATTAGCAATTTATTTATGAAATATTGTAAAGTAAATCAAAACATAGAATATATATGCAAATGTATATAAATACATGTGAGTTTATATATACAACATGCAATTTCATACACATAGCATAAATTCATACATGTAGGGAACATCCGGAAACTGTCTGTCAACAAGAAAGATGTTAACAGAGCTGTCCAGCTGACAGCCTTGGAGCTGTGAAGGGAGGAAAGAAAATCTCTTCTCCAAGCTTTGAGAATTCACAGAAAAATAGATAATTCACAGACTTGTCTACTAAATCACTAGCTTACTTTAAAAGATCTGAATGGTTCAGGTTTGTAATTAGGTTGTAGTTCTCTGTAAGAATTCCTTTGCTTTTCCTCCTGTCTAAACACTGTGATATGTAGCCCCATGTAGCCTCCCCTTCCTACCCAGCACAAATGTTATCTTGCTACACCTACTACCCCTATATATTGTGAAGTATGCTTTCAATAAAGGTTTTTAGTTATTGCCCTCTGACTGGGAATGGGCAGATTATTAGCCGTCATACATACCTGTGCTGTGACAATACTGACATTTTTATTTACTTGACCCACAATTGAGTACTTAGTATTGCAACATATGTAACTTCCATCTGTGGAAAATACAGGGGTTTTTTGGTTTGGTTTGGTTTGGTTTGGTTTTTATCTGCTGATTTTTGCAATCAGTGTTTATTCTAACTCTAGGAAGTCACCAGTAATTTTTACTTACTTTATACCCAATTGATTAAAGAAATATATTTTCTGTAGTTATATAAATACATAGGCTGTTACATAATTGTATTGTTATAAGTATATAGAAACTGTATCATTCCTGGAGCCAACACTTTTTTTTAAGAAAATTGATTTTTTCAGGACTAGGTTGAAAGACATTTACAGGAACTTTATACTTTAAAACAACTTTTACGTTGAAATAAAGTGCTTGAAAAGAAATATATGGATACATGCATATAACTATTTCATTTCAAAGAAAACTACTAATTTTTGTTCCAGGTAAAAGAGCCATTTTGACACAAATATTTCCTGTATTTCTAAGGTAAATGTTTTAGAATTTTTTCAGTTCTGATATTTAAAAATTCAAAATACAGAATGGATTCTTTTTATGTTACTCGACTCTAAACCCAAACTTGTCAGGAAAATGAGAATTTCCTTCAGTTGCCTTTTTTTATTGAGGTAAGAGGTATACAAATTTTTCTATTTCTGCATGGAGAATAATGAAAATATGGAATTTCCAACAAAATGTGAAACCAAATACACAAACAAAACACAAACCCCTGAACAAGTGAAAAACAGTATCTCTTAAATTTTAGTCTAAACTGGTAGTGGAAGAATATAGAAGTCACAAGGAAAAAAGATCAAGGTTAAGTTGTCTCTGGAGGCTACTTAGTGTTATTTCTTGTTTAAAAAAGAACCAATTCCAAAATTACCTTAACATGTTACAGTGTTTAATGAGTACTGTTTATCCCTGACCGAGTACCCATTCACTTTTAATAACAGATTGGCCACTAGAAACATGTGGAAAACAAAGCTCAAACCTGACTTATAAATGCAAGTTCATAAAACTTAATATAGTTCAGTGGCCTAAAAGTTTAGCTTTGGCATTCATTTACACAAATCTTGAGTCAAGTGATTCCTTAGAGGTCTCATAAAGCATCTTTAGTAAGGATAGGGACTGTCTCTTTGTATCCCGAGTTTATCTTCAATGCCTACAGCATAAGAATCAACTCTTTGCCAGTCACTGAAGAGCATATTAATCTAAAAGGCTAAGTATTTACCAAGCTTTAGAATTTCTTCTGAAGTTTTCAAATCAGATCTTGATTAACTTGGTAAAAATCATTTATGAATTGATCAGAGCCTACTAAAACTGAATAGTAATGAAATCATGTACCTATATATATAACAACTTTAATTATCACATCAGCTCTTTGAAATGAGTTCACATATTATCCATAAACAGTCCTTGAAGCTATGTCCTCCTACCTGTTTTTAGGAAACTAATTTTTATTTTGTTGTCTCATCAAGATACAGAAAGCATGAGCTGAATTCTGTGGAAAAGGCATCTGGTGAGGTTTAATAGCAATGAAAAATCAGAAGGTGAAATATTATGAGGGATCTTCCACATATAGAAAATAAAGCTAGATGTTTTATATGCCTTTACTGAACCTGGTGACTGCTGAACTAATCTTAAAAAGAAAGTATAGACTTGATTTAAACTAGTTCAACACAGATGAAAATACCACTCTGTGAAGCAGGTCATCTTGATTTACAACCCTGTAAGAAGTACAACTTTGCCCAACCAAAGGCTGTCATAGAAAACAAAAGCATATGTGTTCCTGAAAGCAATGAAACTGTATGATCTTAAAGGTGTCTTCCCACCTTCATAATTTTATGATTCTATGAAAGTTCATAGTAAAAAAAAAAAAAATTGCTGTTGTAATTGAGCAATAGAATAGTATCAACATGTTAATAACTGTTGTATTGACATGTTTGGGCACAAACATTTGCATTCAGGTAGCATGATCAATTACAAAGTTCATTGTACTTATAACAAATTCACATTTCAGACATTTTTCTTCCTCATTTAAAGATGTGTATGAGCAATAAATAAATACTGATGTCTAAAAATAAACTACCTTATTCTATTTTTTAATGTTATCCTAAAGTGGTAGTGTTTAAATATGTTACTGCAATTCCTTCAGAAACAAAGAAAACAGAAGTGATACAATGGCCATTAAAATCAACGGAAAAATTGTCGTGATAGTGAGAGACACTGGACACAGTAGCTTTGTTGACTCATCTGGATGACCAAAATATAGAATGTGCCAGCTAAGCATATAAACTGGTACTCTTCTACCCCAGAGGAGTCATATTCTGGCATCAATTGAGTGTAATTCATTAGATTCCTAACCAGAAAACCCTTTGAGATTACTTTGAGAAAGAATTCAGTGGTTCCTTGCATTCTTCTTACTGTAATTCCAGCAAGGTCTCCTCTGCCTGAAGAAATGGCCACATTCATACGCTGTGCCATCTTGTTTGGAGGGATAAAAGGTTTAGATTTAAAATGGAGCCTGTTCTCTTGCCCTTACTTTCAAAGAACTAATGCTAGTCGATTTTACTTATTATTTTTATTAATAATACTGGAAGAAAGTTGCAGGGTCAAGAGCACAGAAAAATGATGGGCCTGGACTGTATGAAGTATCATCCTATATGTATTATATAGAAGTATACATTCTATATGTACATAACTACTTAAAAGCAATTGTTTCTTTTTTATCTCCTCTATTATACTTAGATCCCAGATACACCAAAACTCAGGTCTGCCACAAAACCCATCAAAAATTTCCAAAACAGAGATGGAGATCTACAGAAATTTTTAGTATATAATTTGTATTATTTTATTAGTATTTGAAAAAAAATTATTAACAGAATATTTGAAAATGAACATTTCCTATGATTTCCTATGAAAATATAATATATGTTGATAAATAATTCTGGTGGATTTGGCAGAATTAAGTTTACAGTTGGACTCAAGGATCTTAAGTGTCTTTTCGAACCTAAATAATTCTAAGATTCTATGATTTACTGATGAGTTTAAATTTGTAGCTGGAAGGACTCAAAAGCTCAATACTGTCAGAATAAGTGGAAAAAGGTTTTTCTTTGTTATTTTTTTTTCCCTGTTAGATTAGTGATCTATAACAACTGTCATAGAAGAATTTAAAAGCAATAAAACCTCAAGGACACGACTACACCATGGAGTGACATACATTTTAAATCTTATTTCTAAGTAGGATAGATATACCATGGTAAATAACAGTGTTTTAAAATCCTCTCCCACAGTGTGTACAGAATACACATTCACTTTGAAGATGGTCTGTACTGCCCCAGTCCAGCTGTGACCAGCACTGAGGAGAAAAGGAAGCTCACTCTAACCAGTCGGTGTGCAGAATTCTGGCTGGCAAACTGGCTTCCATAGCAAACGCACCTCATGCTCAGCTTCTCTGTGGTGCTGGATTTCTGTGGACTTGCTTGCTTACAGAGTGACTCTTCCTTCTTTATTGCTTTCTCACTTAGGTGGTCATGGTTGGCAGAAGTCAAAGGCCTTACTAATCACAACACCCCAGGCAAATCCCTTTCACTTTCTCCACGTCTAAAGTCAAATAGCTGGTATTTCCTGGTTTCTGGTGACTTCTGGCTCTGCTCTCTCCTCTCATCACCCACAAGTATGTTACTAAGATAACCCTTACAGGTCCTTCCCTTATTTCCTTCCTGTGCATATCCAGATGAAACTCAGGTCTCCTAGGTATGCCTCCCCATAATAATTTTCCATGCTTGCTTTGTGCTTTTGCAGTCTGTACCAAACCCATCTAATGAGTTAGAAGTAGGAAGTTGTAGTCAAAGTCTTATTTGTCTGAGTACTGCCTTCATAAGGTGTCACCTTGTGACATCAGTTCAGTACAGGATATCAAACCCACTCCTAATTAACCAGGCAGACACAAGAGAATTCAACCAGGTGGGGAGAAGAGACTGAATGTGCTGCCACTTTTTGGTGGCCATTAATACGGCTGGTTCTAGATGAAATGTCTGAAATGTCTTCATCCTTGAAATATCTGATTTGAAGAATCTCTTAGCTATCTCCTCTTTCCAGCTAGAGTTTGCAGCATGACCACTAATACCTTTAAGCCAGTGCTCTGCTATTACTTGATGCACAGAAGCTTGCAAGAAGCTTGTAGGAGGGAATCATTAAACTCAAGAAATTATAACAGTTCACAGTGATTTCAGCATGTGTATTGATTTACCTTTTGTATGCAGACAGGCTAAGTTGCTAAATGAAGCTCTGATAATAAAAAACAAACAAGCAAACAAACAAAAAGCCCACAATGATTTAACTCAGAGGATCACTTGTGCAATATACTTAATCCATAGCAGATACGTCCTCCTCCTGACAGCTTTCGTGATCCTAAGCTCCTCCCTGCACCTATATTTTCATTATTGTTAACACTTAGAGAGACTCAAAGATCTATCAGTAGACTTTTCATTCATCCAACAAGTATCAAATAAAAATTATTTGCTTTTATGCAGCCTCTTCTAATTTTGATAGAGGAGGAAAATTAAAAAGAAAACCTAATGTTCTTTTAATTACAAAATCTTTTTCATTAAGAGTATTCTGCTCTGATAAAACATCAATATAGGTACCTAGCTGAGCTCTCACCATATTCATTTATTTACTTGTTCCTCAGTGTCCACTGTTTGGTCTATACTTGATTGGAGGTTGGACAGATAGCACTCCAACATTTCTGAAATGGTGAATGGAAGCTACTGGACATTCTATCTTATGCCTTTCTTGCAATAATTCTGCCCTTCAACAAACAGGGAGTTGACCCATACTCATTAAATAAGAGAATCTAATAAATATGCACCTGCACTGCTACATGCAAAACTTCAGCCAAATTAGTTGCTATTCCCAGCCATTAATTAATTGCAGAATTTCTATATTTGGGACAAAAAAAAAAATCTGTGCCAGAGCATCTGTTCACTTTTCTTGAAAGGCGTGATTTGTATTTTCTAGTACAATAATGTGAGAAATTGATTGTACTCAGAAAGCACAATTGTACATCAAGGAAACATGCCATGTTGGATTAGCTCTTTGGCCACATTGGAATAGATAGAAAAAGATTTAAGTATAACCCACAGTGCAAGAACTTGAGTGACGTTTGGTTTAAAGCCAGGAAAATATATGGGACAGAGAGTTGTCCTTAAGTGAAAGAAGGATTGTAAAAACTAAATGCTGTTTTAATGACTGCTTTTCAAGCAGCAATCTTCCAGTTTTGAAAACTGTAACTGACAAAGAAATTGATGCATATCTCAGAATCACAGAATCATAGAATATCCTGAGCTGGAAGAGACCCACAGGGATCACTGAGTTCAACTCCTGGCCCTGCACAGGACAGCCCCAAGAGTGCCTGAGAGCATTGCCCGTAAGTTTCTTGAACTCTGTCAGAATCAGTGCTGTAACCGCTTCCCTGGGGAACCTGTTTCATTGCTCAACCACTCCCTGGGAAAAGAACCTTTTCCTAATACTCAACCTAAACATCCCCTGACAGATCTTCATGCCATTCCTTCGGGCCCTATTGCTGTTCACCAGAGAGAAGAATGTAATTGCACTAAGCTTTCTGTGTTCTTCATGCTCTGTTCAGGGCATGCAGTAGAGGAGGATGAAAGGTCAGGTTGCTATCCTCCCTTCTGAAGACCAAAACACATTAGTATCAATGAGATCCATGGTAACTTAATATTTAATTTCTTCTGTTTCTTCATCATTGAATCCCATAAACTCTCACTTAAACTCTGAAGTTCTACTACCTTTTCAAGCTGCGCTTTGTGTGTACCCTTCCACCAAAACATGGAAAAAACAAAGTTTATCTCAGTTCTCAGGATATGCATTTATTCGTCAGTGAGAATTCTTACTTTGTGCTCTCTGAAATGTCCTGCTACTGTTCAGTTCAACCTTGCAGTTAGTCTGCTCCTCAGAAATTCTTGCAACATTCCATATAACAACTATTCTCAAACATTAATGGATTCTAGGTTTTATAAGCAGAATTCCATAATCTAGGAATTATCATTATTATTATTATAATTATTAAATTAATTTTAATTTAATAATAATAATAATAATTATTATTAGGAATCATAATCATTAAAGGCAATTTCAATTTGCCTTTAATGATGTGATGCAATAGAGAGTTTATAACAAGGAAATTTAGCTGTTCAGGATGAAGGAATTCTTCTGCCTATTCATTATTACTTAAATTGACTGTTTGGTTTTCTAATTGAATAAGTCTTTGCAATTACTAAGAACTCATAGATGATAAGCCTTCTTGGCTTCCAGTGAAGTCAGTCTCTTGATCCTGAAATCCCGTCTGCAACAACAAATCATGTGTAAGTTAATGAAATCACTGCATTGCCTTCAATAGATTCTGTATCACTGCACAGGGAAGTAAATATAGTTATATGCCTTCTGTCTTAAGAGAAATTATTAAAAAATATTCTCTTGACATATTGAATATTCTTTAATATTCTGTTGAATATATTAGGGTTAAAACCTACCAAAGTATAAAAAGCCAACTTCATTTTATATAAAAATAAGAATGTCACAGTGGATCTTTAGCTACATATCACAATAGACACAGAAATGAAAACACAGAAAATGAAATAGGAAATTAAAATTAATGAGGCAAGACTTTTCACTTGTTCCAATGTATTTTTAATTCTTATTTCAAAAGGGAGTACAAGATAAAAAACCTTCCAGGTTTATGCAACAGCAGGACATGGAAGCTTTCTCTTGGCTTCATTAAGTCCAGCCTAGAGATGTATGCTTGCACACGGGTAGACACACACACAGTCAAATACACACATGGTGTATTACTTGTTAAAACAAAATTTCCCTAGAGGCTTTTCTGTGTAAGAGAAATCTTTTGCCTTAGTGCACTACCAGTCTATCATTTCCAGTCATAATGAGCTATTTTGCTTTATATTCTGTTGTTGAAGTTTTTTTATGAGAATCTTTGCTCTTCCATATGGATAAGTATTTTATTATTTTCATTCTTCATTGATTTAAAGGTCATTATCAATTCCAGTTATTTTGCCCATAGCTCCTTTTTGTTTTCATGCAACTTTCCAGTCCTCCACTGACCTTTGAAAAACTTATGAAAGTTATGGTAATATTTTTTTATCTGAATTCATAGGCTTTGAAGCATAACTGTCTTCCATCATACAGTCATAACTTAGCCTTTAGGAACTGTGAATCATATTCCTGTTTAAAACAAGTTTAATGCAGAAATGCAATTATTAAAGAAATCTGAACTAACTTAAACCTAGTTTGAGGCATTACTCTTTCCATACATTCAGCCACTTTGACTGGATAAGTGCTGCCTTAATTTTTTGTTGCCTGTCAGTAGAAAAGTACCCCATCAATATGCAATAATTTGAAGAAAAGAAATGATGTATTGTGCTGGTGGGCAGAAACAATGCTGATTGCTCTCTCCCTGAATACAAATTTTTGAGCAGTTTCTATGTTAAGCTATCCATTAACTTCAATAAGAACATTTTTTAATGCCAAATGTCAATATCAGCTTCAAAATTCTCAGTGTGTAGCTTTGGCTTATTTGTTTTGTTTTGGTTTGGGTTTTTCTTCAAAATATTGTTATGTCTGGGGATTTCTAATCACAGATATTACATGCGCCAATTTTAAACTCCATTATATTGGCAGGTCAGCATTTAGCTGCTCTGATATAGGAGCAAGGGTGTAACTCAGAGTGATGTACAACGGTCTTTTGCTTGTGTATTAGAAGGAAAGTCAAAGCCAACAGCTAATAAGTTGATAGTTTATGAATACTTCAGACAATTAAAAACAAACAAACAAAACCCTCAACTGAACAAAAAACCCCACAAGACTCACAACAAACGCAGCTTACTTTTCTTCTTTCACCCTCCTAGGGTTCCCAAGAATTTGATACATCACAGAACAGATTGCATCCTTTTTCACTTGCTGAAAATGTGAAATAAATGTGTTGGTTTGAATGGGGGAGCTTACTTTACTGAGATTTTTAATCACAGAATGTATAGTAATTTGGGGTTCTCTTTCATCTCCTCTCTCTCTCTCTAATGTTGAATGCAAAGCTCTTTTGGGAAATCCAGCTGATCTACAGAAGATTATTTCAAGTAACAACAAAAATACCATATGTCACTTGCTGCTGTGCTGACAAAAGCAAATTCTAGTCAGAAGGGCAAGGAGCTTAAACAAAGGAAAGGCCAGCTACATGATCAAAGGGTTAGTGCAGTTAAATTAATTTTAGTCACTTCTAATACAGTGCAATATAGTACAAATCCAGTTTTCACATTCAGCAAATGGGTATATACCCCCTGCCACTACAATCCTGGAAAAAAAAAGAAAAAAAAAAAAAAGAGGGCTTTAGTATAGTAATTTCATCTATTTCTGTGGGACTACAGAGAAAAAGCCGTAGAAAAAAAAAATAAAATGCTTTCTTTGGTCCAGAAGGATTTTCAGCTCGGCAAATATTACATGATCCCCATTAATATAATCCCCTTTTACTCTCACCTCTTCAAACAGAGCTTTTGAGCAGCTATCACAAGGGAACTGGGAAACTGGCAAACACAAGATGAATCAGGTCGTGCTTTTATAATGGTGCTGACAATGTTTTTGACCTTCATGTATTGGCAGGTAGTTTATTTTCACCACCACTCAGAGCTTTTGTTGTCAAAAATCGTCAGTAATATCTCAGTTCTTTGTGCATTTTGAGGATGTAGGTAATTTTATTTCAATGGATTAGGAATGGGAGAAAAAAGAGAGATACTCATAATTCAATTTTTTAAAACCAGTATGACTAAAAATGGTCCTTGAATAGTCTTATGACTTATAAAATCACAACTCAATAGTCAACCACCAGGATAAAGAGAAATAAAAATCTTCATACAAACATCACATGCAAGAAGATCAATTAGTATTTGTTTTTACTATGAATATTATAAAAATTTTGTAATTTTAAGCATTGGAAGGATAAAATGCTTTTTGTTCTCTTGTTTTCCAGTTTGTCAGCGGTGACTTTTATTTTGAATTCTTCTATATTTTCTCTTTTTTTAGACTTACCAAGAAAAGCTAAAATCCAGAAAGAATTTGTTTTGCAGTATTACAGGTACTGACCACATGAAACAAACAAATTGATTAAAACCCCAGATAGTAATTCTAATTTAAAACATTCACAGCACAGGAGAAATTATATTTTCCCAACTGCTTTAATAAATGTATTTCTGATTTTAATTTGCCAAGAAATACAGATAATTTTTTTTTTTAATGGACACAGGAAGATACATTTAAACTTAAAAAGATTATTATTTCTTAATTTGCATGAATCAAAGAATGAGGAAGAGCAAAGTCTCTCTTTTTGTGTTTCATCAGGGACAAGTATGAGACTAAGGGTGCAAAAAGGCTTCTGACTTAGATAGCTTAACTCAGAGTATTGGGGCAAGTGGGTGTAAAAAAGCTATCTCACAATATTTTGTGATTCATTCTCTATGCTGTTTGCCCCTAGTAGGCAGCTGTACGTGTACTACTCTTGGCTACAGTGGATTTAATTTTCTTCATAATGGGCATTGAGGTGCTGTGTTTCAAACTTCTGACCAAACCCGTGTTTTAACTATTTCTGAGCAGCACTTGCACAATATCTCACTCTACTCTCTGTGGAAGTGGGCAAGAAGGTGGAAGGGGACAACAGCTAGAACAGCTGATCCCAGCTGTCCAAAGGGACATTCCATGCTCAGAAGTAAAACTGGGGGAGACTTTTTCTAGATAAGTTGCTGCTCAGAGGTTTTGTGGAGATAATGTGTGGACATTGGTCTGCTGGTGGGACATGGTGAGTGATCACTCTGTGTTTTTGTGTTGTTTTGTTGGTTTTCTTATTTATTAACTTGCCCTTGTCTCTGCCCATCAGTTTTTTCTTACTTTTGCTCTTCTGACACTCTCCCCCATCCTACTGCGTAAGAGTACATGACTGTCTGTCTGGGAGCTTTCCCCCTGGCTGGGGTCAACCCACTATTGTATGAAAAACAATTAATCCTCCACTAGGAAGGTCCTAAAGCTGAAGTCTATGCAGTAACATCAGCACAGTGTTCATCATATCTCTTTAGGCTTTTACAAACAAAACAATGTTTTGGGTTTTTTTCCAAATGTCAAAATAACTCTTGTTTTCAGTCTGAAAGAATGTGATCCTCCAAGCCACTGTTTTACTCACTGCTGCCTGCAGAAAAGACAAGCTCACAGATGAGGTGCAATGACAAAGCTTCAGGAAAGTCAAACAGATTGTGCTAGATCAGCCGCAGCAACCTCACAGCTACTATAAGCAGAGCCCGTTTCACCCCGAGAAAAGAATGTTGTAGTAAATACATATTTCACACGGGAACCCAAGGTATATGGTAACTTAAAGGGGAAGTTAGGAGGCTAAACAATAGATTTAAGACACTTTCAGAGATCTTCATGAGGGCTGCTATAAGTGACACAGAAATTACAAAAAACTTTAAGCTGGATTGCCAGGTGTAAACTAGGTCATTTTAAAATGCTTTTAAAAATGGCCTGAGACACTTGTTTTTTGACACCCAAATCCCTTTCTAAGTATTGCTCACTGGATTTAAATTCTAGGATTTCCATTTCACCAGAAAGATGAAGGCAATAAGCGCTTTCTGCCTGGATTTCCATTCTACATGTCCTTTTCCATGTAAGATTAGAGAGGAAAGTGTGAGCTGGGAGTGTGTTAGGCTCATTAAATTCAAACTACAATGTATTTCACCTTAGAGGAGAAAGGGAAACCAAAGAGCACAATGTCGTTCTTGAGGGTTACACTCCACATGTATCTCCTCCAGTGAGACAATGCCCTGACTCTTCCACCAGAGCTACCAGAAGAACTATAAGTCAACGCACAGCTTGAAAACATATACATGGTCACAACTAACATTTCCACGGTCTCAGAAAACTTCTGCTGCATACCTAATTGCATAGCACTTTGTTATGTATTAACAAGCAATAAAATACTTTACATACCTGCAGCAGATTCTATTTTAAAGAAAAATTGTGAAGATAAATACTTAAGTATTATTTACCATATCAAGTAGAGAGATTTGTAGTCATATATGTTGCTACAGGACCAGGAAAAATATGTGTTCATTGTAATTTGCATAAGTATGTAGTTACTGCCTCAAGAAAACCTTAAAGGGAACACATAAAGTATTCATATTTTTACTTAAAATAACATTAAAAATGCATGCATCTTCATTACATTGGCTCATTAATATTTTCAATTTATTCGTACTGTATTCTCTTCCTTTTAGCTTACATTTTATTATTTAATAATACCATACCAAGTCTGAAGTTTCCTTTTCACCAATCTAAAACTCAATGTAGTTGATGAGTAGGTGGGGTTTAGAATATATTTAATCAAACATGCCTCTCTCATGTTCTCCAGGCAGAGGGATACATTAAAATCTATAAATTCTTAACATACTGAAGTTGAATGTGTTACTGGGATTAATTCTAAATATACTTCAACAAACCATAAAAAAAATTTACTATTTGCCAGACATAGGTCAGCATTCTATAAATACATGGTTTGTTTAAATCAGCTGGTGAATGATGTGCCTTGTTCACTGCAGTTGTGACATTTTATGCCAGTTAGGTAAAACAAATCTAAAAGCAAAGAGCTCTGGCATTTAGTTGACCTGGAATATATGAAATAAGCAAATGCAAAAACTGTGAGATTTGGGTCTGACCTTGAGGTTTCTTTCAAAAGGAAAACTATCCCATATTTCACAGCAGAACAGCAAAAGTGAAATCTTGTTGCGATCCTTTTTTAAGGGAGGAGGGACTGGTACACTCTCAGAGGGTGAAACAAGAATGACCGTTTATTGAGGGGAAAGGACCGCTTATATAGGGTCTGAGGGGGAAGGTTCTGGAACATGGGTGGAGCATACCCATATAAGGGAAATAGGGGAGGGACAGAAACCATATAAGGGAATAGGTAGGCGGGGACCACCATAAAAGGAAAGGGTGCATTGCACCAAACATCAAGCAATTGGCAACTGGGGTACAAATGACCAATGGGGGATCAAGATAAAACAACCAATCAGAACAATCGTATAATAGAACCGTAATTATTCCTAATCTAATACAATGGATATCTGTCTAAGCTACCCGAACAATAAAAACTTTTAAAACCCGTCAAGTCATAGTTCACTTTGATGGATCCTCTCTCTCTCATCAGGTGCAGGACTCTTTTTGTACATTTTTTCTTCATTTTCCTTCCACACGGTGTAACTTGCCGGGCGTTCCCCGACAAAATCTTTCTTGGGGAAATCCAGTAGACATTGCCTTAATTTTATACCTTAGATTCTAATCTTAGAAGTATTTTCTCAAGGTTTTGGTTTTTGAAAACTAAGAGTTAAATACAGAGTCAGCGTTAGTTCACTTGTAGAATGATAGAGTATACCTGGCCTAAGTAAAAATTAATTTAATTTCTGTTGACAGTACTCAACTTAAAATGTCTAACGGGGTAAAAAATAAAGTATAAATAAAAATATTTGTAAAATATTTGGCCAAAATTACATCAAGTGTTCCCTTTTAACTGCCTGAAAAATTGTACAATTATCTCATTCAAGGTCAATATGAATAATGCCATTTCACATAATTGATTAAAGGTGTACTAAATGTGTGCTTAAACCTTCCATCTGTCATCAAACTTCTATCCAAGATTCTCTATAAGAGATTATGAATTTGTTTAGATGTTATCTGACTGGTTCTCTGATTTTAAGATGAATTTGAATGCTGTTTGGAAGACTTTGGTACTTTGCAAATTCAGGATCATACACAAAGCAAAACTGGAGTTGTCTCAGATAGTTCAGACTATCAGAGATATGCTCTCCAAATAGAATTTCAAGTAAGCACATCTTTTGTTGTATATAGAAAGTTTTACAAAGGAATTCTGACGTATGCTGTGTAGTTTAAACGGAAGATGAATGTTTGAAATAAATTTAGTGATCCCTTATTATTTAACCAAGTCTCAGAAACACTGGAATGTTTGAATCATCATATAATTTGCATCACAAACAGTTATGGAGAAATTGCTTTGGACCTAATAGATTAATTTTCTGGACTTGGAATGCTTACTTGGAAGTAGTTAGAACACCTTACTGTCTGGGAGTAAGCGAATCTCAGGCCTGTTCCATTTGTCAAGAATTATATATGATATATCATTCACAAGTGTACCAGGACATATTCTTGTAACTGTCTATATTAATATTTTTTTTGTGTGATAATATATATTTCAAATATACTAAAAAGGAACACTGATATTAAAGGATATCCATTATTTCATATTTTTTTAAAATGCGTTGCTGCTACTACTGTTTTGGTCTCCAGGATTAATTAAATTTTCACTACACAGTAGTTCTCCTGCAACAGTAAAAACACACCTCTCTTTGCTAGATGTATGGTAGCTCTTATTAGTTGTTATGTCATGCCAGCATTTCTTCCTCCTTTAGTTTCCTTTTTTTGCCTGCAGCACTGATTTTCATAGGTATGGTCTCCTGGATTTTTTTGGTTGTGTTTGATTTATTCTCATTTATTAATTTCCAGCTGCTTCCATATTTCATATGTCATTGGTATTTTTGATATCTGCCTTCAGAGCTTACATTTTTTATACTTTTTCTTACTGATGCCTCTCTCCTACATATTGGCATGCCTTTTCCTCCTTCTTTTTGTAAAAGTTTAAACTATTTAATCCTACATTTAGAGACCATTTGAAATAAAAACACATATAAAATTACCTTTAAAACTTAGTTAAAACATTAAAAAATTAAGAATTTATTTCCTTTCTCCCAATTCTCAATATTTTTTCTTGAGACTATCCATCTCAGTTTATATGTGACAATTTTCACTTAATAGTTTTTAACTATCATAAAGAGGATTTTTCATATAGATTTCATGTAAATTCTATAGTTCTGAATTTTATTTAGTTTTGTCTTAAATTCACACTACATGAATGCAGAGAATATTGAAATTAATGCTACAATAAATGCACTGTGGTGTTTTCCTAAGAAAGTTAATATAAAATTTCAATTAATATTTTAATATTTTATACCAACACCTGACTTTCCATGAAAAGCAAAATTAAGCCATTCCTATCAAAGAAATTTTCCTGACACTTTGCAAGAATTTAACTCTAAATTTATATCTGTCTTTAGCCCTTCTTCTTTAGGATCTGGGGTGCATTCTTCAACCATTGTTGAAGTCCAAAGATACTCTCCTGCAATAGAAACAATCTAATAAGAAAACAACACCAACTTCATCAAGAAAAACTGGCATCAATTTTAAAATATCACTGCCTATATATGCATCAAAACAGTCTGATGACCTGGTGCTTGGAATCCTACTGGTTGCTGCACTTATATACCTGTTACCTTTCCATATATTTCTCTTTTGCAGGGAACAAAAAGAACACTTAAGTTTTCTTAATCTACTGTGCATTCCAGTCTAGTAATGCACATTTCTATGGAGGGAAAGGTTGTAGAAAGTGGCCTGAAAAATTGAAGGCAGAGAGAAAATTTACGGAACTGTAAACAAAACAAAAGTTGGGGTGGAAGTTGGGGGGAAGAGACACGGTAGTGGTTTAATAGTCTGAAAAAAATCCCAAGCACTAAAATCCCATCTATAGGTATATGCATAGAGAGGAAAAGAATAAAAGTATGACTGCTGTTAGTAGACCTCTACAAGCAGGGTGACCCTTTCAATATTTGAATCATTCTTCTTCTGCCTTTATATTTCAAATAAAGTTGCAATAGACTAACAAGCCCCCCAACATCAACTGAGCCAAATATTTAGGTTGATTTTTCACAAAATCTCCAAACAGGAATAATTTCTTGCTACCACCAAAAGACAAAGTTTTGCATCCTCCACTTGTATAGATTGCACCAGCTCCGATGATCAGCTTATCCTTTTTATCAGTTACTTTAGGCTATAAAGTACCAGAAAGCTAGATTAATGACAATTGTTTTATTTTACAGTTATTTAGCTGGGTCTTTTTTTACTGCGGGGTCAGATAAGCAAAACCATCTCATTGGGAAGGTGAATGGAACAAGAGAGGGAAGGGGTTTTGATGAAAGTTTTGAGCAATGATGTCATCTTAGCCATCTCAAAGGTGCTTGCATTTCCACTGCTTCCCTACTCCATGAAAGTAGCAACAATTTTGAATCAAGTGAGGATGCAAGGGCTTATAGTGTATGTATATTGACCACCGAGTAATGAGGAGCAAAGCTTTTCAATCTGCAATCTCCCCAGTTGTCAGGTCATAGTGTCAAACAGAATGCGGCATTACTGCCTTTTATGCAGCTGTCACCTGTGCTGGATCCTCTCTGGGTGAAGGCTAGCACAGGGGTTGTACATGCTGCTTGAATCATGATAATCATGCTGGTTAGAGCACTTAAATGAATTCTTGTGTCTGATAAACACTAAAGAGGGCCATAAAAGAAGAATGTACTGAAAGCATATTTGTAAATAGATACAAGTGTAATAGGCCTATAGAAAAAGAAGGTAAAAGGTAAATTTTATCTATGTAAATATAAGGTTTTGATTGTGTCTCTCCATTCAGAAAATATAAAGGTGGAAAAAGGTCCCTCCAAAACACAGAAGCAGGTGAATATTAAGGCAATGTAAGCAATATTATGCAACTGCTCAGTCTTTGAGTACAGGCTGAACCAAGCAATCAGTAGGCGTTTGGAATAAATATACATCTTTGCGCAAATCTGAAAGAACAAGAGACTTCAAATTTGGGAAATATGATCAATTGAATGAGATCTGAACTGTAATTCTACAAGTTTCTCTTGAAGACAACACTAGCTTAAGTGTACTTTGCACCAGTCTTTCAGTCTCACCTATATATTTAAATTATGTTTAAAGAATAGCTCAGATCACAAGGGAGATCAGGAGGTCTCCAGTCCAACCTTCTGCCCACAGTATGATCACTTTTGAGATCACACCTCCAGTTGCTGAGGAGTTTGTCCACCTGGGTCTTAAAAGCCTCCAAGGATGGAGATTGCACAGCACCTCTGGGCAGACTGCTGAACTATTCTCAGGGGTAAAACACTTTACCTCATAACTAGCCTGAACAACTTTTTTCTCAATTTATGCTCATTGTCTCTTCAGCCTACCTAGGACCCTCTGAATAGCAGCCCTGCCTTTAAGTATATTGACATAACCCCTGAGTCCCTCAATAATTGTTTGTATTAGAGGTACATATTACCCCTGCCATGCAGAAGGATTTATATTTCTTGTGTGTGAAATTTTCATAAGTTTCACAAAATATGAATAAAGATGTTTCTCTAACCTGTAAAATATTCAAATCTCGCTTAGTACCACCACCACCTTTCCCTTAGATGAGACTTTTCCTCACAAATGTTTTAAGATTTAATTACTTTTTCTTCATCTTTAGATTCCATTAATAGGGAAGTTGAAGGATCTGTGCAGGAGCCCACTGTTAAAAGTTTTTGACTTTCTGAAGTAACCAACTTTTTTTCCAGCTGTTTTGGGATAACTTGTAAGGTTTGCAAAGCTCTAATTAAGACATGACTTCAAATTTCACCTCAATTATTGTTTGCCAACGCTTCCTCCTCTCTGGTATATTTGCACAAATTATAAAGCCTTAGTTCAACAAAAATCTTTTGTTCTACCCCCAACTAAAAGAGAGTCATGCTTGCAATTTTTCCTCCATGCTTTAAACTCAAAGGTTAAAATACAATGTTTAAATGGTGACAGAAAAGTCTCAATGAAGAAATTGGGGTCTTTGACCTCAATCTCTGCTGCTTGGAATGGGAGGGGGAAGAATCCCTCTGTGTTTGCTAGCTGAACTACAGTAACCTGCACCTGACAATTTAACCTATTAGGTTTTGAGTATTTTTCAGATCAAATCAGACAGAAGCATCAACACATTGCAGTAAGTTGTATTTCATTTAAAACTAAAACCAGGAAAAATCCCAACAATTTAATTACAGAATTAACTATGTTTGCTGTGAAAAATTACATATAATGTACATTTTAAATAATTTATTTTCCTACCTCCTAGATGAGTCTCATTGTATTTCCATATTAGGTTTGGTTTCAGCTTATAGTGGTCATAGAGCAGGCAAGGTAGTTACTGATATCAGAGTAGACAAGTTGAGAGGGAAAAATGACTACATGAGAGTCAGGAGTAAACTGGAAGTAAAAATCATTGGCTTGAGAACCATTTAAAATCCCATTAAAATTGTGGAAAGGGTTTGACTTTTTTAATACTACTGTTCAGTCTTTGTTGTCTGAACCACAGATGGCTAAAACACTGAAGTAAATTCATAACCCTAAGACAAGTTCTCTGTACTAATATACTAAATTTTATATTTCTAGAAAGAAAATTGTGTAATCCATGCCTAATTTTGCAACCTGACTTGATAAATTATGAATCAGAAAAAGGGGAGGAAGGACAGGTATTTATTAATAGCTAATTTTTCTTCCAGATACATTGAAATACTTCAAAATGTATATATATAGTGTGCTAGTGAAGCAATTTTTTTTTTTCCTAGAAAATATGTTAAAGTTCATTATTTCAACAACTAGCTTCAAAGTTTTCTGACTCCTTGGTTTAGACTTATTTCCTTTACAAGCCTTCATGGCACCTTTACAATGAAATTTGGCTGCTGAGTTAAACAGTAATTATCATAGCAAATGAATGACTCGTTGAAATTCTGCTGTGCATCAAAAAGTAAACACAAGTTTGTAAAAAGGACAATTATCTAATTTAGTCTCTTTTGTGCAGCTTTTCTTGGTAAGGTCAAAATTAAATACACATTATGATAGCATAAGAAGTTTTATTTGATTACTACTAAATTGTTCTTCAAGGCTTTCCACGTAATTTGTACACATATGGAAGGGATGTCTTTTTTCATCCTAGCATCTCTTCAAAATTGTAACTAATGTTTTCTGTCACAAGTCTCTTTATAGGGAATTCACCATTTTTGTATCCAACAGTTTATTCATGCTTCCTGCACAGCTTGGAGGTAATAACTGGGAACACAGTAGATTATGAGACAAAAAAGAAGAGTGGGAACTTGTTGGAGGAGTGCACCTTAAGAAAGTCTGGTTACTGAAGTAACTGGAAAATTAATACCACTGGCAAAAAGTCATTGGGGTTCTTTTTTTGTTGTTGTTGTTTGATTGTTTTTTTATGTTGTACAGATATTGGTTAGGAAAGCTAATATTTTTCATTATGTTTCGAAATTAATACTTGCTTGAAATATCAATATATTAGGAATAATATTCCTCGCTCTTATGCCTTAAAAACTTCTTTCACTGTTCTGTTTATACAGCATAATTATTTTGAATTTTCAATGTCTTTATGTTATTCTGCAAATAGATATTTTGAAGTCATCCTCTTAAAAAAATGATAAAACCAGTGCATTTCACTTTTTAATTATTTTCTACCTTCAAACATAATTAGCAAGTGATCTGCAATCAGCATGAACACTTCCTTTGCTCTAGAATTCTTTTACAATGCGGTCACATATTCTTCAAAGTTGTACACAGGACTTCCAAAATGTGGTGTCATGGGTTTTATTTAACAAATGAAAATAGAGAAGGGTCACAGTTCAAATAAACTTAGACAAATATTAGTATGATCAACATTTGTTTCATTGTAATGTTTTTCAAGAAAGGGATGAGCACAAAGAACAGCATAAAGAAGGCTATGAAGAAGTCCAAAGAGAAGAGCAAAATAGACAAGGTAGGCAAATTTTTAAAACAATGTACATGTTTTGATAGAGAAGAGAAATGGAGAAAATTAGCTGGAAGAACATGAAAACAGAATGAATAAGTGTTATGCAATTTATGGGGAAAAAGATATGTGAAGGAAGAAAGGAAATGGGAGAGGCAGAAAGAAAGGGAAGAAAGGAGAAACTTTAAATTAAGACTACGATAGTGGAAGAGGTATGTAAAAGGACTATAAAAATACGTTGAAAATAAATATTTTATTTCTAAACTTTACACTTAGAGTATAATAACTTATTTTTCAGTAAAAATTCCCCATAATTATAAAATTCCTGCTCCTTTTTTTCCAACTGACTTTATTTTTTCATTTTCCAGAAGTCACTTATGAGCACAGATGTGGTTCATCTAATTAATCATGTTAGTCACTGAAGATAGTAATATGTCTTGGAAGGCATGACAATATCCCTTTCAACTGACTAAAAGGCAGAAAGAAAATAATCTATCCTGTATTACAGGCAACAACATAGGAGATACAAGTTCTTCTACACAGGAGTCAAGATACGAAATTCAAATTCATAAGTCCACACCTCAGGGCTCATTCATAGCATGCTTTTACTTTAGCTGTTTTATTAGAGTATAGAAGCAAGAGTACAGTTTGAAGCTCAGTATCCTAGAACATTTAGGACACATGGATTTATTTGAATCTTTTTTATTTTTTTTGTTAGACAAGTCTGTCTTTGAAGAGACAGAATTTCTTCCAATTTAATAATTAAAAAAGAAAAAACAAATAAAATAAAATACAGAATTTGAATACAAGGCAAAAATCTGAGATGTAAAGAGTAGTACTGTACTATTGCATGATTACTTCCTGTACCATTGTGTGATTACGAAGCACTCTATAGTTCAAGATCTTAATTTTTAAGTATTGTGAAACTTTGCTTATACCAACAGTGGCCAATGTTTTCCAATAACTTATATGCCTATTGGTGTTTTAATACCTTCTACCTGTCACCAGTGGAGATATTTTTCATGACTTCTTTCCCTGTGCTTTTGTATGACGAATGATAATTGACATATATTGGTGAAGGTAAGAGGAATAAAATAGCAAGACAAAAACATTGAGGCTGTGAATCACACATATTAACAAAAGAATTGATTAACCCAGTGGATTTCTCTGCAGACATCTTTTATTTCACCATATGCAATGTACTACCTAAGCAACTGGTGAAAGATGACAGCTCTATAGAGAGTAGCCAGCATTGCCTGGTTTTACAGAACAAAATCCCTCGAAGTTTGGCAGAGAGAATTATTTGATGCAGCCAGGTAAGTTCATCAGAATGCTTTGCATGCATTCCAGATGGCATAAACCATCGCACTGATATGTAATTTGTTCTTTGTGTGTTCCTCTTTGACAAAAGAAACTCAAAAAACAAGGGTATTTTTGCACCACAGGATTCCCCAATGAGCAAAGATCTACAGATTGCACTCATGCACTAATTAAAGATGCTTAATTAACAATGAGAATCTGGAAGAAGTAACCAAGGTGAACTTAAATAAATGCAACAGCTTGATAAATAAATAGAGATCTTTAAACTATGTGTGCAGGAAATGAAATTTGGGGGTTAAAGTAAGGACTTCACTGACTCAAATGGAAGTTTAATTCAGGAAGTGAAGAAATAACAGTGAAGTTGGCTGAGCATTTCAAAGACCAGGTGAGAAGTAAAAATTTGAAAATCTCATGAACTTAGTGAACTACTACTAAATCATGAAGGATTCAGTTATAGAGTAGATTGGGAAATGCTAGGATAAAAGGTTTTATTTATCTCTACTTAAAAAAAAGATAAAAGCATTATATGAAAAACTTCTGAATGAATAATTGTTACAAAAAAGAGGGATTCAATCATTGTCATAGAAAAAAAATAAACTTAAAAGGTGCAGTGAAATAAAAGGAACTGATTAACAAAGCAGATATGTTTAGAAGCCTTCCTCACAAAAAAAAAAAAGAAAAAAAAAACACACAGAAACACCACCCCCAAAAACAACAACAACAAAAAAAAGACTGAATGATCAGAAACTACATGAGCAAGTCAAAAGTGTTTGAGACATAAACATAAAAAATGAGAAAAGAATAAATCAGATCACAATGAAAGTTAAATAAAAAAAAGGAATTAAGAATACTTAGATGAGAGGTAATCTAGATTGAATTGTATTCAGATGGAATTCAATGCTGGTATTTTTGGTCTGTGTTTGGCCCAGCCACCTGTGAGGAGTTGTGCGTCTCCTGCCAGGTTACAGGAAAACAGGCTGATAAAGATGGTCTTCGGCCTTGAAGGAGGCATTTCTGTGTAAACTAAAATTAATTGGGCTCTCATGATTGGTTAACAGCCCTCCAAGGGCACTTGAAGGAGAAAGAGAGGAGGATGACGTAAGCCCCCAGACCCATTTAATAAAGACCCCCTGGAGCATATCACTCAGACACCAATGCCCCCAGACATGCGCGAGAGGGTCCCAGTTACATAACGGGGGGGAGGTGCCAAATACTTTTGCTTGGGTGGCCCTGGCCAAGTCGCTCAGTTAAATGTCATTTGGCCAATTAGATAAAAGGCAGATGGCTCATGTCTCACGGCTCTCTCGCTTCACATGACAGGACAACGTTGCCTATGCCGGAGACGCTCGCCGTTACCTGTGAGGCAGCTGACCCTTGAGGATGCAGCCACTGCTAGGGAGGTCTGGGCATTCCAGGGGTCGGTGAGACAACTCCATGGGGAACACCTGGGCAATTTGGGTGTTTGCACATAGGGGCTTATTTTCTCTTCTCTCTCTCTCTCTCTCGTGTTTTTTCCTGTTTACTTGGCCACTCTTTTGATAATTAAACTACTGTTTGGGTTAAGTTTTCTGCGGTGTCTCAGTTTCAGCTTCCATATCCTTTTGGACCCCCTCTTCCTCCCTGGAACAAGAATTCAAAGAATAAGAATTAAATAATAATTTGTATTCAGGTTTCAGAAGGAACACAGTCAAAATATAAAAGTTGCTGTAAGTATTTTACAAGACTGACCAACTCTGGTCAAGGTCTGTGAGGGAAACTCCCAAATTAATAAAATGAGAGAAGCAATCTATGAATCTAAAATCACAGTAGTTTAACATTAATCACATGTCTAGCTTTAGAAAGGATTTCAAAGAACAGAACAAGTAAAAGCACAAATGTTAATGGAAAGTAGAATAAAATACAATATGGGTTTATCAAAGAACCTCTAGATTAATTTAAAAATTTTTCTTTCATAAGAAAATTATATATTAATATAAGAGATCCATTTTTATGGAATTAAAGATTCTGTGATATGGGAAAAAACATGCAAGAGATCTAGAGAATTCAAAAAATTCATAAGGTCAAGAGGTAACATTAAAAAGGAAAGTTACAGGTTGCTATAAAATTCTTCTGAGTCATCATTCTTATTATATTTTTTAATTGCTATAATACAAATAAGTAGAATGAGTAGATGAAATTTGGTCAGGAAACAATCATAATAGGGGTATTTTTCCAATACCAAAAGAAGTCTGAGGTATCACCTGGGAAAGGCAGTGTAAGAAAAATTCTTGAAATGCAATAGAACAAATATTAATTTCAACAGTACAAAGCAACCCTGGGGAAAAACAGAAACATTAAACTGGGAACTATTCATCTGGAAAGGACCACAGAAGAAAAAGGTACAACCTTGTTAACTGAATATACATATCTAGAGCACACTAAGGTGATGCATGCAATGTATGTTTGTTTTTTACATGTAAAACATGTTTGTAGGTTGCTGAATTAATTTTCATGGAGACGGAAATTGGTCCAGTGACATTATGTGATGTGCTATAGGAGACTTATACAAACTATTGTGCTAGTATGAGTTACCTAAGACAGATGTTTAAGACAGTTGCTTTTCCAGAATTGTGAGCAAAGGGCTGCATAACAAAATACAGCCCTAAAAAGGCCCTGAAGAAAATTAGACTGGGAATCAGATTTACAGGTGATTGAATATTGAGATTGTGCACACAAGTATTGTATTTTCAGCAAGGTTGGCAATACTCTGATATTTAAAATTTAATCAAAAAAAGCAAAAATGTATGAAATTATACTCAATTTAAAGAATAAATGCAACTGCCAAATCAAAAGATCCCTTCCAGTTCTACGGTCTTGTTTTCTCAATAGTTTCATATGAGGCTTTCCTCCAACTTTTTGTATGACTAAAATTTTATTGGTGTTAAATCCGAATCATCTCCTTCCTAGATTTCTTGTATCTATTTTTAAGCAAAGCTAGAATGTTATTTAAGGGTATAGCCCTCTACCATAATTCTATTTTCCAAGGCAGGTTCTAAATTGAAGCTTCCTTTCCTTAAACACTGTATCATTGAATCAGAATCTTCTCTATTAATCCCATCTTTCAATTTCTTTTATATGTCATTCTCTTTACAAAGAATATTAACTCTTTAATTTCATGTTGAAAATATTAACCTCATAGGTATTTTTATTCATTATTTCATGTAAGCATCCTCATGGGAACTACTCAATGAAGTGAAACACATCCATTTTTGTCTATTCAAAGTGCTAGCAATGTCTCTGCAATGAAGTAAAGAACTCCAAACTTTTGACCTGAACGGTATTATACTTACTGGATGAAATAGTCAGATATTTTATTATTCAAATTGAATTTAGAATTGCAAATTAAATGTAGCAGTTAAAAGTTTTCAAAGTCATAATTTCTGAATGCAAGGTAACTGTTGCTCCTTGCCAGTATCATTCTAAAATACAGAGAATGAGTCCACTGAATATTGACTATTTTCAATCGGAAGTCGATCCTATTCTACTTTTACTCATTCTTTTCCCATGCCAGTGTTTCCATTATTCTAAATACATTAAATGTCCTTCTTATCTAATAAATTAATATTACTTATAGAAAATTAACTAGATGTGCTTGAATATAGTGATATTAGTCTAATCTTCAGTTGTTAATCATCTAAAACTTTACTCTTCCCTGTCATAGCAGAGCAGTCTATAAGTCAATACATTTTTTTTTTCTCTTTCAGGAGTTGCATCTCTCAGCCATTGTATCCTCAAAAAGAAATCTCACAGGAACTGGATGACCATGCATAGCTAACATACCAAGTTATGGGAACTACTGGTCCAAACCTTCACTGGCACAGGTACAATGCATCATGAAGTCACATTTGTTCAGGTAGCTGAACCAGACTTTTACTGGGCAGAAAGAAGGAAGGAGATAATAGAGACATCAAATGAACAAATTACTTTAATAGAAGCATAAACACGCTGAGAAAAGAAGAGGGATACTAACTCAAGGCTGGGCAGTCCTGCTAGAACTCAAGGTTCACAACCCGTAACACTGATTAAATGGATGATATTGATATTAGCTGGATGCCAAAGCAGATGACAAGCAGACAGAAAGCATTTCCAAGATTTTCTAGAAAAACTTAAATGAGACTATGAATAATTTTTAGTTCTCAAATTCAGGAGTGAAAACTATATTTTTTAATGTGGATGACTTGATCATATATGAGACAGCTTACGTGGCCTTGCTGCTATTCTTTTTCCACAGAAAAAAACTACAATCAGGTTTGTGGCAGAAAACAGTGTCATTAAAAAAAAATAAAAAAATCTGTTACACTGTCTAAATGGGTATTATTGATTACTTGCATATTTTAAGTAAGAAGGATCTTCTCAGTGATTTATTAAATACTATTCCTATTAACTATTAATTAGCTATTAATTTAAAATATTACTAAAAATATAAAATTAAGATCTATGCTCTTATGAAGTTGGAAATCTGTTTCTTGTGATGATTTGGGGTTCCTCAGTCTGGAAGACTGTATACTCTCTTGGACAGGATGAAGCAAGCCAGTTGCATTGAAAAAAGGAATATGTCCCCTCCTTGATCAGTCAATTTTGCTGAAACATTAGTAAAAAAGTAGAATTCTTCAAATGAAGAATGAATATTTGAAACAAATGAATATTTGTTAGGCAGTTCTACTTTTACTGAGCCCTAATTGGAAATGAACTAGTGAAGAAGAAAATGATCAGATTTTACATATCTAAATTATATCATCAAAGTGCCCCTTTCTGCACAATCCATTTGATTCTAAGTTTATTAAAAACAAAAAAAGCTAATGAGTTCGAGTACTATCTGAAACAAGAACGTTATGGAAAATGTCTTAAATTTATATCCTGAATTTCACAGTCATTTGGTACTTTCTTTCCAAAACAATTACTCTGGCATTAAGAACATTTTATTATTATTATTATTTAATAGACTAAAAGTTAATAATAAAAGCTAGTTACCATGCAGAGGCTGCCATATTACAATCTAAAGCAGTGTTAGGATTTCAGTAAGCTGATATATCTTCCCTTGAATATATGAGGAGCAGGAAACTTTTGCATATTCAAACACATCATTCCCTCTTTGTACCATAAATTGCTTTATGGGTATTTTTTAACTGAATTAAAACTCCTGACTCTCTTAGCACAAAGGTTTACTTTTTTTTTCCTTTATTAAAATGCTTTTTGACAAAGACAGAACAATTCAGTAATTTATTTTGTATCAATAAAATGCAACAAAACAGATGACAACATCATGTGCAAGTGAATTGCACTGATTTAGTACAGTGAAGATAACTTTAGCTACAGTGAGGGTGATTTTTCCCAAATTCTTTTCATATAAACTCATAACAAATAAATATTTGTAGAATCTAGTGCAACTATATTATTAGGAAAAGGATTTTTATTAGGAAAAAGACTGTCAATCCCCAGTATATAATTTCATTTTTTTAAAAAATAACTAATATTTTTTCCTTTCTACCTTGAATTAAATTGTATTTTCCCGTACATGTTCTTCTAGCATGAAAATCACTTCCAGTTAATATGACTCAAAATCATATTAACCATGATTCTACTATGTTTTGAATGGATGACAGTGTGCAAATTTAAATGATGTTAGAGAAATTAGTTCATTCTATTTTCAATGTGTTAAATATCCAAGGTTACAATTTTATTTTTAATGCAAGATTTGTCTTCATATACTCATTTTCATGAGGTAATATTCATTTACATGAAATAACTAATTTTCAAAATAGATATGTGAATAACTCTCTGATTCATGCAAGAGGAAGCAAAATATCATGGAGAGTTCATTATAACATCAACAGTAATATGTAGGAACTAACATTTCTATCTAATTACCACAAATGATGGCTAAGATGTGGTAATTTAAAAAGTTCCTGTCTATTAATGAATAAGGCCCTTTTGACAGTGTTTTCAAATATATTTTGTATCTTAAAATTGCTAATGCAGTTGAAGGCTTTTTGAGAACTTTAATGAGTATTTGTTCTACTGCCAAACATTTGTTCAATACTAGTTTAAGGAAAAACACTTTTTCATATTTCAATAGAGTAAAAATATCTAAAATAGTAGTTACAGGGCTCAGCATGAAACTTTAAAATGGAGATAACAGTATACTCCATCTAAAACCTCCTTAAATATTTCTAATGAATTGCCAATATGCTTAATGTTTCATGGGGCTTTTTTTCCTCAAATCCAAATTAGCAGGAATAATAATAAAGGAATTGATGAAAACATTTCCAATTCATCATTATTCCATTGAAATGAATCAAGTCTTCAAACCTATATTTTCCGCATGAAGTTTGTTTTAATATGACTATATACTTACAGTTTTAAAAACAGTATTTTTTGATAATTTTATTTTTTGTTTCAAACATTTGCTGTCAAAGTTTACGGTAAATAAAATGCAGTCTTTAATAGAAATTGCAACAAATTTTAAAAATCAACAGCGTTGTAAACAACAAAAAGATGAATTGCTGAATTTAAATTATTTTAATTTGAATTACTATTTTTATTATGGACTCACACTATAAAACAAAATAATCACCAGATGTACAAACAAATTGAAGGGGTAGGAAAAAGAACTTTCCAAGAGCAACTGTGTACGCTTCAACAAATTTGCTGTGCTACTCAAATTCTTCCTATAGTTTCTTTCATTTAAAAAAAAATAATAAAAGAGAGATACATTTTTAGCTTATTTTGGTCAGCAATATATTTTGTCACTATACATATGACTGGAAGTAATGGGGTCTCCATGGCCAAACACAGTAATAAACAACTCTATAGCAGTCATTGATTTACATTTATTTATAAGAAACAGTACAATCCCTCTCACATCACAAACCACAAATAATTTTTACAACTTGCTGAAGTCTCAGACACATTATCACAGGATACAGAATGCACAAAACCATGCATCGTGCTATAGAAAGCACAAAATTTGTCAGGAATGCATTAAAGCCACTTTTTCCGCATGTTCAGAGTTATTACCTAATATTATTTTCATTCTTCTAAGACTAAGAATACAGATGGAGGAGAACACTTCCAGCAGTACTTATTTATTCCATCCAGGAAATATTCTTAGTGTTCCCAAATCAAGCTCAGGTCTGGCTGCATAAGCAAAATGTAGAAATGAAAGGCCCTAAATATTTCTAATGTAATGTAACTTGGGTCCTTGATGTTCCACTTTAGCTATGAAGAAAATATCATGTTTCTGGATAAATGAAAGAAAGAAGTAAAGAGAAGGAATAGTCTTGGGGCAGAAAGATTCTTAAGTGCTGTCTTGAATGTAAACCGTTGTAGTGTGAAGCAGTCTTAAGAAATTAAATGCATACAATGAAACTCTTTTCCTGTCTTGTGAGCAACTGTAAAAATGTATCAATTTTTAAAACGTGGCATTGTAGTTTTCAGTTTTCCTTCTTTAAAAACAAGTTGAATATTCCTCCTTAAAGGTGCTTTAACATTGCTTAAATAGAAAATCACTTGTATAAAAGTCAATTCTTTCTTATTTCTTGTAGAAAATGAATGTTGGCTGTCTTTTAATATGTACCTCAGATGGATGGACAGTTCATAACACATAGATAACATTATTAATGTAATTAAATATATAAATATGTAATGGCTTTCTACCAACTTGCTTCATATTTCATGACTGGCAATGTCTTCATTACTTATGAATACGATGGACACTAAATATTTCTTGGAAACAGCAATTTGTTTAAATATTTGTGCATGTTTTTCAAATCTGGGCATTTTAATGATTTATTGTGATGACACATCTAAAGTCATTTAGAAGACATTGAAGACGTTGATGTGTCTGGGCAGAATTACTAAGTTAGAGTAGATGGGAGAGACTTTTCATCATGCAGGTTTAGCCTGTCATGGGAAGAAATGTCACAGTCCACTCTCCCTTGCAGAGCTAGTGCTCTGTGCACACGTACCTAAAGTATCAAAACACTTCAGCTGGTATCATTGGAGTTGTGAAATGCAGTCCTCTGATGCATGGTCACCTCTGTCAGTGCTGGAAACCAGGACATTTATAGGTATAGTTTCATAGCAGAATAACAGACTTGAGGATCAGTGTCTTTAATGGAACCAAGATGTTATTTTGGTTCCAAAATATTTAGTTAAACTTAATCTATCTTGACTTTACACAGGTTTTAAAAAAATTCACATTGACCCCCTAGTGAGTATTATGCGTCATGACTCATAATAGGCGATTATTGTTTTTCTTCAGCATCCCACTATGGGAAAGCCTTGTAGAAATTGCTGAACCTACATAACAGTCTGGTTTGATTTTGTAATCCCATTACAGGAGACATTTCTTCTTTATGTTTTCTTCCATATTTCTTTGTGCATAGCACAGTGCTGCACTGTTCACTGAAAGATAATAGATAAACTATATTTACATTTCAGAATTTAATTTTTGGCAATAAATGTTTCTTGGAGCAACATTTTGTCATGCTTTTAAATATATCTATATAAACCCCCTGGAAAATACTTGTGCCTGAAGTTGATTAAGAACATAATTTTCCAAATGCTGAAATTAAAAGGAAAAAATGAAAACTGGAAGATAGTACGTTTCTTTTTATGGCATTCCTAAGTATAAAACCAGCATGTAATATGTAGCAGTTGCCATAATTTTGCCATGTCTCTGAGCAGGAGTCATAACAACTAGCAAACTGCAAACATAACTAGTTGATATAAGAAATGGTGTCTACATTTTATTGAAAGACATGAAGACAGCCTTCTGCAGGGCTAAAAAACTGGTGTGTTTCATGTCTATTATATTACAAATAAGGTAATTTGGTCACTAGAAAAAATAAATAATCTCAGCTACTAAATTTTATCCCATTTACTGAAGCTAGGAGTCAATTGCCGTAACTATGATAATTGCATGTATTAGCAAATGTTGACTTTATTAATTGTAACTATTAAAAAAAAACCCCAAACTAAAATCCTTATTCTATACTTCCCTCATTTTTTGTAATAAAGTTGTCAGTAGAAAGTCAACATAAAGCAAATGTAAAATGCTACTGAAACAGTAAGTTTATGTTTTACGTTCACTTCTCAGTAATTTTCCATAGTGCAACACAGATGTCATAAGATAAAGTACGAAGGTGAACCAAAACCAAACAGAAGAATTCTAATTCTTTATAAACTTACTTTCATGTATGAACTCCATGATAAAGCCTTCCCTCCACCAAAAGCCATATACCTTAAAAGAAGGGAGTTTTAGAAATAGCTAGGAAATTAATGACACATCCTTAAGGCAACAATTGCTAGATAACTTCAGCCCATAGCTGAGGATTTGGGTTGTCCAAGTCCCAGCTTTTGATTCAGATATTGCAGAAGCAAGGGTTGGGGGTGTCATTCATTCCTCATTTTTTTACAATCTTTACTACCCAGGAAATGACACTAAGTTGCCCTCATCAAGTTTTATATTTGATTTATTTTCTCTCCCTGTACCAGTAATTCAAGTAATTTTTGTTGTTTCAATCACTTACTCCCCTGGATATTACAAGTACAAAGTCAAATGAAGGAAAAAAAATCTTCTGATCTCATACTGTTGTGTATAGTTACTTGTTTCAAATGGGGAAAACCGGCAAATAACAATACCAAGTACAGTATGAAACGTTACAAATTAATAAAATTATTACAAATCTTAGGTGTCTGAGAGTGCAGAATGTACATAGGACAATCATAGAACAATTCGGGTCAGAAGAGGCTTCCAGAAGTCACCTACTCTCATTCTTTGCTTAAAGCAAGTATAATCAAACCAGGTTTCTAAGACTTCTGACCAGCTGAGCTCTAAACATTCCCAAAGTCGGAGACAAAAACTGTATAGGTCCACTTCAAAATTTGATTACCTTAAAGGTAAAATAAAACAAGCAAACTAATAAATAAATACTTCCTAATCTATACTTGAAATTTGCCATATTTCGGTTTCTGTCCGTGGCCTTTTGTCCTATCACGTTGCACTTTGAGAAGAGTCTGCCCTGTGCCTGTCCATACCCATGGCTGAAGTAGTTGCTGTCCTCAATAACATCTCCCAAAGCTACCTGTTCTTCTGGCTAAACAGGCACTTCTCTCAGCATTTCCATGCATGCCACGTGCTTCAGTTCCCTGACCAGCTTTGTGGCCCTCCACAGGGCTCATTCCCATACATGAATGCCTTTTCCCTGGTGGGAAGCCCAAAATTGGAAAAAGAGTTCTTTAGAAAACAGTCCCAAATGAAACATTATGTACATTTAATTAATTTAATAATTCAAATTCATGGAACTAAAAATAAGCTTGAAATGTCTTCAGTTTGGATTTAAAAAGTGTAATACTTCCACATTGTAGATGTCAAAGCAATTCCACCAGCTGATTCAGCTTGAATTTTGGCACAATCAGCAGACTGGCATCTTGAGCACTTAGAACTCAACCAGAATATGAAGAAAGAACAGCTTATTAAGCAAAGAGAATTCAAGGGCAAACAAGGTCTAGTGAGGCAAGAAACATTTTAAAATTGATACTGAACCTTCATGGATAACAATAGAGTGAGCTGAAAAAGCTAGAAAATGTGCTGAGCCATCTCAACTTTAGTGTTTAGGTATGTGGGAAATAATTTGTCCTTAGTAGATTAGAAGACCAATAAGAAACTTATAATTAAAGATGTTCCTTGTCTAGCAAAATTGCATGTTTGGTTTAGACACACGAAAACATATATACAGAACTACTTGCGTGGTTAAATATATAGCCACAAAAATTATCAGAGGGCTGGAACACTTCTCCTATGAATACAGGCCAAGAGTTGGAATTGTCCAGTCTGGAGAAGAAAAGGCTCTGAGGAAACCTTACTGAAGCTTTTCAATATATAAAGGGAGATTATAAGAAAGATGAAGAAAGAGTTTTTAACAGGCCCTATACTGACAGGTCCCTACCCATGGTAAGAGGGGTGGAACTCAATGATCTTTAAGGTCCCTTTCAACCCAAACCATTCTATGAGCCTATGAAATGTTAGTGTGTTGTTTAAGTCATGGCAGATATAGCAGTGAACAAACCAGGCAGGTATAACAATTACTGATAAATTGTATTATTTATTACTATTCACGGTCATGTAAATATCAGGATGTCTTGGTTCTTTGTCTTCAGGAGGTTCCTAATCCTATGTATAGTTAATTCACCAATAATTAAAAACTCTTTGATATAAATACCAATTTATATAAGCCTGGAGCACTCAGTCAAACCAGAGCAGCTAAAGGCAGCAGACAGCCAAAAAAGGATTGAAGGCTTATAACAGAACCCCTGGGACACCTCAATACATGTTGGACATTGCACAGAAAGGCAAAAATACAAACTCTTGTTGTATGCCATTGTGAATCACTGAATCTGAGGAAAATCACCTCCACTGACAACCTCTAAAATTGGTCTGGGAATCCTGTGATTGAAGAGCTAGAAAAGATGGGACTTGAAAATATACCTTGTTTTATTGGAGATTGCATTAGGTAATTTCAGTTCTTTCAAATAATTCTTTTCTTCAGTAGGATCACCCAAAAATATGGTAGTATATATAATTCAGAGGATTAAAAATGCTTGATAAACCTGACAATATAAGCAAAGTAAAATAAAACACACCTTCAAAAGTAATATTTAATTTAAATAAATAAATAAGAATTAGCCACAAGTTCTTTCCATAATATTGGTAGTGTGAAATATCTCAATTAAACATTTTGTCACCTATCAAATATGTCAGTGAAATTACATTTTGAAATAGTAATAACATAACAGGGCAAGTTTGTTTTTTTTTTTTTGATGCATCATTTTTCCCTTCAAGTACAAGAAAAGTGACAATCAAAAAAGTTAAATAATTTTGAACTGTGGGAGCAAGGGGAAGAATAAACTGGATGATAAACAAAAGTGAAAATTATACTATAGTCTTTGTAAAGATTAGATCTGTGGAGATAGAGACTATGAAAGGTGTTGGTTTGGGAATGAAATACTAAATGGAATTGTTCAGTAAAAAATTGTAGCAGCAGAAGGAGAATGCTTATCCACAAAAAAAAAAAAAAAACAAAAAAAAAACCAACCAACCAAAAAAAAAAAAAAAAGAAACCCAAACCTACCACCTGTTGCGCACCTACAGATGTACAGATATAGGTATCCCAAGAGAAGAAAGACTTCATACCTCCTCTGTTGCTGACTCTGTTCTATCTTCAGGGTAAAATTATCAAGATTTCTTAGAATTAAAATAGATGTTCTTGGTGGCACACAGAAAAATCCAAATCAGGAAAGCAAGTGGAACTGTATGGTTTGCCTCTTTTTATTCTTAAAGTTAGCAATGTGGTTGACATGCAGGTAGATCCAGGTAACTTTACCTCATTCATTGATTACAAAGTGGTTTAAAAAAAGAGGAAAATGACCCATAGAGAAAGGCTTTGTAGAAAGCAATCTTTGAAAACATAAAAAGGTTCTGCCTGACTCATGAAAGTCATTTAGATTCAAGTGCTTTAATTGGATGGATTAGCATAAATGGATTAGTTAGCCATGTTTTGCACACTACTTTGAAGATATATAGGCTTCACATTTGTTCCTGAATGGTCTGCATAAGTCATGCAGAAAATATTGTTCTCTGAGTCAGTTAACTAATGAGGTATGATTCCATTCTTGGGTACTAAATAATTTTGATGTAGGTATTATGTGAATTCTGTGTCCATATGTGCCTAAGTGTACGTTTGCTTGTGTGTTATCATTACGTATTTATATAAATTTGTGATAAATTTATTCTTGACACGTTATTGTTATCTTCAACTGTTTTCTAAGAGAGAATACTACATAAATATTTCAATTAATAGACACATCTTTAGTAATTGCAAGATTCATTTTTATGGTGTTTAAATTAGCATGAATCAACTGGTTAGTTGGAAGCATCCAATTCCTTGCACACAGTAGAATTCTTTTATATTAGTCAAGGATAATGTACAAATGTAAAAATGTAATGAAAAAGGATGAGACACTTCAATAAGATTATAGATATACCCAGAGAATTCTGCGTACCTCAATGTCTTCTGCAGGAAAGAAGCAGAGTTCCCAAGCTCTTGAGACTGAGACCAAATGAGGAGTATTTACTACCTCATGTTTGGTGAATTTCCTTAGAAGATGTTCTTGCAACCTTTTTTTAGCTAATTTGATCCTTCTCTGTAGCAAAGCCTTCCAATAGCAAGAGCGTATTTAGTAGACAATCTTTAAGCAATGCATTCTCTGTGTATCCAATTTTCATTTCATGCTTTGTATGCCATTGGCTTTGACCTTGTAACTAATGATAATAAATGCCACACTCCTCTTTGACTGCATCATATTTCAAGGCATACTCTCTAAGAGCATCTCTCAGAAGAACATTACCAGTACATTATGGGACATATTCTTATGCCTCTATTAGCCATAACAGAGAAGGGAGTGAAATTGGACCCTGGGGAACAGTTTAACCAATGTCTTGAGCCAAGAAAAAACAGTTATAATGGTGAGCTAACACCTCACACGTCCATAGAGCTTCAGGGTTCATGCTGAAAGGACAAGGCATCTAGGAGACAATAATGTGAAACTCTGCAAGAATACAAATACTGTTACATCAGTGACAATGGTTGTATTTACAAGTTATACCTTCATTCTGGCACCTGAATTGAGTCCACTCCTGCATAATACCCCTGTAGATATATATCTTTTAATCATATATTATTAGTGTGCCTCATTCTGATGATATGCTACAGTGATAAATCATGAGTGTGCTGCTGCTCTGATGAGCAGTTGCTTCAGTGTGCCATTGAATCTGTCATGCAAATGATGTATTAATAAGACATACTGATGGTGTGTTCTGCAAAATATGGCACTGCCTGGAAAACAAAGGGTTCAGGAACATATTCAATAAGATTTCAAGATAAAAAGTCAGTCAGCACATAGCATGCTAGGGGCTGCTTTTCCAGACACCACAGAATCTTATTTTTCCAAACTATTTGTGATGTTATTCTTTTGCAAGCCTAGTTTGCAGGAAGAGGTGGGAGAAATCATTTTTGAAAAGTAGTATTTCAATTGAGATAAGACAACAAGTATAAAAACAGCTGCTCTCCTTTTATCAAGCACGAGACTTTAATTTGATTTTACAAAGAACATGACACAATAGAAAGTACAAAAATGTATTAATTTAGTTCTACGATATAGCTAAATAAAATAGAGCAGAAAGCTGCTTTGATAGATATGAATTCTACAAACATATTTAACTGTTTACATGAGTAATAATCACAAAAGCAAATCTGTTACTCTGACCCTAAAATCATGTCCATGAAATAAGTAATTCCTTAAGAAATCTTGCAAAAAATTATAATATCTCTATCCCTATCCTTTATTTTAATCTAGATGGAATAGAAGAAAATACTATAAAAATAAAAGAAATTTATGATTTTTCTAAGCATTTCACTAAGTATTAAATTATGATGACAGTTTAAAGGCCACAGAATTTTCCCATTTTTATCTTCTCTTGGCTTTTTTATTTGAAAAAGTCAGTCATTGAATATACCTTTCAATTCTAAACATTTTGGAATACTTTACAAGAAACCATACTAATAGAATCATACCTTTATAGAAATAAAACCAAAGTTAAAGCAATCATAAATATTCCTGCCAAACTCCTGAAACTTAAATTAGGAGCACTTTTATCTGATTCGGGTAGGCATTATGTAGAAATTTCAACTAGCCAAAGTTTATGTGAAAGAATATTTCAGTAGTCTTATATTTTGCAATTCAGCTTTCCATCAGACAATGAAAAGAACATGAATTTACATTGGACACAAATCTGCTATTTTGTCAAAAAAGTATTGAGTATTATACAAGTGTATTATATTCTGGGTAAAAAGCACCTATTTTGGATTATGTATAATACAGGATTGGAAAATGGTACTGAGACTTGTTCATAGCAAAATTTTGCAGCTAGTGGCACAAGAATGGTACTGTTAGTTGCAAATATGATCATTTTTTTTCCAACTGCCAGCATTTGGAATGCATTTAGTAACTCATATGTAAAAATGATTGCCATTATTTTCTCCAGTGAATAATGCCTGCTAATAATAGCTATATGTCTGTTCTGTACTTACCTTCCTTCTTTATTACGTTGTTTATTGTGTTTATTAATTCATTTTTCTGCCAATTTGATAATTTATAGAAAAGATAGACAAATAAAGGCCTAACATGAAAAATCTGTGTGTCCAGTTGTTGTTTATAGATTCAGATTATGCCTCTTCAGTGCAGCATCATAGCTAAGCATAGGGAAAATTAAAAAGATAAATAAGTAAATTAAAGTGAATCCTTGACCCTAAACACTCATGTCTTAATGTTTGCAATGTGTTTAGATTATTGAAATCATTACTTTCTTGGGGTTTGGAGTGTGCTTTCCTACAAATAATAAACACTCTCTGTCTGAATGCAGAACATATTTTTTGGAAGTAAGTTTGACTATTTTTAAGTTTCTGTGAAAGAAATCAATATCATATTAACAACAAAGAAAAGCCTGAAGGAAAAATTGGCTTTGCCTGGCCATAGGCTAGACAGGTTACTGGTGAACATTTAAAACAGCAACTACCTTTGCAATGTATGACTCTATGGGAAACTTATTAATTCATAATATTTATCTACAGTCATTCCTTCTAAAGACCTTTGTGCCATTTTACCGCTTTTCCCTGACAAGTAAAATTTAAAATATTTTGGTTATATTACAGCACAACAATAATAAAACCAAACTAAAATATGCATGACTGTTTCTTTCCAATATAAATATTTACAAGTTCCTTCAAATCTAACACAGTAAATGAAAAGGAATATGAATTATCAGAGACACCAGAATACCAGCAGTGAGAACGGTTTAAAACCTGAAATACAGAGAGAATTTGAAACTAGCTCTATAGGGAAATGGTCTTATACACACTAAAATGTGAAATTCTTACTTAAAGGATGTAAAAGAATGACTTGAAAATTTTAAATTTTCTCTCATTCTTGAGTTTTTAATCAAGGTAATAATTTTCTGGGAATAATTTCAGTTTTGACAAATCATTTGCTGTCAGAAACATTTCAGTGAAAAATTTCCAATCAATCAATCTCTTCGCCAACTCTCTTCTAAATGCTAGCATCTAATTTCCTCATAATATGGTGTCCATCAAAAATGTGTCTGGTTTGTCTCTTGATCTAAAGAGCAGCGGTTTTTTATTATTTTAATAAAAGTTTCAAGATTAGATGAAGAATCTCTGAAAGCAAATCATTTGCTCATTTTTCTCAGCTTTTAGACTCCATCTAAGATTTGTATTGTTCTTGCCCTTGGGACAAGATCCCCAGGAAATTTCTGGGTAAAAAAATGTTGCTGTCCATGACATTTGCCTCTTAACGTTATTTCTGGATGGATGTCTACTAATTCTTTCTTATTTTTGAAGGTTTACATGGTAGTTCTGATAGCACTCTGATTTCCTAGTCCTTGAGAGAGAATTCCTGAAGCTCCCTTTTCAGAAAGACCTAATATCTTTGTCCCATCTCTCCTTGCTGTATCAGAAAGTAGGAAAAGAAAGCAAAAAGTACAAGTTGCAAACATTGTCTAAGTGCTCTGACCATCGGTTGACAGCTGATCTTTTTCTAATACTGAATTCAATGTGAATATTTCTATTTTCCTATAAGCTGATGGAATGGATACTTGAAGAATCATAACTAGTGTGTAGCCTCGATCCAGCTGCAAAAGGAAATATAAAGACATTTGGGAAAAGATGGACAGTTTCTGACCACCAAAAGTACTCATCATACTCCTGCTTTGCTACTCATCTTGATGGCATTCTGAATAATTGTTAAGATTTTTTTTCAGGAGATTTGCACTAGAGAAAAAGCCCTATCAAGGAAAGAAAAAAAAAAGAAAACAGAAGTTAATGATGTTTTAGGATGCAATTAAATTATTTTGAATTCATCAGACCATTACCAAAGAAAGCAGAGTGAGAACTAGCAAGTCACCAATCTGAGTTCCTTTTCCTACAATATTCCAAAATCTGGGGAGGAAAAATGCCAATTTTCTAAGAGTTAGTTTCAAAAATACTTCTAAAAAGGAAATTGGAAAATTATGTCTGAAAAAAATAGCATCATTTTAAAAAAGTGTTGGCATTAAATTCTTTATTTAGCTTAATATCTGAGACTCTTGACTTTTTTTTTCCCCTCATTGATATATTGGGAGACTGGGTGTGTCTGGGCAATATTCTGTTGACAGCTTGGATATCAGGACTCTTTCTCTATCACTGACAATGAAAGCCACAGCCACCCAAATCAAAAGCATTTCTGAAGTGTTAGAAACTGGTGGCTGTTACTGAAGCCTGTTTGTGGCTAATTAAAAAATTCAACAATTTAGGCCAACCCATGGATACTTTCAGTTATGACCAACTAATATTTTCTAACAGAAAATTAGACATTTGAACAATTTCAAAGATTGTCATATTTTGCCAGTGGTTCTATCCCTAAGATTCATGTTTTCTCATACAGTAGAAAGTATTTTGGGAAAACAAACAAATAAAAAGTTAAGAGATAATGCCTAAAGAGTTTTATGCAGAGAATTATTAGGAAGTAAAAATCATACATGAAGGTCCTGCACAAAACTCCCAGAAATTATTCAGGGTATACTTACCATCTTCTCTTTGCAAAACTCAGGCCAACAGTCACAGAGAGAAAACATGTCACGTCTTCATTACAAAACTAGTACATTATCAGTTAATATCACACCAAATAGGATAGTTTACTCCTCATCTTACCCTGAAAATTTCACAAGTATCTATTCAAATACAGTGAATATAATGCACTTCCTGTATACTGAAGAAAGATGCACTGATCTTAAGAAATTACATCTCTGAGTTCCTTATTTGAAGGACTTGACCTTATAATCCTCTCCCATTGAGCCACCCTATGTGATATGATTTGTATTGCGTATTTAAAATAGTTTCTCAGAAGGTGTCTGTTCAATTTGATACAAATATATACAGCAGATGATGTACTTTCAAATGCAATGGAACCTGATGTCTGTACATGAAATGTGATGATATTTGGCTTATATATAAGATATAAACTGTGTGGACACAAGCTGAAAGCTAAATCAAAAGAAAACATTTTGTTTCCAAGAAGTTAGTTGAAGAAATGCTTGCATGCAGATTGGCTAGTCTTTTTTATGCGGCTTGAGTGGCTGCCATACAATAGTCATTCTCAGCAAACATATTAGTCAAGCATATGTGGGAAACAGATTTTTAAACAGAAATTATTTTTTTAATAGTATAGATGACAGCCAAACATATTCAATAGGAAAAACATTTCTCCTTTGAAGGGGAAATAAACAGACTTTCTCTGCTCATTATTGTTTCGGTAAAATTTCTTGTGTACACTAAATTTTCTGAAATTTTGATAAATGCAAGAATAAGAATATGGAAGAAAGTTCTTAGAATGTCAATTAACCAGAAAAGTCCTCAGAAAGTCAATCCTTGGTCAAGCAGACTAACCTAGATACTCAGAAAGGTTCAGTCTTTGCATGAAAGCTACCAGAATAAGAAAAATATTTTGTTATATTTATGAAATTAAACAATATCATATGAGTAATCACTATGATACTATATCAAGAAATTCTCCATTCTTTTAATATTTTTCAAACAAAAATAAATATATGTGGACAAACATTTTGTAATTGACAAAACAACAACAACTGCTAAAATTTTCTTTTTGAAGAATAACACAAATTAACCTCCAAAGAGCAAGATTCATATTTATTGAATGAGCCATTTACATTTACATCTTTTTATTATCTTAGAACATGTGCCTTTTGCATTCATAAAAATATTTTAGATGTTGTTTAAACATAAAGTGGTTTCCATTTTGAGTGCAGAAAGGAAGATAAAAGGTTGCTGGAGACTGCCGATTCTATGGCAA
>JAWWMP010000081.1:96027084-96047098 GCA_035047865.1 Dendrocincla tyrannina
ATAGAGGGGGTAGAATACATAGTTTTGATCACCCCCACACAGTGATAACTGGTCCCTCCTGCTGAACTAGGACACCCATGGAGGGAGAAGCCCACACCTAAGCAGGTACAGCTTATCCATAAGAGACTGCACCCAAATGGAGTGACCACGGGAGAGCAGAGGATCTCTCTTGTAAGGAGGACCCCACGGAATGCAGGGGAAGGACTCAGAGTTACGTTTCCCTTGTCCCTGTGCTGATGACTGTGGTGAGGCAAGCTGTCCCCTTTGCAGCCCACAGGAAAGCCCCCTGAGACAGAACTGCTACTTAAGTTTTGGACTTACATCTGCGAATGGCTGACCCAACAACAACTGACCATAAACCTTCCATTCCCTGTCCCCTGCACTTTTAGGGGAAGGAGGGGGCATGGACAGACCAAGGGGTGGTGGTGGCAAAGTGTTTCTAACCTCTTTCTATTTCTTATTTTTAGTTTTTAATTTGTTAGTAAAAAATCTAAGCATTATTCTAAGTTATGCTTTGCCTGTGGTATTAATCAAAGCTCCTCTTTTGGTTGTTATCTCTAGCCGTAAATTCCTAGTTGTTATTTTCTCTTCCCTCTGGAAGGCAAAAAAGGCTGGGGGGGGGGAGGTGTGCAGGGCAGGGAGGAGAAAGAAAGGCCTTGAAACAGTTTTGCTGGACACCAGACATTTATCCAGAGTCAAACCACCACAATCCCCTGATGCCTACTGGGAATTTTGTTGAGTCTGTGATTTGGGGAAATTTCTTCATGGGAAAGACAACAAAAAAGGATGACAGACTAGTAAGAAATGTTTTACCTGATACTAACTTTTACTTTTCAAAAATGTACCTGTCACAGGATACTTGCTTCTGTGTCTTCAAACAGTAGGCACATATATATATCTACAATCAGCAGCCCCAGAAGCAGCTTATTTTCACTTCTTAACCATTGGCTTCAAAAATACTGTATCATCATGTTGGGTTGTTTTGTCCTTCAAAGAAGAAAATTTTGCATTCATTCATTTTATATTTGGGTCACCAGCTCCCAAACCTCTTTATCTGTGGTCTTTGGGGAAATCTTGTAATGCTTACACCATTTTTTTTTAATTCCCTCCAACACTATCCTGACAATTGTTATCATCATTCCTTCTTTATTCACCAGGGGGTTTTGTGCGGGTTTTGTTGCTTTGTTTGCTTTTCGTGTGTTTATGTGTTGTGTGTTTGTGTGCATGTGTATTTCCTTTTCCCTTTGATAAAGATAAAAAAGAAAGCTATATTGAAACACTGACTAAACTTCTAAGAAATTATGTTCAATTTTTATTTACTCTATTTTATTCAATAACTCCAGCTTTTCTGTCTTTGGAGAGTCATAAACTTTTGACCTATACTGTCTATATACATCATAGTCTTGTTGAGGGGTTTGAAAAACCTAGTAACTCAAAAGGAGCAAATAATATTAAATTTTCTACAGCAGAAAATTTCAGCTTCAATGGGGATATAATTACTCAATATGAATGAGGAGAAATAAGAATACCAAAGAAGAGAGTCACTGCTGGAACCGTGTGGGGTGATTGAAAGATAAATGACTATGAGATGCATTTGGAAATAGAAGAAGTGATCAAAGTGTCTATTTCCTGAGGTCTCCTCTGTGACTCCTTTTTTAATAAGAGATCCCATAGTGCACCTGGAGATGAGAAGCTGTCTGTTTTGGATCAGTGTATGTATGGATTAGTTTAAAATGTACATATAAAATCAATTAAACACTCAACAATGAAAGGATTTTAAAAGTTTTTTGTCTTTCCAGGAACACTGAATCAAAGAATTTACAATTTCTGACTAGAATCCTGTGTAAGTTATAGACGAAGGGAATATGCTAAATGAGGAGAGGTTATGAGTCCAGAGGTTGAATAGAGATAGAATTCAATCACAAATATGGATTTAGCTTGGTTTGTAATTATTACCCACTCTGTTCAAGATATCTCTTGAAAATGGATTTAAAAAATTAATATCATCAGTTGTTAAGTAGAGGAAATTGATAGAAGATCTGTAAAATTTTCTGCTGCACGTCTACCATTGCTAATACTTAAGGTAGGTGCTTTTAATCAATAGTCACTTGCATAAATATCCCTTGCCGGAATTTACTACATCACCTAAACACAGGAAATTTTATTACTGTATTAAAAGCTGACACTGTCTTATAAGAACATTCATCTACCTCACATCACTTTTACAGCACATCAATATTTGAACCTTTGCATAATGTTCCTTATTTTGTATATCATATGAGCCTCATCCCTTCAAGATAAGAAGAATTTCTTCAGTTCTGGTCCAGTAAGTATGAGCATGAGAACTTCAAGATGCTGTTAAGAAACAATGTAGGATTCACAGCTTCCACAGATTTGGAAGGGAGCTGTTTTTCAAGACTAGAAATTGAAACAAATATAACAAAACCCTCTAGTTTTTTATGGGGGACAAAGGCAGAAATGTGCCAGTAATGTAATTATTGGCAATCAGAAGAAGAAAAAAGTGACAAATATACTAATTGCTGCTCAACTTCTTATATTTTTATGTTACTTTAAAAGCAAAATAAAGCAATCTATCATATTAAATACCAAATACAAGATGCAGTAGAATTTTAGTGAGTCATTTTAAACTTGAGATAAAAATAAATTAAAATGAGCAAAGGTCATGAGGTTTTGAGAATGAACAGTAAATTCACTACTGAAGAGGCTCATCAAGTTCATTATGATTCATAGCCGCATAGATAACTTTAGGTTCAAAGGAAACTGAAGCTTGCCTAGCCAAGCCACCTGCTGAAGCAGGGTTAAATTCAAACCAAGATCAAGTTCCTCAGAATCTTGTCCAGCTAAATTTTGAAAAACTGTCAATAATGATAACAGATAGACTGAGAAAATCTAAACCTATAAACTTGAATTTCAACAGCTTGAGCTAAAAAGCCAATATTTTAGCAAGTCTTATGTACTTATATATATATTCATATTTTTTGTGAACTGAGGCATGTTGAGTGCTTAGCCCACATTCACCAATCTGCTACACCTGTAATTCATCTTTAAAAGGGATTAGGTTAGCTTCAGCCTGTGCTGTGAAATAAAAAGTCTTGTGCAGTACAACTAGGTCTTGTAATGCTGAGTTATGCTGACAAGAGCAACTTTAAATGTGTCCGTACTTGACACAATATACAAAAGAAATAGACGCCCGGCAGCATACCAGGTGATTGGAGGAAATGTTCTGACTCAGAAGGAAATTTCAGAAATAAATTAAAGGAATCAAAGGACAGGAGAAAGTAGTTTACATTTTAAAAGTGAGGAAGACCTGATGAGACAGCAAATATCCACTAGAGAAAAGTTATTGCTCAAACATCTCAAAAAAAGAAAGATGTAGAGTATAAGTTATTGCTAAGGAACACTCCATGTTCTGATTTCAGTACAAGCATAACATTTAGAATAGAAGCTGGAAAAAACCCAACTAATTAGTGAAGTGTTAATCCAGAGCCAGGCCAGGTTTGGTAAACTTCTTGCACCATTTTTTTCTCTTTCAGTGAAAACTTTTTCCTACCAAATCCTATTCTTTTTTACCCATAGAAAATTATTATTAAAAATCAAAGGCTCAACAGGGTTATTTTTTTATGCTCTAAGAAATTTTTCCCATCTTTCTCCAGGGAGTTGTTAATATTTCTTAGGTGATAATCACCCCTCCCTATTCTGCAAGACTAAAACATCTTCCTTACTTCTTGTATGCCTAACACTTTATTCTTCTTGATAGAAATCAAATCTGAAAGCCTCTAAGAACAGTAAAAGTAAGTAAATTAAATTCAGAGTGTGATTTGATGTAGACTTTTCCACGTTTGTTAGTTCCCAAGACTTGCCATTGTCTTGGATCATTTGACTCATCTGGTTTATACCAATGGCCTGCAAGTATTTACTGCCATAGCTGAGGCACCCACAAGTTGTATGAGGGACCACAGTAAGAAACACCCAGGGATGTGTGAAGCCAGGAGAAGGTGTATAACACTGACAGTCCCTACCAGTCTGGCCATAGTCTGACTTCAGGTACAAAGTAGTGGCAGGTTCAAAAGTTCAGTTTTCACAAATACATTCTTTTTTTTTTCTTTTAAAATTCAGAACATTAGTTATTACTACAGCCTTGACTCTTTTTCTTCCACTAAGTGGTTTTTGGTTTGTTTTTTTTTTTTCTTTAGGAAATGCTGTCTTCTCTTCATCCATTTTAATATCAAAATAAATATTTTGATTTTAAGTTGCTAAAATCCTAGCTGGAAAACAGAATTGAACAGTGATTGCCAAAAGCAAAGAGGGCAGATTTCTTTTATGGTTATTTTTCTTGTATTGACATAATAAGATAAAAATACGTTTGCTATCCAAACTCCCTGAAATATAATTTCCCAGAAAGCTTCTTCTTTGTAATACATGGCTTTTTATGGAAGTGGCCATTCCTGGGCTGAGATGATGACAACACACAGAACTGTCCATGTGCTCTGTCCTCCCCTGACCCCACAGACCTTCCTTGAGCTCTACCAAGAGGGACCTGTGCCCAGGGAGGTGCACCATGCCTGGGGCTGGGGCTGCCCCAGTGCCCTTCTGCCCACCTGCTCCTGGCTGGGGCGGTGGAATGGCCCTGGCTTCCAGGTTCTGCAGTTTCATGGCCCCTGGCTACCACAGAGCCCTGACACCCTTCTGCAATGGATTAGGAATGAATGAATCTGCAGATCATTTTCGACATGTTTTCCGCCTGTGTGTGAACTTACAGTAGTGTTATCAAAATTAAATAAACACTGAGGAGCAACAAGAAGATGAGAGTTCCTTAATTATTTTCAATTACTTTTAATTGCTGACATTTTATAAGCAGCAATTCAGTTTCCTGAGTTCTCCCCTTGCCCCTCTCTGGATGACATTGTGATTTCTGCTAGTTTTTTATTGGTTTATGTTCCCTCAGTGCTGTTTGAAAAAGATCTTTAATAGGTGAAAAGTTTAAAATCCATTTTAGTCCATTGACTACATGGAGAAAGGATAGCATTTGAAACCTTAGCAGTTTATTTCAAGAAGGAAAAAGGGATAAAGTAAGGCAGCTCAGCAGCAGCAGACTTGAAATCCACCTCGCCAGTGTTGTCTATTTGTGTTATATATAGCCGCTACCACCACACACACACGTCATGCATTGTACAAAAACAGCCTTTGGAACCATTTTAACTAATAAAAAGAGAGATGTTTTTCTGACATAAAAAAGGGGTTGGTTGTTTTACTTCTCTTTGGCTGCTGCTGCTGTTGTTAAAATAGCACAAACATTTTAAGGTAAATCTTATTAGACAAGATGGAGAAGGAACAGCAGATAGAACTGACAATAAAAGGCATGTGGAGTCTTAGATATCATAATCCATTTATAAGTATAGTCATTTTCAGATGAATATTTCTTAAGATGTGTCTTGCAAACATTTGCAAAACTCCCTGCAGTTGTCAGCTAGATTGGTCCCACGTACTTTCCTAAGTAAATGCTGACACCTTGCTCTTTTCTTAAATCCACAAGCCATTAATTACTGACAACTTGCCTTCTGCCTCTGAGGTACCCTGGTGACTCTAAGATCTATTCCAAGTTCAAAGTTAACAGCCTTATGCTATGTCAGGGGTTTGCTGCTGCTGTGGTTGCTTGCAGATAAATAATTGAAATGTTCCACCTATCTCATCTGAAACAATGTCTCTGTTTCATTCTACCTGTGCAGCTCCACACCACTGACAGACTTGTTGGTGCCAGTGTTTCCAGCATTATATACTGTATAGTCATTTATTATGCACATTAGTCAGGATTGAAAACTTTGATAATCTGTTTGTTTCCTGCCAAGACATACTGCAAAAATCACATGGTCAAAAATCACTAAACGATCAGTGGTGGGTTCATTGAAAATGGCAATGAGTCATATTGATTTTCCTGAAAGGCAGAATTTTCCTGCATTATAAAAAAATAATTAAACATTCCTATAACATAATTCAGCAGTTTAACAGTTAGAAAATGCAATTCTTCTTCTACCAAATGTCCATATTTATAGAAAATGGTCACATATTGTACTTCAATAAAAGCACAGATGGATATTTATGAGGCACCAGTTTTCTATAAATATAGAAATTTGGTAATTATCACAGTTGTGCAGAAGTAATAAGCACAGCTGGGGTCTGCTGTTGCATTGTTTCTTTGGCTACAAAGCTAAATTTCAGACTTTCAGGTCCTCTCTCTAATTTTCATCTGTTTTTTTTTATTCTACATGATAAAAAACCAGCTTCGGGACATCAGACTTAAATCTGTGCCTGGTCCATGTCCAGTTGTCAATGGCATGTTTCAAGGCAGTGCAAATAGAGTCAGTATGACTGCTGCTGTGCCTTTGGATTAAGCTACAGACATAATTCAGAACTGAATCACTGAAATGTCTAAGCAAAAGCTGAAACAAAATAAAACAGCACTTCCCTCCCTCTTCCCTCCCCCGCCTCAAATTTCCTAGCTGTTACAATAAAAAAACTATTAAGCGTTACATGCTTTCTTCCTACTTTTTTGTCCCTTTCCTTTTCTTTCCCTCTTTTTGTTGACCAAATGCAAGTGATGTTTAAACTAATGGGTGCTATGGAAGAATGTTAACTATAGTGATAAACAGCTAACCTGAACTAATATTCAGGAGGCTCTAATTACTTTGACATTATTTAGACACATAGGCACCTGGTGGCTAACATTCCAAATTGTCACACGCTAATTAAATGTGAGACATTCACATACAGACTTCATTTAGAGCTTGTAGAGTTTGAACTACCTGACTTGGTAGAAATTGCAGCTGTTGAGGTTTGTTTGTTTCGTGGTTTTTGGTTTTTGTTTTTTTTTTTTTTTAATGAAAAAAAGATATTTAATTGAAGTATTTCTTTTTACTTCCTCTCACTTTATACTCCCAGAACTAACATGAAACTTTTATCTTTTGTCCACTTTTGTCTACAGCATGCTGCAAAAATTAAGAGGGTCAGATAGCTCTTTTTTGGAGTACATCCTTCATGACCTGATACAATAAGAATTTACACTACTTATGCATCCCCCTTTAGAAACAAGGTGTCCCCAAAAGCTGATTGGAGGAGTGGTCTTTGTTGCCCCTTTGCACTGATCTTTCAACATGTCTTGCTGTGCAGAGGATAGTTGTACTTCTTACTGTGAAATCCACTGTAGGTGTATTTCATTCCACATTCTTTTCTGCTTTTATATCCAAGAAATAAATTATCCTTTTAGAATTTCTGCCTTTGACACACTTTCAGTTTTCTGTGAACTACATTGATGGGTAAATCATGTAACCACCAAGTCAAACTAACCACTGAACCTCTACTGAATTCCATATGATTTTGAGGAGTTCTGCAAGATCTACAAAGTACCAAAAGGCAGACTGAATTGTATACTCTTGATAGAAGGCATCTTGTTTAATTTCTATTAAGGGAGACATTTCTGAAACTTGTTCAGAGTCTGTGGTTCAGTTTTGGCATTCTTTCTTCCAAACTTCTATGACTGAAAATTTCTATATGTGAAATTTTAGGAACCACATCTTGATCAATTATTTGTGTTGCTCAGGTTTTGGGGGTTTTTTGTTTGTTTGTTTTCTTTGTCTTGTTTTGTTTTCAGCTTATGCAGAAGGAAAATATGTGGTGAAGGAAAAAAACAGGAACAAAACAGAAATAGAAAAAATAGGGAGTAATGTCAGAATGTGTTAGTAGAAGTGTAACAAAACTCAGTTCAAGCCTTCCAGGAAGGAAAAATGATTTAACAATCAAACCAAATGAAAATAAATAAATAAACCAGAAAACCCCAAGTACTTTAACTCACATTAATACTCATGTTCGCATACTCACAGTCACCAAGACTTTTATTCTGTAGCATCCTCTTCACCATGCAGTGACCAAGGTGCTTTTACAACAGTAGGTGGTCCCAGGATGATACAGATTCCAAGGAATGAATGACTCATCACCCCCTCTGTTTTTCTTAGGTTAATGTCTACATGCCCATTTTGCATGTGTCTGTTATACTCTTCAGAGATTAATCTGTCCATTCTGTTCAAACTCTACCAGCCTTCAGAATTTACTCAGTTATTTGTCTATTGATACAGATGATTTGAAAATCTACACATAAGTGTATCTGAGTCTTGATGATCACCTGGCAATATACATGCTATCAGCACATGCTATTCTTACAGGTGTAGTATTCTTCTACTTTTTCTTCCATTGCTTCTACAGAAGAACAATCCTCTTCATTCTTCATTCACACTAATCTTAATGATTTTATCTCAGTTCCATACAAATGAAAGTTGCAGAACCAATTTTCTTTGTTTCTCCTGTGTCAACTAATAGATTAAAGTCATTTCTCAAAATGCAATGGCACATTTTTTGCACAGTTTGCAAGCAATCTGTGCCAATCAGTAAGCATTACTGCCTGGTCTGATGTGGTAGCTGAGGAATATGCATAAACTCGTAATGGCCTGTGGTTCTCTGATGAGTAAACTGACCATTACCAAAGAATATGAAATTTCTGAAGTATTTCTATACAGCAATGGGTAGATTCTTTTGAGAAAAACAAAACCTCTCTGGAATAAAAGGAAATGTATATGCCTAGAGATAGGAAAGCATTTTCCATTCTCAACTTTCATCTGGACAAGGACATATCAGCTGCCATGGGTCCTGGAACAGCCATTCCAAACTAAAGCCTGGGAAAGATTTTTGAGAACATTTCAGCACATTGTGTACTTGCTAGGTCTCTTCTATATTAATTTTTCACTTTTTACTACAGGGGTTTTCATCTCAACTATAATAATTCTTAAAATTCTTGTGGATATTAACTTCGTTATCTCACCCATGCCCTGATATATCTCTCAAATTTTCAGTGTTTCTTTCAACTTCATCATCTTCTTACCTAAAATATTGATGTAGTACTAGAAATCATTCACATAAATTTGTTGTAATTTCTCAAAGTTACAGCAGAACATGTATATTTTATATTTGCTACAGTTTCATGTAAACTACAATTATTACCACATATGAGTAAAACTGGGGGAGAGGGGAGGAGAACAAAAATGGTAGATGATTACTCTCCATTATAGTGCTGAAAAGCAGCCAGTCACATATTCCTTGTCAGTAGACCTCTACTTTCAATCTATGAATGAACAATATAAGTATGAACGAGAAACAAACAGTCACATCTTGTAAAAGCTTTTTTGGGACCAGATTCAGTTACAAGCATACAAATCCCATTAAAACTGCAAATCTGCAGTTCTTCACTGTAAACCTTCGAGTATGTGATAAAGCGACTAAGGTGCGGTAAGATGTACTCAAAGATTGAGAAAGATTAACAGGTAGATGTTCCATGTTAATTCCATGCATTGTTAGATATTTTAGTCCACTAGCACTCTGAGCAAAGTCCTAAGAGGTACATCATCCAAAAGTAATACAGAAGGAATCTAGTTTTCTAAGACTTGCATAGGTTTTAGATAGGTCTTCTGCAGAGGTGATTAAGTAGCAGTTTTATAGGTTTGCTACAAAAATGTAATTTTAAATGGGCTTGAATGCATTGATAATCCATTGGAAAATTTTATGCAGTTTGAATATTTTAATACTTGTCTGAATTCATAATTAAAAATTGATTAATGCTGTTGCAAACACTGGGGGGGGGAGGGAAGTGAAAACTCATGTAAATGCATGTGTTACTTATTATTCCATATTTTATTATTCCATGTTTTCTTACTTAAGCATCGATAATAAGGAGAGTCTTCTGTTTTCTTTGGTCTGATCCCACACTGCCTTAGGTAATCACCATCTTTTGTGAAGTGTGAATATGATCAGAATAGTAGCATTTTACATGCAAACTGAAAAGCTGTAAGAAATTACACAGGCTTCAGGCAGTAAAGAATTGGATTACCTGGCTATGCTGGGTTGTACACTACGGGCTAGTACCCAGTTTTGCAAAGGTAAAAGATGTGAGGAAGATTTATAGAAAGCTGTTCTGTCAGGCAGTGAAACTTTAATCCCATTCCCCTTCTTGGTCCTCCTTTCTTATCAACATATTTTTGTTCTTGTTTTTACCAACATACAGAAGTACAGATCACTCTACAAGAAGCAGGTATAGAGATTGCCTGAAGACTGCACTTACTTTCCTGGCAAACTTTTGCTAGTAATTATTAAAAAAGCCTGTGTCAAGGAAAAAATCTTCTAAAATAACTAACTGCTACTGCTAGATATGTTATGGTTCTGAATGTCTTTCTGCACTGACTCATCCCTTGAAAGTTACACCTGCTTTGGGGAATTACTGTTCAGAAAGACACATTGTGTTACCTCGGAAACAGCTGCCACTGCATGTGTATATTTAGATAGAAGGTATTTCACTTCCTTCACATTCTGTCTGATCCACCATTTACTTTTTATTTAAGCTGTTAATGCAGTCAGTCCTTTGCTACCACATCTGCCCTCTTTCACTCTAAGGCTACCCAGATGCAAAAGATAGTTCTGCAAGAATGCATCTCTGGTGACACTGCCACATTTCTGTTATATCCAAAATTTCTACAGGAGAAAGAGTAAAAGAATATTATTAACATATTTAGGACAAGAAGGAGAAATTCTATGCACCCTCTTTAGAGGATTCAATATTTCATTAAGACAGGTCAGCTAATAAAATCACACAAGGTGACTTCATTTCCTTTCATTTCACTTCACAATTGAGAACAAGGGGATTTGTCTCTAAGACAGATACTTGGCAGGAATGAGGTATAGCTAGGTAAGAAGGAGACTTATGGAAACTTATTTTTGTTACTGGAATTAAACTGTTGTGTGGCCTTGGGTAAGTCACTTAAATTTTATCTGCCCTGATTCTTAGCTTTCCCTGTGCCAATAGAGCTCTAATAGTTGACTAAATCCTACTGAGCTTCAAAAATACTTTCAATTTTTCACACATAGCACATAATATAGAAGAGAAATTTTATCACTGTGATTTTTATTTTCATTCTCCACTGACCTTTCCCTAATTAGGGAAAAAGTTGCAGTACTGATTTAAAGGTAATATGATCCTGCTGTCAGTGAATCTAATATTATAAGGCATTCTGCTTTCCGTATATGAATATTTACTTCAAAAATCTGTATTTTGTAAAGTTATTATGTAAAAATTAGTGCCTTAAAACAGATAAAATAACTGAGAAAATATAACCTACAATTTCCTGCTACTTTCTTATCATGATAGAGAAAGCAGTGAAGAAGAAAAAGATTAAGAACAAAAATAAATATTGTCATACAAGTCTGTTTCCATACTGGTCTATATTTGTTTATTTATATAAGAATAATAAAACTGCTGATTAAAATTATGTTTACTCCTTCAGTATTAAAAATATTAATTTCTATTTCTATAATCTCAATTTAGCTTTTTTTTTTTTTCTATCTGACAGAACCTTTTTTTTTTTCCCCCACTTCTCTTCTGGAACGCTGTACAGAAAAAGTACTGGAGATGTCTTCTGAATGTCTGGCTCTTTCCTGTACAGGGCTATATATAGAGCAGCATCAGTCATGATAACTTAGTGATAAAGACTTCTGCTTGCAAATATCATGAGGCTATTCCTGCCAGGGTGAGCTGTCTTTTCCCAATTAACTACTGGAAAAGTGGTCTTGAGTGACATACCGTGGGGCATTGATAACAGGTAGTTTCAGATAGTCAGCCAGAAATGACAGAAACTGGGAAAGGTGAGATAGTAAAGGGGGGAAAAAAGACAAGTCAGAGTAGCTTAACTAAAACCAGTGATTTTGTAGGTATATACATTTGCAGTGTTTAAGACACTAACATCTAGTATTTTGTTCTTTACATTACCAAAATTATAAATTTTCACACCCAGAATGTTGCTTTAAGACCACAGAGAATAAGAATTACACAAATTGTGGTATTATTTCTCTTATCACATAGGAAAAAAGAGTCAATAACATATCTTAAGCTCATAAATAAATGCAAATAAAGAAAAAATAGAGCTTGCAGGACAAAAAAACCCACCAACAAACAACAACAACAACAGAAACCAAGCAAAACCAAAAAACAAGCAAGCACACAAAAAAAATCTATAGCAATAGAGGGCAGTGTTCATCAGTTATAGACTGAACAGCATCTTCTTGGATAGGCACCAGAAAATCTTAACTCACAAGTCACAACACTATGTTCTTTCCACAAACCAAAGATTTCAGTATTTCAACATGAGATCAAAAGCTACAAAAATGTGCAGAAATATAGCAGAGAACGTCAAGGACATTGACACTGTCCTAGATTACAGGAAGAATGTGAGCACTTGTTAGATGAAACCATATAAGTAAGGACACTGATAACACATAAAACCAAATCTCCAATGTTTTCTGCCAATCAGTCTGGGATGACTTCCTGACTATTAATTTAATGATATATGATGCTCACTCCAGTATCTAAGCATGAAATACCATGTTGGCACTTGAAAAATGATCAATATTGCTAGAGCTACTTTTGAACCTGTACAGTAGACAGTGATCAATCTCTAAATGCATTTTGGAAGGAGAATGAAAGAGGGAACACCAAACCAAGAGCCAAATTATTTGTCTAGGAGACATTTAACTTCTGTGTAGTACCAAAAAACATGGTTCACAATTTTCATCAGTGAAACACTTAAGTTTATTTCAACAGACTTCAAAAATTTAAATGGGTTGGATACACATAATCTTTGAACATGAGAAATATGATTGATGTATTTTATGTGATCCCTGTTTCTCTAATCTTTTCAGCTTCAGTGTTAAAGCCAAAATATTGAAAAAGCTAAACTTAGGACCTTTCTTAGAAACACCCTTCTGACTGTGATGACACTATTTGTGACCCTTTCATAATTGTATGGTGACACATAGTATTGTCTTCTAAAGCAGAAAATTCTTGTCCTTCTTCTATTTTCACATCCATAAAGAAAGTAATCTTCCCTCTACATTTGTTTTATTTGGTCTTCTAACATGATTTCATAGGGGTTTTTCCATTTTCATCTTTTTTTGCATCTAATTCAGGTAAATTTCATCTTTATCAGATGAGTAATATTATATAGAATATTTAGAGTAAGATCCCAACAAAAATGCAAAATGGGAGCAATATTTTCCTATCTGTACAGAGAATTGCATGTTTGACATGTTCTAGAATACCATCAACATTTTCACAATTGTGTCACAGTCATTCTATATCTCAACAAGGCCTTCAAATTTTCCTTTCTTTTGCTGCACACAATGGATATAGTTTACATTTATATGCTCAAATTCTCATTAATCATGTAGTATATATCTTTGGAATTTTTGTTATTTAATTTAGTTTCATTTCCATTGTTTTAGCTCACAAGTTCATCTGACTCTTCCACTTAGTGATCAGGTCTTCTTGAGTATGGATGATACTTTCCATTTTCTAACACCTGCACATCTCAGGGTAGCCATTTACTTACTGCATAAAAGTCTAATGAAAATATTAAACATAACTATCATAAGAAAAATGAATGAGGAAAATCAGTTAAATCTCTTCACAATCTGATCTGTTCAATGCAATGTTTGTCACGTTCCTGTTACTATTAGTGATTTCTAATTAATCTAAGTTCATTTGAAATACAGCTCTCTATAAGGAACTATATGAAGTGGTTTTGTAAATCCACACAGATTGGAATTGACTTTAATGGATTAGCTGCCAGAAAATATGCATATATGTGTATTTGAAAAAGACATGTTTATGGAGTTAATTTAGTGTGCTAGAAAATAATTTTGTAACTTAAAGGTCTGCTGAGTTCCATGGATTTGGTAATTTTTTTCTCCGAAATATGTTTCTAAGCCATTGAGGCCTGTTATATACATAGATCTGATGTACATACAGTGTTGTAATTTTTTTTCTCTTCATTCAGAGAGTATTGCTATCATTGATTCATAGTACTGGGCTTTCCATTTCAAGTGATGACTCTTTCAAGGTATAGATCCTTCAGGACAGAGAGTAAGGGACTATCCTGATTTCTTTAGAATTTGAAGTCTATTTTTTTTTCCATTTCCTATACCTTGATTTCAGTTACATACTTCTTTTTTATTGTTGGTATTTTTTGTTTTGTTTTATTGGTTTGTGGGTTTTTTATTATTATAATACATTACCTTTCTTTTCTGTATAGAAGTCACATTAAAAAAAAAAACTAAGGCAAAAGTATTCCTTTAGAAACTGGAATACATTAACCTTGATCTTCCCTCCTTTCAGAGCTTGTATTAATATCACTTTTCTTCTGTTTCCTATCCCTGCTGACCCTTTTCTATTTTTATCTCTGTTGTAATTTTCTCTAAAGGACTCAGCTTAACTGTCTTCTGACTATTTTCAGTTTGTTTCTGTAGTTCATTGCAATTTTGTCATAGGCAAATTTATTGCAGAGTCTTTTTTAATATTTTGTGCTTGTTTTTCTAATAATCTTTTGGACATATTTGAAGTTGGTTTCTGCTGGTTTTCTTTTCATTCAATAAGTCTTGCACTTCTTCCATATGAGTTATTGTGGACTCCTGCTTTGAATTAAAAATCGTTCTCACATTTGCCCTTTTTACAGAAAATAATTCTTTGTCTGTTCCATTGAAATATTTGTGTTTCTCATTCAAACCAATCAACATCATCAATTAGACGTAAGAAATTTCTCATTCAAACAAAACAACATCATCAATTAGATGTAAGAAATTAAAAAGTCAGAAGCTAATTTTTTTCTTACATTTCAATACATCAGATTACTTTCTGTGGCTAACTCTGTTATAAATATATCTTCTGATCTAAAAGAATGTATTTCACTGTTTCATTTCAGTACTTGGTGGAGATATCTGCTCTCTCCATGTACAAGAATATCTTGTCTCCAATCTCCATTTCACAATACATGGCTAGAAAATTGTAGAGTTTCAGAATTACATTATTTGTTATTTTCAGAATTTTACTGAGATTATTTTATAGAGAACATGTGCAATTTCTTATAGGTTAAAGGAAAAGAAAAATGTGTAAGAAAAGAAGGAAGACATTAGAACTTCATAAAAAACTGGATTTAAATGCTATCTAAATACATACCTGGTTTAATGATTATTTTTGACCTGATTTAAACATAGCCGCTAGAGGTTTTGAAAGCTGAGCATGGCAGCATATTAAATATCAGAAAGGTTTTATGATTGACCTTAACTTGAATTATTTTGCTTAGTCAACTATTTTCTTTTGTTTCCAATGCTATAATAAAAATGCTGAATTAACAGTCCATTAACATCTAAAGCTTTCTTGATCTTGCCTTGTGATGGCTAATAATACAGCTTTTCTTTACTGGTGTGTCTGAAAAAAAATGACCTGGAGGGAACATTTTGAAATCAGATGGAAAGACAGAAGGTATTATACTGTATGTGTGTGTTAATTCAGTGCTTTTTGTCTTTATTGAGATTACTGAAAAAGATTTTAAATTAACGGACAGCAGTTATGCGAAGACTTACACTCTACAACCTAGTTTAAAAACAATTCATTTGACTTAGGCACCCTGATTGCCACCTAAGTGCAATGTAAAGTCTTTCAATTACTGTTGACTAGCTACTTCTTCCCACTCACAACTCAATTTCTATACGTATGGAGTCTTACTAATTCGCTAATAGCTTCCTGAGACATGAAGTCCATTGTTTTATTCTACCCTTAATCTATACCACAGTTTCTTGAAAGCCTTTTCTTTTAGAATTCATAGAACACACAGGCAGAAGAAGAAAACATCATGGAATAAATGTATTGCTTTTATGTCTTTGTCAGCCTTTTATAAAAATAGGAAAAATTCTGACCACATGTAAACACTGGTAGAGAATTTTGTTGCAGATTGATCTAGAAGGCAGCACTACCAGATGCACTGCTTGCAAAACCCATTCCTGCAATCTAATTTTTCAACTCAAGCAGTGAGAGTACCTGTCGTATCTTAACCTTCTAGAGACTGAAAGGTCTCTAAATGGAGGAATTCTATTCAAGGAGGAAAGATTTGAAGGGGAATGAGGAAAGGAAAAATAATGGAAAAAAGGGAATGAGTATGGTTGTTAGAAATGTCTACAAAATCACGTGACCAGGCATTTATTTTTCAAGCTGCCAGCATGGCTAACCTCCATAATACTGATATAATGCCACTACTAGCTGACCTTTAATTTGTATGCTAATGTTATACTTTATATAAATTTTAGAAATAGGAGTAGGCTACATTTATTTTCTTGAAGACTATAATTTTTATTTTTATTTATATTTTTAGTCTTACACATTCAGTTACATTTTCTGAAGTGTACTGTTTAATAACTCACACTTAACAGCTCTCTGATGAATACACTCAACAAGATGTCTTGTTTCTAAGCTGGTTAAAGTTGCATCCTTTTAGTCCAACATCATGTCAGCCAGAACATACTTTTCTGCCTGTTAGCTGTAAATAACACGTCTCTATATCTTTGGAGAGTATGTTTAAAAAGCATTACATTTGCTTTCAGTCTTGTAATGTAAAGGTTAGTAGGTTCTTATTTATAGAAAAATCATTTGGAAAAAAAAAAAAATCCAACAGGTTAATTCAAGATTTATTACAGTTTTGTCCTAAGCCCAACTAACTTGTTACTCAACATGCTCTGATTTAATACTTCAGCTCATATTGTCAAAAGATTAGTTTTTACAAAAATATAAATAGTAAAAAGAGCAGCTTTATTTGTGTGTGGTTATTCAACCAGCAGGTGGAGTGTAGTAGTTTAACCCTGGCTGGATGCCTACCAAAGACACTCTACGATACGCTCCCCTCTGCAACTGGATAGGTGAAAGAAAATATAGCAAAAAGTTCATGGGTGGAAATTCACTCACCAATTACTGTCATGGGTGGAAATTCACTCACTAATTACTGTCATGGGCAAAACAGACTTGACTTGGGGATTTTAATTGAATTTATCACCAACAAAATCAGAGCAGGATAATGAGAAATAAAACAAATCTTTAAAACACCATCCCTTCACCCCTCCTTTCTTCCTGGGCTCTATGTCCTCCCACTCAGAGATGCAGAGAGACAGGGAATTGGTTGGGGTCGATTCATCACATGTTGTCTCTACTGCTGCTCAGGAAGAAATCCTTCCCCTGCTCCAGCATGGAATCCCTCTCATGTTCTCCATGAAATTCTCCAGCAGGAGTCCTCCACACTGACTACACTACTTCATAAACTGCTCCAACGTGGGCCACTTTCTACAGGGTATAATCCTTCAAGGACACCCCACTTCAGACTGGGTCCCTCACAGAGTCATAAGTCCTACCAGAAAACCTTCTGGGTTAGTCTGGGGTCCTGTCTCCATGAGTTAGCAGGTCCCTACCAGGAGTCTGCTCCAGCATGAGGCTTCCCATGGGTTCATAGCCTTCTTTTGGGCATCTGTCTGCTCCAGTGTGTCTCCTCCATGGAGCACAGGTAGAATTCTGTAACCATGTTGACCTCAATGGGCTGCAGGGGGCACAGGCTTTCTCACGATGGTCTGCAACATGGGCTGCATGTTCCACTGCCAGGAACACCTCCTACCTTTTCGTCTCCACTGACCTTGGTGTCTGCACATTTATTCGTGTCACATATTCTCACTCCCTTCATCTCTGAAGGTAATTACTTCTGCACAGTAACTTATTTCCTTCTTAAATATGTTATCAGAGAGGTGTTGCTGCCATCTTTGATTGGCTCAGCCTTGGCTAGCAGCAGGTCCATCCTGGAGCCCGCTGGCACTTGCTCTGCCAGACATGGGAGAAGTTTCTGGCAGATTCTCACAGAAGCCACCCTTGTACCATCCTCCACCACTACCAGGCCACACAAACCCAATACATGGAGAAAGAAGATATATAAAATTAGAAATTTTAAAACACTTCATTTTTAACTGCCAAAGATTCCCATGAAAAATTAAGGTGGTGTACTGGTTTCAAAGTAAACTGGTGGGAGAAATGAACCCAAATGAAGAGAGATTACATATCAGAGTTACAATTTACTAAAAACATTACAATAAACACAATGATACAGAGAAAAACTTGTTTTTAATCCACAAAGACAGATGTATAACCCAGAACCCTGGGGAATGAACAGAATGGTGTTTGTGAGTCCCTGTGCTGAGCACCATGTGGTTCCCCCTGAGTACAAAGTAAAAGGGAAGGAAATCTGTTGGTGAGGATGATGGTTGCAGTTCTGTCAAAGTAATGATTGCAATCTTGTCAAGAGTGGCAGTCACAGTCGCCATCACCTGTTGAGGTTCTGGTCCTCCTCTGGATCTGACGAGTGGTACCAGAAGTCCCAAAAACCAAAGATTATGTATCTTCAGGTTTAGGTGGGAATACCCACTACCTCTCCCATAGCAGGCAGTTTCGCAATGGGTGTTCTAACTCTGTGAGTCATGGCATAATTTTGGAATCTTTGATGGTCTAGGTCATTGCATCTGCCTATTATGCCAGTCCCTAATTGCCCATTAACAGAGAGGACCACACATGCTGGGTATGAAGGTGCTAACGCCTCCCTGGCTGAGTCACTGGTGTGAAGACGGAAACGTTCCCATGCCTCGCAGGGTTCCTTAACACTCAGCTTGTAGCTTGAGGTGTCAGGTATGTTCTGCCTCAAAAAAATTATTAACAGTCCATCAGAAATGACATAGAGGGTGTAGAATACACAGCTTTGGCCATACTCACACAGTGATAAATTGGTCCCTGTAACTAGGACAGAAAGTTATCTGAAGAATTTAGCCTACACAGTTTTAATGGAAATTGTGCAGATAAAGTTTCATACAATACTTTCATTCTTTGTAAATATAGAACTAGCATAATCACTTTCAATACAATAAGATAACATAAAAAGTTAAAGCTTCTATATGGCCTTCAGTTCTGTTCCTGGCCCTTAGAGGTCTTTAATTGCCCCATTGTCATAGTCATGTACCTAAATTCCTTTGAAGTTCTGTATCTGGCCTCATTTACAGAAAAGCATATTCTTCTCTGGGTCAATTCACTGTTACTCTAGCATAAAATAATTGCCACTATATTGCACAAAAGAAATAAAACAACTACTCTAGTTACAAAAGGTCCTCTTTGAGCTCTTTGAACTCATGTCTTCTGTTTCTCTGTGGTTTGTTTTTTTTCTCTTGAATGTCCTGAAAGCAAACAGTAGAACACATGTTCTGTGAGATCTCACTCATTTTAGAAACTAATTTTGCAGTCAGAGTATTGGCATCCTTTTTAATTCACTCAGTAAAAATATGAGCAGTCCAGATCTATTGGCCTGAATCTTGATTAATTATTTCACACAGATTATTTTTGGACAGCATGGTCAACTTCAAAATTAAAAATGTATTCATTTTTTTTTCTGTATCACTTAGTTTATGTTATTTCCATCCACCATCAAATTACAGAAATAAAGTGATAGAGCAAAACCTGTTTTCTACTGAAGTTCATGAGAGCTTACTGGAGTTACCTCCACTTTGATTTTCTAACAGAGCAGTGATTTTGGTTTTCTAACTGATGATTCCTTATACACATGGAAGATTAACTTTAGAGATGTCATTCAATGAGGTAGTCTGTTCAAGGCCATTAGCTTTTTCTACACATTGCTTTGTCAATACAACTTGCTAGTGAGGGTATTTAATTTCTCATTTCCAAAGAGAGGGCAGTTTTTTAAATGTACAAAGCCATTGGGTTTGCTTATGATTGAACGGCAAACAGGATTAATTAATTTTCCCTTCTCAGATGGGTCTTCCATGTCAATGAAGTTTTTATCTATTAATCTCATATTAGTTAAACCATAAGGTTTTAAAGATACGTTTTACTTTAGGAGTGGATTTTAACCAGCTTTCACTGTTGAAGTAAGTTAGCTGAGGAGAAGATACATTCTCAAAACCTCTCTGATTACTTGCAAATATGACTTCTTTCATATTAAAACATCAGTCAAGTATTTGTCTTTACCTGCTTGTATACTCAACA
>JAWWMP010000081.1:96047198-96078473 GCA_035047865.1 Dendrocincla tyrannina
CACGTACACTCAGAGAATACTATAATTGTAGAAACACCATTAATAAACTGAGCTTTGAGCTTTGTAGCTAACTCAAAAAAAAAAAAAAAAGAAAAAAAGACATGCTTAGGCCTCTGTTTCCACCAGGCCTAGGCTGGCAATACCTTGTCCGTGTCCCTTGCCTGCTAACCATTCCTCTACAAAGCACCATATAGAGAGCATTCATAAGGATAAAACGTTCCTCTAGGAAACAAAAGGTAAAGAAAGACATGAGCAGTGGATATATACAGGAAATGATGAAAAATGAGAAAGACATTGTCATTCAATGTCTACATTGTCATTCAATGTAGGAAAAAGACTGGGTGTAAAATTAGAGAAAACTGGGACAGTACAGGAATTATAGGGGGGAAATGGAGTTGCTACTCGCTGAATGGAATGTGGTCAACATGCCCGAGTTCCCAAACACAATACATGCTAAAGGGGGATGAAATGAAGGGTGGAACAGAGTGTAGACACATTAGCCAACTTCAGTTGAAATTATTGCAGAGGAGGGAACTCAGTGTTACTTCTAGCTGATAAGCCACATAGCAACAGTCAGCCAAAGGAGATAAAAGATGTCTTGCTACTGAACCAGAAACTGTGGTAAAATCGCTCTCTTCAAATGTAATACTGACACTCTTCATCCCAAGGTTACCTCAGATGTAATCCTGATGCACACCTCCATCCCAAAACTACCTGCCTCCAATGTAAAAGCACCCCACGCTGAGCATGACTACTGTCACTCAAGCTCTACATAAATGTAAAGAAATATTTTAAAAGTTAAGGGTGGGGAGACGTAGGGAAGACTCCATCTTAACTTCTGGGATCAATCAATGATCTAAACCAATCTTCCCCACAGGGACTCCTGTTGGGTAAGATCCATACTCTGTGCACACTGAATTATTATCTCTAGCTAGCTTTTGTTAGGGTTTAGAGCTTATCTGTATATTGCTTTGAATAAGTTTTTGCGGTCAGATACTATCACTGGCAATCTTTGAACCTTAACCTGTCACATTTTATTATACCAAAAAAGAGTGTTATTCTGGGAACTGTTATGTGTGAGTCCTTCAAGGGCAGCAGCAGTCACCAGTGGTGGGTAACATACTCAACTGTGGGGACCCAGTAGGGGTTTATTCTTACGCTGTTGGTGTGTGCCCCTGAACAAGGTAGACGAACTGCACTCCAAACCAGTGGACTGCTCAGTCAAGTGTTCCCATAACTGGGATGCTAACAAATCAGTCAGGCGCAAGGGTCGTGGCCTTCCTGAGGCGGTGACAAGCACAAAGGTTTTGAGGAAATCTCCTCTTTCACGTGACATTCAGCATGGTCTCCACATATCATCACTCTGATCTATATTGTAGGTGAGGTCAGACTGCCAGACAGCCACAGCTTTGGCCTGTTTTTGCTTTACCTCTTCATAAAAGCAAAATTCACTAGAAGGCAACATAAATCTCAGTTTCTGAAGCTGTTTTCTGGAGTTCACATAGGCAAAACCAAAATAAGACAACTGTTAAGGCAGATGACAATAATTGGCTAAATTACTGATTAGAATGAATGCCATTGAAAGACATCTCCGGTGCTTCTATCTTCCTTTCATTTGTAGTCAATTGGATTTTTATACATATTCACTACAGGTGTTAAATTCTAAAAGCTTGCCCTTTCTGTCTTTGCATGTATCTCCTTCTTCTCAAGGGGACAAGAAGTCTGGATTCTTGTTTACCTCTGTTTATTTCCAAGGAATAGGAGCTTTTGAATATTAAAATAATTCACATTTTACAGTAGCTTTTGAATTAAAAATCCCTTCACAAAAGTGCTTTGTGCATGAGCCATGTTGGTTTATATTAATCTCCGAGTCCCATAAAAGTGTATAGACCTGTGCTAAACCACAGTAAAAAAAAAATGTAATTCATAATATATGATTTTCATGATAAGCTGTTATTATCAATTTTTCATATTATTTTATTTTGTTATCATATAATAACTTAAACTGAAAGATAAATCATAGTTCCACCTCAAAGCTAGTTTGTAAAAAACGAGTAGGAAATTATTAAATCTTTTTCCTAATTCTCAAGGTTTGACCTTTGATACTGGCTTGTTCTCCATTCACCATCTACATGTGACTACTACAAAAGATACTGAAAGTGTACCCAAAAGAGCAAAATTATATATTAGCAAAAGCTTTGGTGTCATACATTATTTCTTCAGGGAATAGAAGATGTAAGGGGAGAGAAGAGAAAGGGGAAGATGAAACCTGTTTAAAAAAAAATTATTTCTTAAACTACTTGAATCTTCACAATATCCTTGGAGGTAAATACAATGCAGTTATTAGTCTCTGTAGCTGTGTTCTATATGTCACAAAGTACTAGAAACTGAAGGGGAAACATGAACAAATACCCAGCTAGAAATAATAGCAGGTTGTATGTCTATGACAGCTCTATTCATGTGTTCCTCATACATAAAGCAGGAAAACTTCATGCTTTGAGGAACAGAAAATTTCAAGCTTATCACTTATGTAAAAATGTTATTTTTCACATCATTAGATTATGTATGAAACAATAAAAACACCAGAAAAAGGTTGATAATCTGTCATTTTGTTTCTACTGCTCCTTTCTATTTTAACAAAATCTCAAGCATAACATGCTTAAAAACAAGGTGGTTATGGTTAATTTGGACTGTACCTACAGTCATGGAAATCAGTAAAGCTACAGATGGTCACACAGTCTGAGGAAAGATATAATATTTTAATTTTCATAGCTTGGAAATTCTATATGTTCTTAATTTTAAGGAGAAACAGTTGTATGTGTTTTGGTTTGGGTTTTTCTGGCTTTCATTTTGTTGTTGTTGTTGTTGGTTGGCTGGTTGGTTGGGTTTTTTTTGGTTTTGTTTTTTGTTATTTTTTTCTTCAGAGAGTATTTTACCACTGGTAATTCATCAAATGTTAATCTTTTGTAACACTGTCTGTATTTAGCATGTGCACAGAAATAATCTTTATGAGCAAGAGTACTGTTTGTTGCAGCAAGGTTATGTGTACTATGCTGATAGTAAGTAAGTAGCTTATGCCATTAAAAACATCCTATTAAGCTACTTGCTTTACCATTAAAAGCAGCAGATTGTAACTTCTAAAAAGTGGAAGTCAGTAGAAGAGGTTGCACAAAAAAGAAAGGGTATCCAGCTCAAAGAAACAATCTCTCATCCCGATGGTGTAAGTGATCATTTATCTGTCTCTCCAACAATGTGTAAATCTTGACACCTCTTGAAAGCCACAGAGAGATCTGCCAAGTACTTCAACATGATCAAGATTTCACTAGCATTTTGTATGTGCATCAGTAAACCCTTCTTTTTCCATAAAATTTCAACAGTGTGATGATAATAGTAACGGACGTTTTGATCATTAAGGAGATAGAACACTGAAATTCAGACTGACCATTCCTGTAAGACTCAAATGGTCTAACGTGGCTTGAATATCTGGCTCAATATCACACTTACCATATTTTATTACCAGCTAGTCCCAAAGAGAGGAGCAGATATCAATGTACTAGGAATACTAAGGAAGAGCAATATTTAAAACACTGCATTAAATGTGCACATATGGGCATTTTGTACTTATGCTGTTTTATTTTTGCAATTTTTCCTTCTTTTTCTGTGCATCAAGACCATGGTGTAAATAATAATGATGAAACAGAGCAGGTAACAATTCTTGATAATTTTATCTGACTTCATTAAACATGTAAAAATTGCTGAGAATAGTGCAAGAAAAGGACAATATATTTTAAAGTTGCAAGATTGGATCCATGTAATGATTTGAATGGTGTTAATGGCAGCTTAACTATGGTGTTTGTGAGTTTGTGTTTAGAGAAAATGACAGATTAGTTTCACTGCAGTCTGTTGATCCTAAGTTTATCTACATTAAATTTTTCTCCATAGCTTCTTGACATCAAAGAGAGGGAACACCTCAGGACATTCTTTTGTGGTGTGAACAGTAGAGAAAAAAGGTGAGGTTGAAGTCAAAATAGAAGAAAAGTCAGGATATTTGTGGTTTTGACCAAAGAAAAACAAACCCAAAAAATCCAATTAAAAAGGTCAAGTTGTTCAAACATAAGCATTTCAGCAAGAATGCCAATTTTAACAATAACCAAAACCACAAACCAGTAACACCCACCTCCCTCAAGCCCCCAAACCCCAACAATTTCCCAGGTCTCAGTCAGCATGACCTAGGAGTCTAGATATAATCAGACAAGAGTATTTGAAGAGAATTACCTAGTAAACAGTCTTTTAGTTTTTGTGAAGAGGAGATGATCTAATTCCCTATTGTGTCCAACTTAGACTGAACATGATTTGTCTTTGGTGTACAATGAGAAGAAATTCCGACTTTCGCTGAGATGGTGGCAAGTAGAAGAAGAAAATAGAACCCTTGACTTTTTTCTAGTACTGTTCGGCGTTCAGCTTGCTGTTATGCTGCACAATAGACTTATGACCTTCGCTAATCAATCAAATATTAAACTCCATTTAACTTTACACCATTTCTAGGAATAGGAATTTCAATCTGATATAATTTATTAGGAAATAACCCATTACTTGAAAAAATCATGGAAATAACAGTCTTTGCAATACTTTTAACAGCTTTTAAACTATTTGGGGTCAAAATATGAAACATTCATATGGTGAAATATTTTCAATTTAATCTCTTCTTGTGGGGGCAATCTTAAAAGTTTTGCCTGAATCTAAAATATGTTTTTCTACATCAGGCATTGATGGGGATAGACAAAGCTTTTGAAAGTAGGAGTATTTTTTCAGATAGTCTCTGATTAAAAAAAATATTTTAAAAGGAATAAGGTGTGGGTGGGATATTTAAATACGCATATAATTTTAGGAAATACGTCTTCACATAGGAGTTAAGAGAATGTGCATCTAGGGGAGACACCACTGTGGCTTCAAATGAGGGTTTATTTCCTAATTTCCAGAAAATTCTTGTTTTCCTCTTCTTTCACTGTTTGATTAGATAATAAAGATTCACATAAAGATGCCAAGACAATATTTTCTTTCTTTTGTGAGAGAAGATATATTATAGTAACAAGGCAAAGTATAGCCTATCATATACATTTTTCTTCCATTCCCTTTATCTAGAAAATAGATTATACCTGTTGTGTACTCTGATTCTCCTAGTTCAAGGAACAAAACTTCTGGTAGATATCCAGAAAAGATCCTTCAGAGAACAATACAATGCATTTTTAGCAGCACTGAAACTGAGCAGAGGAAGGAAGAGATCTTGGTTTGGAACGAATGATCCTGGGGTGAAAATACATCTTAGGATGTATCTGGAAAACTTAAATATACATCTGCAAACTTAGTGATGTCATGGTTAAGACAACTTGTAGAGCTCTGGTTATCTTGTAGACTTTTCTGTTTCTGTCAAATAAATAAAGTGATATTTCTATATTTTGCAATTCATTTTTAGAGCCACAGACCAATAAAAATGTACTTGATCCCATCTGCCCCTAATGAGGTGAATACAAGGACGTCTCAAACCCATATTACTCTACATAGATTTTAAAGTTGAGAAAAAAAATCTACATATAAAAATTTAATCAGCCACATGACAGACTGCAATCAAGAATTTAATGCTAGATTTGATATAGGCAGTTATGTTCACCTTTCAACTCTTTAATGATCTTAAAAGTCAATGTATTTTTATGCTTTATAGTATATTTATTTCCTTCTCAGAATGACAAACTACTACTTTTCTTTGTATCACACAAGAGTATTTGTCCATAAAAAATAAGATGCTGCCATTTTATATTTCATAACATGCTTTCATCAAAAATCTCTGAAAGAGAAAAAGGACAGAAAATATTTTTTATTGATTATTGCCAGCCCCTGAAGGGTAAAGATGAAAAAAATAATTCAGAAATTACCTTAACTTTAAAGGGAAATTGGGATGAATCCTCCTGTTCCCTTTCAAAACAACAAATAAAAGAAGCAGTAAGAAGGAAGTTGTTGGTTTTTGGGGGTTTTTCCCTCCCTTAATTCTTAGGGAATTAAGAAGTTTCAGTTGATAGCATCAAATTTCAAGAGTCCTATAGAGATTGTATTAACCCAGTCATTAGAATTAGTAAGCTCATGAGGGCCCATGCTATGTCTTAGTGGGGATATAACTTAGAGTAAGTATGCTAAGTTTATTCTTCTGAATAAAAAAGTGTAAGCCAGAATGTCCATTGTTGAATTCAGTAGGTTTCACATTGGTCAAAGTAGAGTAAGGAGTCTTTACCTTAAATCTTATTCAAATAGATTAATTTTATGTAGACTTTTTAAACAACACTCATAAGCCTATTCAATTGGCATATGGTGGAAGGAAAGAGCTATTGTCATTTCACTATACTATGGGAGTGATTGCAATGTTTGATGTACTTTTTAATTAGGATTTGTTGCCTCTAGACAGATATTGAAGTTCTTAAGAAAGTTAAATAAACAAATAAGATTGGATGTCCTTTTAAAGGGCCTTTCTAATTAAATTAGTCAAATAATTTCATTACCTTTCTAGGACAGAGAAATTTTACAGTATTTAGTCAGTAGAATATACTTTTTGAATTCCGGCTATGCAATATAAATAACACTCAAAGAAAGAATTTGAATTGGATTATAATCTGTGAAAACATATAGTCATGATAATTTATGGAGAGCACTATATATTACGTGTATTATGCATACCTTATGTATATACTATAGTAACATCTGTCATCAAACATTAGGGATTTCCACCTTTCTTTCTTACCAAAACAATACAATCAGAAGGTAAATATATATAATGTAACAGCGAGTTTACTCAATTATTTTAGAACAGTGCAACAGAAAACATATATATGCAAAGAGTTCGTATGGCATCAGAATAAAGTGTATTTTTTTCCATAGAAAGCACACCAAAAAATCCACCCTAGCATAGTTTTCTAGTAGTGGAGCTTTTTGGTTTTTTTACAGATATAGAAGGTGGAAAAGCAAGGGAATTGGGCTGTTTACTCTAAACCACATTTAAATCTTCTTTGAGTGTTATGTGCTAAAATCAGCATTTTTGACATCTTAATCCAGATGCATGAATTATCTCCCCAAAAAACCAAGGAGATTAATAAAAAAGCTGTTCTCTCAAAACTTTGCTGATTTAATACCTGCTTAAATTCTGCAGCATATCTTGCTCTCATTAAACTGTATACACATGGTTCTTTTTTTTCTTTTTTTTTTTCTTCTTTTTATTGAAAATCTTACATGTATGACTAAAAGTCATGGACGATATCTTTCAGTTCCATTACAAAATCTGTCTCATATATATATATAACCTATATATATATATATATTTAATACAACTAGAAGCATATCTACTGAATTATGAAACAATGATTGTCTATTAAAATGTAACTCAAATTGAATGTGTTGCAGATGATTAAAACTATTTTTCTTTTCTGATGGAGCTGAAGGCCACTTCCACATAGTTAATTGATAATGCTGGGCTGCAAAAATTACAAAGCCTTAATGATAATTTCCCATCTCCCAGCCTCATGTCACTCATACATTAGGATTTTAGTACAAGGATCCTTCTTACAGAAAGAAGTACTTTTAGACTGCGCATCATCCTCTATGGAGCACCTTCTATTCAAAAAGACAGTTCTGCAAACAATTCCATATACCTCTCGCTAATTGCAGGGAAGTCAAGTCATTTCAAGTTAGGTACAAGCTAAAAAGTTTGCAGGAGCAGACTCTAATTTAGGAACTTATCTACATTTTATCTAAAACAAAAAAAAAATCTGAAGTAATACTTAAAACCACTATTTAACTTGAATATATGCCTTATTATCTAGTAATAAATCATGAAAGATGAAGCATAAATATTGGCAGAATCATAAAAAAGCTGTCTTATTCTAAGAAATCCTACTTCAAAACCATACAGTATTTTAACCAACAGCAGTTTTCCTTCTGTTTTGGCACTCCTGAACCAGTAGAGAAATTATGTGTAGTGAGTTAACACCTTTGGGGGAAAAATACCTATGTGCAGAAGGATCTAAAGATGACTTTTGAAGTTAATAGCATTACATTGCTTAACATAAGAAAGAAATTGAAAAATCTTTCACTGTGATTCATCAGCAGCAAAAGAGAAGGAGAAAAGCATGGTGTTTACAGTCTTTGAAGCACATAGCATGTTTAACCTTGAAAATCAAATCTTGCATTAAAGACACTCCCAGCTACCTCTGTAGTCTTCTTTCAAAAAATGCAATGTACAAATATTTTATTTCAATGTCTCAGACTTTGTAATGGCTCAGAAGAACAACTGCACATCCTTGGAGCTGCTATCCTTTCTGAGAGATGAAGGGCGGGCAGCATTGCTTTGCTGCAATTTTTCCATTTCCATGCTTCATTTCCTACCTTTATCTGAGACTGGACTAAAATCAGCATGTTCTGACAAGTCTAATACCATGAGGCAGTAAAATGGACCTGAATTTAGTGGAGATTGGAGCTCCAAATTAAATACAACACTTTATGTCAAACAATAATAAAAAAGGATAAATTCTCCTGTACAAATCAGAAGAGAGAATAAAAAAATAGCAAATAGATAGCAACATCTTTTCTGTACCTACATAGGCATCACAAAACTTTCCAATCATAAGATTTGTTTAATGCATTATATAAGCTACCTCATAAATTGATGACAAATACCATGGAATTTCTAAGTACAAACAGTAATTTCTCAAAAACTACTCAGAAAATTACAGAGACTTCTAATTGACTGAGAACAGACAGGGAGAAACACAAAAACAGTATCTCCTGGGCTTTAGTTTGTTTTCATGTCAGTCCTTCTCCTTTTGTTCTAGCAAGCTGCATGCACACTGTAAAGAAAATCTGCTGAAAAAACCCTGCATGTGTAAATGCTATATATTTTAATGTTGTATTGAACGATGCATTTGCAAATTTGTTTCTTCTTATACCAGAGACTCTGTGTTCTAGATATAGGAATACTGTGAGGCATCTAAAGAGTATCCCTGGCTCATTGAGGTGACAGTGCATAACATACTCTTGAAAGTGAGTTACCTTTGTAGGTATTTGAGGGTTGCTATCTATTTGAATGTGGCTGAGTAATTCATTTTATCAAAAATGCCACCAAATGCTCATATTCTGTGTGGTCAGTGCAGTCCCTAGGACAAGTCTAATGAAGATATGTTCCACCAAGGCAAGAAAAAAAAACAACCCCAAAACATAACAAAACCTAAAAGTTTAAAAATGGAGAAATATTTACAACTTTCCTCAGTTTGGAAGGCTGAGTTTTTTGTTTTAATATTCTTCAGTGCATTTTCTGAGAAAGGTTCCAAGGCTATGAGTATAAGCAGTCTGGTCCGGTCCCATACATATCTGCAAGCCTTTTAAAACGAGGGCCCCAGTCACTGAGGTAATCATAGTTCTGGTCAGAGTTTGAGCTGATGGAATCTAAAGAACTGAGCGACTCTGCCACCGAGCCATTCCCCTCAAACGCGTATGTCTGCAGGGAGTCATACGGTGGCGCGCAGGGATCCACGTCAGCTTCTTTTAGTCTTTCCCAGATAAATTCCCTAAAAATTACATTATCTGGGATACTTTTAAAAGTTGGTCTGCTCAAGAACTGAATCTCAGGTGTCACATCCCTTCTGGTCTTGGTATCTCGCATGATGTTGAGGTTCCTCAAGGCAGCCATGTCAAAAGCCTCCGTGTCCTCTTCTCCACCACCCTCATCATCATACCTGACAATGTTCTCTCTGATGTCTCTCTCTTCATCAAAAATGAGTGGCTCTTTTTTTCGTCGCCTCATGGTGACAATCAGCAAGACAAGAACTGGAAAAAAGAAACACTGGAGTTTAATCAGTGCTGAAGTTTCCTCATATTTTTACTTGCGGTGGAAGTACTCATTAATTTATATGGCAAAGACCCAAGGAAATAGCAGGCAATTTATGCAGCTAGATATGAAACCTAGCAGGTTCTGAAATAGCTTTTAAACCGTAAGCTTTTTACACATTAAAGAATCTATTTCCCAAATCATTCTGGATTAACATCTTCATCTCTAATATTATATCCTATATTGTCTGCTAAACATAAATTCTAGGGAAAAGAAGACCTTCTCCTGAACTCTTAATTGCCCGAGTGATAAAAGCACATTCATAAAGTAACAGAATAGAATTTGACAACCATGATTTGGGAAGAGACTGAAAGAGACTGAATTAAAGTATATGGCCAATCTCTGCTGAACAAAAATAAAGTTAAAAATCATAGATTGGAAAACACTGAATTGTTAAAAGACATGTAAAATAAGACTGTCTTAGTTCATTGATTACAAGCACCTCTATATAAGATCTCACTTTCCTGAAAATTGCAAAGTACTGCACTTGAGGTTTATGAATTACATCTAATGAGAACTGCTAGGGCTAGAGTTTATTGGATGAGCTAGTGCTAGAAATGTAATTGGTTATTTAATTTTAATCTTTAAAGTTTCTTTCAGCCTGAAAGCTAATACTGAACTGCAGTGAGAGCCAAAAGCACTGAGAGAAACTAGCTCAAGGCTCCTCATGTTCTAATACAGTTTAGGTAAAGAAACATCATTGCTGACACACAGAATATGGAACCAATAATACGACTATTGCACCCATCTGTGGGACATGATGGAGTGTGAATCATCCTCCGAGAAAATGATTAATACTATACTGTAGCATCTGGATAACATTTGCTGAGTTAATGATACTCCTAGAAAATAGCAGGCATCACTATGACTGTAAAAATAACAGTACATTGAAAAGTGTCATTCCACATTCAATTAATCTCTTCTGCTTTTATGTTTATTTTTAATGTTAAGATTATGTTATTATATGCATTCATAAGGTTTTCAATCTTTACTTACAGCACTTTGATATGCCAACTAAATACTGTAGAAACATCTGGAAAAGCAAAAGCTAAAAGGTGATACAGATAAAATTAGGCCTGATATTGCCTAGATAGTGTTAAGAGTGTCCTCCATAATTTGCATGATCACTCAAAATTACATAATATGGCAAGCTGGACGGGATCCACAGGAATTGTGTTCAACCCTTAGCCCTGCACAGGACCACCCCCAAGAGTCACATGTGCCTGAGTATCATCCAAGGGCTTCTCGAACTGTCGGGCTTGGTGCTGTGACTACTTCCCTGGGGAGCCTGTTCGAGTGCCCAAACACCCTCTGGATGAAGAACCTTTTTCTAATATCTGACCTAAACCTGCCTTTACACAACTTCAGGCCATTCCCTCAGGTCCTGTCACTGGTTACCACAAAGAACAGATCAGTGCCTGCCCCTCCTCTTCCCCTCACAAGGATGCTGCAGTCTGTGATGAGGTCCCTCCTCAGTCCCCTCCAGGCTGAACAGACCAAGTGACCCCTGACACTTCTCATATGGCTTCCCCTCAAGGCTCTTCACCATCTTCGTTGCCCTCCTTTGGATGATCTCCTTTGAATATTATTTGGATCTTTCCTATTTTGTGGTGCCCAAAACTGCACACAATATTCCAGATGAGGCCATGCCAGTGTAGAGTAGAGCAGAGCAGGATGATCCCCTCCCTCGACCAGCTGGCGATGCTTCACCTGATGACCCCAGGACACAGTTGGCTCTCCTGGCTGCCAGGGCATTGTTGACTCTGATTCAACTTTCTGTCTACCAGGATCCTCAGGTCCCGTTCCATGGGACTGCTTTGATGCTTCTCATTTCCCAATCTGTACAAACATCCAGATTTGTGCCACACCAAGTGCAGAATCTGGCACTTCCCCTTGTTGAACTTCCTATGGTTGGTCATTGCCCAGTCCTCTAATTTGTCAAGGTCTCTCTGCAGGGCCTCCCTGCCTTTGAGGGATTCAACAGCTCCTCCCAGTTTTGTGTCATTTGCAAACTTGCTTAGTATCCCTTCCAGTCCTGTGTCCAAATAATTTATGAAGATGTTGAAGAGCACAGGGCCCAAGATGGATCCCTGTGGAACTCCACTAGTGACAGGTCTCCAGTCTGATATTATCCCATTCACGGTTACCCGCTGTGCTTGACCCATGAACTAATTTGTCACCCTCCCCAAAATGTGTTTATAAAGCTGTGTGCCGGACATTTTGTCCAGAAGGATACAGTAGGAGACAGTATGGAAATCTCTACTGAAATCCAAAAACATTACATCAACAGGCTTCCTTTGATCAACTAGGTGGGTTACTTTGTCATAAAAGGAAATCAGGTTTAATAAGCAGGACATTCCTCTTATTAAGTCTGGGACCAATGGCTGTGACCAAAGACTACATTACCTTTCAGGTGTTTTTCAGTGATGTAGGACTACCTTTCTTGAAAGCCTTTCCTTTCATAGAGGAATTTTTTGAAAGCAGTATCAATTTAGTCATTGTGAGGAATTATTCAATATTAGGATCACTTGGCTAGAACAAACCAGTCATTTGTAAATGCAAAAAAGCTGTATCATAATTGCACAGACATTATGTACTATTTGGAATTGGCTAAAACTGGAAATGACTTTCTGTATTATTTTTATTTTCCTCTGGTGCAACACTTCTAAAAATAGAATTGAAGGACTTTTTTTTCCCCAAAACTTTTTGACAGGATATACTGGATAACCATTTTGCCTCTTTTTTCAGTAGCTACCAGCTGCACATCTAACAATCCATGTAATAAGAGATGTCTTATAGCTCTATATTACTGCATAATCAGCATCACTCTTTCACTTTTTTTACCCCTGGCACCTACCTGATTCATGCTTTATGTATTTCATCCAGAAGTCAGTAGTTTGGGGCATTTTACTTTGAACAATATTTACATAAGCAGTTTAATAATATGAGATATTGACCTTTAAAGTGGTTTTCATTAAATTTCAAAACATTCTGATATTTGTATACTAAAAATTAAGCTGTAAACTATACAGCAGAGAACATAAAATTGTCATCAAAGACAACTGCACTCCACTCTTAATGCTTTTCCTTATTGCAAAATATATATTTTAAAGTGAAAGACAAATTAGCTTGCTGAAAACACAAATATACATTATTTTTAACATTTACTGCCACAATTTTATTGCCATATAAGTAAGCAGCTAATAATTTATTTTACTCAAGTATAAATGCATTTTCACTCAACTGTCCCTCCTAATACACTTCGTGTTTAAAGTTAAAGACCTGCTAATAAGTGTAAAATACAAAACTTAGCAGGAAGGTTTGCCTAAAGGTACAATAAAAATCAAGATTCAATGAATGTTTTATGTAGTATTCTTTTTACCTCTCACACGTGATTGAAGCCAAGAAAAATATGGAGTCTTTCTAAAGGTTAAATATTTTAGCATTTAAATGACTTTACAAGATTATTAATTTCTAGACTTTCCAATAGCTATGAACAATAAAGTTTAACCTCGAAATGAACAATGCTTTAGCTGCATTGCAGGAGCTGCAGAAATGAAAACAAGCCCGACACAATTTTCACTAATATCTAAATCAAATGCAAATGGCTTCAAAGTTTATTCATTTCTCATTAAGTCATAGTAGCCTTTTTTTCTTACACTGAAGACAAAAGTAGATATTAAGTCAGTAATTAGTGACTGGCTGAACTTCTAAAAACCTAATTTCATGATTTTTAGAGAAAAAATAATACAGTGGAAAAGCTCTAGGCACATATATATTGCACATTGAGGGTACTAATTTGGCTCCATATGGATACACCAAACTCATGCTAAAGAGATGAAATGACAATACTATTTTCATATGTGATATAACAAATAAACATCAATAGATATTAGAAACAACTCAATACTTAATAATCAGAATTAACAAAGATAGATCTAAACTAACCTTTTATTTCTTCTGATTTACCTGAACTATTAGAAATATTGATTTTGTTTAACAGGTACAATAGCCAAGAAAAGATGTCATTTGTCTTTATATTAGCTGTGGGAATACATAGTTGTATCCTTGTATCAGTATAAACTTAATGCTAATATTCGTAGTTTCCATTCAACTAAATCAGTCTTTAACAAGCACCTTTGAATATATGAGTGGATTTTTGCTTTTCCCTTGTGTAGTGTGCTCTATGGAATTATCATGAAATTTCCATTTTGGTATGATCTGATAAAAAGTCAGGTTTAGGTCACCTAAATATATTTCTCTGTTTTAGTGTTAATCTTTCTTTTTTAACTCAAGGCAACAGCAACATAATTGGAATGAAGCTATAAAAGTCACGAGACAACCTAAGGTAGAAGACTACATGCAGAGCTCTATAGTAAGGAACAGAGCTAAATCACAAGTGTTACTATGCTTATATACACTACGTCCCTAAGCCTGGCATTTACTATAGCAATAAACCGCATCAGCTGCAAGCAGATCTGAACAATAGCTTACGCCTTAGGTGTGTCGTGATTCATAAAGCTGATGATTGGAGATCATCAGCCACCTAAGCAACACACTAATAAACTATTCAGTTATACCTTGTAGTTGCCAGTAAATTCATATGAGATATTGAGATTACAGAGGCCAAGACTCAGGAAACCTGAATTTAATTCCCAGTTAACAAGCTTCATCTATAACTGTTTAATCAGTTTGGACTGGTATTTGCCAAGTGACTGTGAACTTTAAATGCCCACACCAAGTGACCCTAATCAGCTCCATAACTTTGAGAAAACACATTCTGCACTGCATACTCAACCACCTTCTGAATGAGTTGCTTTGGGTACCCCCAGTTATATATTTACCACCAGTTACACATTTATCACTTTTAAAACTGCAAGACCAAAACCCACACACATTACATAGTCACATTCTGTCTGCATTTTACTTATTTGCAGAATAAGATCCTTATGACTTGAACTCTTTATTCTTTTTTACAAATGACAAAGTTATGTGTGCTGATTTAATTTGGTTCTTGTAGGTATTGTAATAACAACAAATCTGCTGTCTTTCAACTGAAAAAATAATTATTTAAAGCTGTATTTTGAAGTCCAATCAACATATTATTATCTGATACCACACCAAAAGGAGGCTTTCTCCAGTCTTTCTAGGTAAATAGGTGATACTAATAGATTATATTCAGAAGTATGAAAGAAAAAAACATGAAAAAAGTATTAAGCCAATCTAGTTTTCCATTGCTTCATTGCAAAGAAAATATTTAACCTCTCAAATATGTTTAGGTTGTCTATGGGTCAGTATTTTTTTTTTCACATGTGATTTTATGTAAACCTTTTATTCTAAACACTTCTTAATTACTGTGTCTGGAAGATGCTAATTGAAAAACAAACTACCTTGAATTACCATGTAATTTCCATAGAAGTTAAAAATTCCTACTTACTTCTCTAAAAATTATGTGCAGTCCAAAACTAATCAAACTCCCTTTTCATATGCTTTTTATAGAATACACTGTAAGCACCTTTTTCTTTTTTTCTTAAGGTTGTTGGGGTTTTTTGGTGGTGTTTTTTTCGGAGTTTTTTTAGAAGTTTTTTTTTTCTGTAAAACATAGCCTGACTGCATAATTGCAAAGCTGTTTTGAAAAATTAACAACGTACTGGAACTTTCTTGTGGAATAAAGTTTACAATTTAATCTTCATCAGTGAGCATGAGGATAGAAAAAGACTTTGGTAAAATGTTCGTAACTTTTAAATTTTTTTTAATTTGAAAAATTACTTTATATCATGTCATATGCAATTATTATAAAATAGTACGATTTAGTAACATTCTTCCTTCTTAGTATCAGTAAAAATATTGTGCTTATCTAAAATTAGTTGGTTGCTTAAGTAAAAATAATAACATTAGAAAATCCCATGAGGCAGTATGAGCCTTGGTCAAGAAAAATGGTTATTTATTAGACAAAGGGATTTACAAAGGGCAAGTATACTATACTAACTTTAAGAAAATAAGAGCTCGTTGAGAATTCAAGATACTGGGGCCAGAATGCACGTATTCATTCAATTTATGCAAATATCATGCCTCCTCTGCTTTATGACTGGCACTCAAATTAAGACGACATTGTTGAATGTGACTGGATTTGCATTGCGTGTTAACCTTGAATCAGAAAAAGATATTGATCCAGTAGCCTGTATCCTCTTCTCAACTATAAACTCCTACACAATACATGCATCCCATGATCCCAGTCCTGGAACCACCTGCCAACAGCTGAAGCCTGTTTTTTATGCTGTGCTAGTGGATTTCAGGAATTTTCTCAGGAATTAATGTGAAGAACAGAAGGGAAAAAGTAAATTCCTAGTAGTAACACCATGCAACTGGTTCCAGTGAACATCTAGAAACAAATGAAAAAAGAAGGCTCTGGGACCAGATAAGCAGCAACAACTGACTGGGGTTTCACTGGGCAGCAGTGATGCTTGGGATGTGGCTGGGAACAAAACAGTAGCAGGATACAGTACCAAAATGCAGGACTCAAAGACAGGGTTATAAATGCAGTCTAAACTGTGCCTGCACCTTTGAATTGTACCCAAAAGGAACAGTTTAGATTGGAAGTGATGATACGACATAAAAATGTCTATTTGGATAAACAATGTTGATGCGTTATAAAATCAATGGTAAGGTGGTTATATGCAAGATTTTTCTTCAGTGCATGGCGCATTATTCAAACACTATGTTCACAAAACTTACTCTCAATTCTTTACCAAACTCTTGTTCAGCACAGTCTAAAAATGACTGGAATGAAAGCTCACAATTCTTGATTTATTGGTTGTATTTGAATCCTGGTGTACTGAGTAGAATAAGCAGGTTACTCGCTAGTAACATCCTATGTCTCCATTCAATGGTCTTCAAGTCATACTCCTTCTGTTTAAGAAAAACTTGCAACCAAGACAGACTGTGCAGTAACTACAGTCATTTCCTATGCAATCTTCAGAAAGTCCCTTCATATGTATAACAGAAATGGTGACATTTTATTTTTGGGAACAAATGAATTGCTATTGTTACTGAACCTTCTTTCCTAAGTATATTGGACTAAAGTTTAAAACAGGTGTTTTTCCACTGATGCTAATGCCAGTTGATACGAGACCATATTTTTATATATTTTTGAACTCTACCATTTAGCTTCGTGTCCAAATAAAGTTCACTTGTGTATATAAATTGCCTAGACATGCTACTAGAAAAATGGTATTTAAAAATAAAACTTTTGGCAATCATTCCTTTCCATATCTCTTTAAACTCAGACCCAATCATGTGCTGAGTGAGATTTAACAGTCTTATGGTGTTAGTGGTTTTTTGTCACACAGATAGAAAACTTTAGAAATGCCACCTCCTATATATAACTACTGACTAAGTTGGTTGGGTTCATTGCAGAGGTAGTGATTTTTCTTACTCTGTAAAAAAATATCCAACAGGTTTTTATTTTTAGAGTCCCCATAGAAATATTTTTTAGCAGAAGGAACATTTCCTTCTAATGGTTTATGGGATGTGAATCAGAGTTTGAAAGAGGAGATATCTACACATGGTGGAAATACTGCCATGAACACAAGTGCGAATAAAAGTGTGAACAATTTGTCCTATCCAAATTACTTGGATAATAGTGACAGATAAAGAACCACTGGGATTATACCAACATTAGAAGACTGCGGTCTTCTCCCTTTCCTTTGACTGATATGTACAGGCAGGGAACGGAAAAATCTCTTAATCTAACAACACTGAAAAAAATTCTTGTGTGTTGAATCGGTATCACTGTTAACACATGAATTTTCAGACAATAAGCAAACCTGCACTTTTGTTCAACTGATCCTTCACCTTTCCTTCTTGATTTTACTCTTTACTCTCCCATGTAGTCATTTGGTTTAATGATCAGGCATTAAGTGAGCAATTCTAACCAAACTAAGATGTTGACACTTCCATTACTTTCCACTGCCTTTTATGTAGTTGCAGTTTCACTGCTCAACATAAAATACAACCATGCTACCATTTGCAGAAATAACAAAATATCACTCTGTAGATGTCAATTAATTATGATTCACATCAGTAAACTATATCTGTTGTATTTTCTGAATGTCTTTTGTCTTATGCAAATCAATAAAAGTTTAAAAACGATTTTGTCTATGGAAAAGGGACATGCACTGACACTGTATATAAGGTAAGTATGCTAAACCAAGTGGTTCCATAAACTTCATTGTGTATCTCTTGAATAATACATTTGATGCAAGTGTTATTTTTTTCTTTTGCTATTATTTCTTACATATGTCTGGAGGCTTGACATAGAACCAAAGAATCTGAAATTGAAAGTCCTGATCTAAAGGCTTTTTTATGGGTCATGTTACCAAATGCTGCTCTTCCTAGAATGTTATTTGTGCCTGTTTACAGAAATCAGGGTGGAGGGGAATGTTGAAGCTTATATGCATATATATTTTGCTACTATGCATTGAATGGAAAATAAGGGTAACAGAAAGAAGACGTACCTAGCAGTGTCAAGACACAAGCCAATATTGCTATCAGGGCTCCAGTGCTAAGTCCTGCAGGCAAGATATATGCTTCTGCATTGCATGTCTGGGCAATACCATCTGCATCACAATCACAGACCCTGATGGTGAGGGTATTAGTGCTACTAAGTGAAGGTGATCCACTGTCCACTATGAATATTGGCAAGTAGAAAACAGACTGTTCCTGTCTTCGAAACCCATTTCTTTTGGTTAATACTGTCGCAGTGTTATCTAGATAAAGGAATAAAAAGACAAATTATAAAATATGTGACTGTTCTAAAACACAAGCCTTTAAATACTATAGTCTTTCACTGAAAGACTTTATACACACATTAGTAGTATTTCAGCATGTTTTTCTTTCCTTTTTTTGAAGGATTAGAGGTAGAATCAGCTAAGAAATAATATCCAACTAACCAAAAAGATTTCTATTTTCCATGAAAGATTGTTTCAAAATAATAGAGGTTTGGTTTTAGTTAAGCTCACAGTTTCACACTCTTGACAGAGAGCTGAAGATGAGATCATTAGAAAAAAAAAGAAAAAAAAATACTTCTCAGTGATCAGATTAAGTATCTACATATATATTTTAATTTTATTTTAATTTACAAGCATCTATTTCAAATTTAGAGATATAGATATCACACCAATGGAAGTGATGACCATACTAATAGGAGAATAGGTGCTGAAGATCAGTGAAATATTTTTAATGCAAGAAAAAAATCCAGTCTCAGGACACAAATACAGGTAATTGCACATGTAGCAGACACATACTGTTCTTTTCTTCTGAGAATCAGGATGACTAACATAATCAGTCTACAATGTATGGTTTGATGCTGCTCTGAGTTGCGTGATTAAAAAGTCCATGGGTTTGAGAAGCTATGTGAAAAACTCATTGTGTTCAATACAGATTGGCAGTTACATCTCCTAGGGCGTATAGAAAAGTTCACTCAGTTGGTCTGTCTATCTGCTTACCTATCTATTCCTAGACAGATATACTGAGAGTCAGCAAAGTTTGCGTCATCTGTTATGACCTATCTGACAAAATATGCGAGCACCTCTTCATATAGCCTCATAGGATATATGCATAACATTAACTAATGTCAAAAGAGGCAAGTGCCACTGCATCTTGTAGCTCCCTGATTTTACTGACATTGCAACAGTCTATCATGATTTTTACCAAATTGTAAGTTCTCTCTAAGAGGGTCTGTCTTTTCATTAAGTACTTTATAGCACTTTTAATGATGTTAGATTCCTGAACAGTCTTATTCTAATGCATTTTTATTATTTTGATCATTAGTATTATTAGAGTCTTCAGTTTCAAACTGCAAGCTGTTCGTATCAAGAAAATTAAGCATTTCAGTAACTACATGCAAGGTAAGGCAATGAAGAGCTCCATGAGAGAACTTTATTAGGTCACATGTATACTTAATGAATGTTATTCAAAGTCTGTTTGTACAAACAGTGTCCTTTAGTCCACCATATGTCTGTTTTTCTTGTTTTACTAATAGGATGACTTTGTAGCTCTAGTTTAGTACTGATCCATAAAAGCGCAATGCAAGAGCAATATCATGTCTATTTAGATCTACTTGCTTCAGCTAATAGCTAAACTGACTGACACATGCACAGCTGCTGTATTATGCAGTGCAACTAATGAGGGCACTAATTAGAAGTGTGTTCTTAGATATTTTAACTAATAGAAATGTGATGTCGATGGAAGTCTTTGAGAGCATGGTCATAAGAAGTCCATGCAAATATTGTAGGCAAAAGCATTCTGCAGAAGAGGGCATACTTACTGAAAAGATGTGTTTTTCTAAAAAAAAAAATCTCAAAAACCGAATTACAAAACCTCTCCAATGACTGTGAACTCATTTTTTATGCCCTGAGTTATACTAATAAAACATGGATTCCTGGACATTTTTCAGACACTGCCCCAAGGTAAAATCTAATTTAGATAAAAACCTATAAATACAGGGAAAAAATGTGAAGAGTGACTGATACGGGGGGAAAGGTTTTAAAGATTTGAAGCTGTTTTGTTTGGCTCAGGGCTTTAAATGATTAAAAAAACATCTTAATTCCCTTGACAAATAGTTCACAGATAAAATTATTTTGCAGGCTGATTGTCAATTTTTGTTCTTACTAGAAGTTTATGTAAGTCATAATGAGCATGTTGCATTGAAAACGAAAAGTGTTAGTGTTGAATATTTACAAAAAAAAAAAATTCTTACCTTTGTTGTCCTGCAACGTAAAATTGTGGTTATTTGCTGCTTCTGCTGTTAAACTGAAGTAGAACTGATGGCCATTTGGTGGGTCATCTTTATCAATTGCACTAATTTTCTGGATCACCTGTTTTGAGATACATCAGGTTTCACAGAAGCAGAAGTACACGTACATTGCATAACCCTATCAAAGTATCAATTCTCCCTTGAGTTCTGATCATCCTGCATTTCAGGTTTCTAATCACCTAAGCATATACAAACAGTATTAAAATTAAAGCGTGACCCAAATCTTTACTTTATTTGTACCAAATTTATTGGCCAAAGCAATGGTTCGCAGGGCCTGGGAGAGTTAGATTCTGTCACTCACCAGAGCATGGAGTAAAAACTACATAGCAGTGAAAGAAGTGTATCTTCTCGATGGCTCTCAACGCAGTTATCTGTGGCTGCAGTCAATGTCATGAATTTTTGCAAGAAAACCATTATGCTTTTGAGCATTTTAATTAATATATATTTTTAATATCATGAAAAACAATAAGGCATGCCATAAGTATATTTTTTCTGGCATTTCATTTTTATTATCATTATTATTTTTTAACTTTAATTTTATAAAATTATCGAAATTTGCCTCTAAAATAAGTGCCACCATTGCTTAAAATCCATAAAAAATTAATCATCCAATCTAATGTTTCTGACCAGAGCACAGGGCAAACAAAGAGGTGCAACAATAAGAGCACACATACAAGCACTCCGTATTTCTCATGAGCATAAGCTAGTAACTGTAGTGTTTTCTGTTAATAATTTAAATTATGATGTGATTTTGAAATGTATAATAAACAACACCTGCCACAGGAACGACCATACACTGGAAGAAGGAACAAAAGCACAAAGTCTTCAGGGAATATGTGGGATCTGTGTGGGTGCAACATCTACTAGTTTTCTGGGAGAGAAGTGAGAATGAGAAAAAATATATATTTTGTGAGGTCTTAAAAAGCAGAGAGGAAAAGGCCAATTATGAGAGATGCCAATGAAAAACATCACCATATAACTTTAGTTGAGCCTAGGACTACTTGGAAGATATCTGGATAATTAAAACCACTAGGAATACATCCCCCTTGTGAAATTGTGTCCCTAAAGTCCATACTACAGAAGGGGAATAAAAATGTATACTCATTTTGGAATGGTAGGCCTTTAGTCTCAGGATAACACCTGTGTTACAACTTCCCAATTCCCAGCAAAATTAGGAGGAAGTACATATTCTTAATGTTACTCAAAACTAGATGAGTTTAGCAAAATCTGTCAGTTACACCAGTAAGAAAGCCAGGGATTTTAAAAGTATCTTCAACTAGTAATTTTTACACCTGCAACTTTCTTACTATTTGCTTGTAATGCATATCAAAGGCTCATTTTTACTGCCATAAACTGATTTTATGTTGATTTATGTTTGACTTTTTCTATGTTGTTGTTATGATTTTTATAAACTGATCTTAAAGCAGGCACAATTTCATAAGGAATGGCTGCTTATCTGATAAAAATAAACATAAAACCACTCAAGCCATACCTGACCAGGTTGAGCATTTTCACATACAGTTGTCTCATACTCCATGGCAAATTCAGGGGCATTGTCATTGATGTCAAGGATAGTGATGGCTACATAGCCTCTCCCAATCTGTGCTGGATTCTCTAGAGTAAAATATCCAACAAAACAATCAAGAAGAGCTCCTTGCAAGTTATTCTTTGGGTAAGTATATTTTCCATTTGCATTCTTCTTTTGTATACACATGTCACATCAATTACAATCCCTCCCTCAAAGACAAAGGAAGCTCTTGGCTTGGTCGTCTGGACCTAGTGGAAACAATGTTTATGTGTTCCAACCATGTCAATTAAACTAAGGTTTTACTCTCAGGGATAAACTGAAAATCTAACTCACTAATCACAGTATTGAATCACATCAGATGGAAAGATAACAGCAAAATGATGCAGAACCATTGCCAAGGTGTACAGCTAGCCAGATCATCACTATTTATAATGGGAATAGCATGATTATTATGGATTAAATATTTTCATTTTGCTGCAATTCAGATGGATCAGGCTATTAAGAAGTTTAAAGCAGAATTTTATCAGCTATGTATAACAGAAAAGAAAGAGAAGATTCATCACCAAGCAAATCCCAAAGTATTTAAAGTGCACACACAAGTATTTCAGTACTGTCACTGACATGTTGAACACCTTAAATATGAATCATTCTTAAACTGATGAACATCTCTAGCTAAAATACGATTATGCCCAAGATCTAATGTCTTAATTAAAAGAGTAGATATGTTTTGGACTAAGGATAAAGGACATCAGTGAGTGCAATTTATTTTGCTTTTCTTCTCGAGAGACTTTTTTTTAACACAAATACCGATATTAATGTTAGAGCAGGGAAAAAATGAAAAGCTGTACAAAACTTCAAATATGTATCCATCTTTTTATAAGGTACTGTAACCATATTACAGCAAATATTTTAAGTATGTGAAGTAATGCATCCAAATGTAAGTCACAAAGTCGTTTGTTTTGGGGTTTTTCATTCCACATGGGAAATACAAGAAAGCAAGCAATTTTGACACCACTTTTTCCTCTGCTGATCTAAGCTTATCAAAAACCAAGCAGGCCACGAACATAAATTAAAGCAGTATAAGGTTTTGCTTGTGCTCCTAGACTCCTGTTTGTGTCAGATATGCCCCTTGTCTACCTCATCAGTTTTTTTACCACCCAGGAAAATTTTTTTCCACATTGGGCTCCTAGACTAAAATTCTGCTCATGATAATAGAAGAGAAACTCATACAGACACTAAATGACAAATGTAAGCTTTCAGGTTAAACATTAAATTAAGCTCACTGAAAGCAAGAATTGAGGATTTTTAAAATAGCAGGCCAGAGAACTGATAACAACAGAGTAGTAATAAGGATGAAATTTGAAGAAATATTTTTTTCTAATATAAAGGGAAAAATATATTGTTCTTCACAGAATGTATTCAAAGCTGAACAAGTTTACATCTAAACTAGCATTAGCAGAATTCTTGAATGCATTTGAAGGGTTATATTCTTAACACTTTTTGTCTTACACAGGACAAAATACCAAGTACAAAATAACCTCTGCAGTGGTACCTTAGAGTCAGGAAAATGAAACCACATAAGCATTCACATCCCCCTTCCTTCATGCATTCTAAGAATGCTGTGGTTGACCAACAGCAATCAGCGCTGAGCGCTCTCACTGAGATTGGGTAACCGCTCTCCTCTATATTCCATATCACTTTTCCTGTAACGACACTTGGTCCGAGACTGCTGACTTAACACATTTCATTTTCCTTTGTACTTCTTTTTCAGAACTCAAAAGAATGCACAAGATGTGAAGCAAAGGAAAGAGCAAATACCTAAAGTGTTGTATTTTTTAATTTTTATCATATAGGTTTCTTCTGCATTGAATAATAAGGTATTTTTATCTGCCATGGTTTGAAACTCAGAATTTCTCTCAACGCAGCTGATTATAACCAAGCCTGACGTTTTACCCATAAACAGTTGATAAAACACGACAATCGATACTTACGACTTTCCATGGCCAAAACTGTGATATTATGAATAGCATTAGTTTCCCTGTCCAAAGATTTGGCAGTTGTAATGACTCCACTGTTGGCATCAATATTAAAATACCTCTCCAGGTCTGTGTTTCGATCTATTGAATACCTAGGCAAAGGATGAAAGAAAACTTTTTATTTATGTTCAATTGCAGCTTGTCAAAATATCTCACTGATTTTTTATTTGAGGGAAAGTGTTTCCACTGTTTCCTTAGTTTGATATTGTTCAGTCCAGTTTCCCTGGGGCACTGAGAGAAGCAAAGTCATATGCAAAGGTGAGAGTTACACAGTGACCTGTGCTGACTGTGGGGGGCTCCACTCCCCAAGTGTCCTATTAAATGAGGTTATAGGTAATCCCCTCTCTTTTCTTTCTTCCTCTACTGTAAAGCAAACACAAGCATTAATGAAATAGTATTCTCCTGAAAGTCAGCTGAGGAGAAGGTGAGTGGGAAGTTTGCTACAAGGCTGTACCAGCTGGGCACATATCCCATGGGAATTGGCAGTCTGAGCACAAAGCTTCCTATCCCCAGCAGAAGAATCCCTGAGTCACCCAGAGCTGCAGGGGCAGAGGGGAAAAAGAAAGATGATGCAGAGTAGGGTCAAGGGATTGCATGTATCACTGTCAGCTCCCAGCGATTTACTGTGATTAGACCAACACAGACTCATGTCCTTAACTCTTTAATTTAACATTTCTTTACCTCCCAAGTAAATAGGAAGGAGAAAGATGCTCCTCAGCAAACAGAAAACAGCATAAATGAAAGGTCAAAATACCAGTGGGTGATTTGCTTATAACCTTTTTGAGAGAAAGGGACAGTTGCTTAGGCAGATTTAGGTTTATAACTGGAAAATTCTCAACATTCGATTTAATATTGGGTCAGATTCTTGCACTCTCATTTAGGTCGAGTATGTACTCCAGAGCACTTCCCTACACTCAGGATGAATTAAAAGAATAAGGTCAAGTGTGTTAAGTGTGATCATTACGATTACTCTCACACTGATGATATATTAAATTATTGATATAACAGTAACCAAATCCTTTGAACAACATGGCAAGAATGAATTATGGAAGACAGTTAAAATATGGGATTCCCTAGATATAATGATCTTATGCAACTATTTGGTTTGTTTTGTGTTGCAATATACCAGCTTTTATTTTGTTATGTTACTGTGTTTTTATCTATCCCTCTTGGCTGCATAATCTAAGAGCAGAGACTTGTTACATAATTAGAAGTGCTTTACTGTATTATGTCACAGTGAGAGAGAGAATAAAGAGAGAGAAACAGTAACAGCAGTTTCTGTGGATTACGGCTTTCCCTCTTTCTTTTCTTCTTTCATTTTATGTTAAATGTAGGTCGTTTTTCACTTTATTCTGTGCCAGGACTGTTGTTTATTTGGTCAGCAGTGCTCTACAGCTGTTTTGTGGCTGGCAAGTTTCCCCATGAGACTATGCCTGTCACCTCTGCTATATAGTCAATCTTGGCAGGCCACATAGCTGGGAGTCAGTCTCCTGCCAACCCCTAGATTTTAAAATTATTAACACTACCAACTACACCACTTGAAAAGCCACAGACCTTTCTTTAAAAACTAGTTTATCAAGTAAAGGAATTAGAAGAAGAATTAGAAGGAGAAGGAGGAGATGGAAAGGTGAGAAAAACAGAAAAAAGAAAATAATAGAAGAAAGCAATAAAAAAAGAGGGAGAAAAGGAGAAAGGGAGGGAGGGAAAGAAAGCAAGTTATATAAGTTGTATGACAGATTCTTATAAAACAATAAGAAAAATAATTTTTATGCATAGGAAGCAAGCAGGTTCCCTTATTTACAAACATTGTATTAATACTCAAATTCTAAAAAAAAATATTTTAAATACTTTTAATCCTTTAATTCCTTGCAGCCATTAATACTTGAAAATCTTTGAGCTGCAGGAGTTTTAAATCCTTTATTTAAGCTAGTTCAAACATCAACAGTGCTCTGGTCTATATGAGATAACCTCTTATTTTCAAAATATTTATTATTTTCCTCAGTCCTCAGTATTGTCAAGGTTTTGTACCTGATTTTGTAATTTCAATATTTTACGAATTGTAAGAAATTTAATTTTTAATCAGTATCAATATAATCTAGTGTTTGGAAGTTGGAATACTTATTTATAAATTAATAATTTAAACTTCTTAAACAGATCATGAAAAGTTTTATGCACTAATCCTCCTTAACACATTCCAATTTTAGGTGAATCTAACTGATGTATCATAGCAGATGCAGAACAGCTTTAAATATATGATCTTTCAGTACCTTCAACAATGTATATAGCAGGTTTCCAAGCATTTAGATAAATCCCCACTACTTTTCTTTTTCCTCCCCCTCAAATTCTAAACAAATAGGAAGCAGAAGAAATCTTTGATATGTTAGTTATGCTGGTGATGTAAATATGTTTTTTATGCTGAAATTGTAAAAATTAACCAGATCAAGGCAAATAAACTCATCTTTATGTTTACACAGGAGTCAAAAGTATTCTGAACATGGCCTGCACTAATGGAACTATGTTTAATCCTATTCCGAATGATTCTGCTAAACCAGATATTATACACCAGATGATAACATCAGTGCCAGAAAACACTGCCACAGCAAAGGAAGAGCTCAGCAAAGATAAATTTCACAAGTAAATCCATGCCAACCATCCGTATAGGACTTGTTTATACATTATAGGAATCATCTATTTTGAATATGTTGCAAATATATAATGAGAGAGAACACTTGTAACATCTCTAGGAGTGAAACATATGCTTTATTTTTGCAACTTTAAATCACTGCCTTAGAAATTAGAGCTACTCTAGACTCCTGAGCTCATTTTCAATGTATGAAAGTAAAAACATAACCAAAATAGGTGGCATTCAAACAAGTACGGTACCTGTGAAGGTCTTTTCTATGTAAGCCCTAAGTGAACAATCACAACAAATGAAACTAAGTACTAACTTTTAGTTATGTATGTGTTCCTCCTCCTGTAGATATTTAAATTCACAAAATTCCTGAGTCATAACAACTATTCTCTAGATCCTTTGCATGTTCCTTTGCAAATTAATATTATTATTCTGCATAGGAAAAATAACAAGTAGCCCATTACTGGCTTAACTTCAGGTGGTAAGTCTTTGTCCTTGAGCTTTGACCTTAGATGCAGGAAAACATAAAATTGATAATTTGTCTTCTCTTATGGTTTCTTAATGATCTTGGACATTATATTGTGGAAGACTTGCAGGTTCTTCACACACTGAAGACAATGAAAGAGTGCCTGGACAGTTCATCCATCTCTAACCATCGTACCTCTTCCCGTTCAAGTGGAAGATGTTTGGCTGCAGCAAAATTTACAAAACCAAAATATTGTTGCCTTTAACCAACCTGACTAGGACAAGATGCATCTTGTCCTATTCACTTCTCTAATGTTAAGAGTTTTTACTAATATTTCCTTCTGTGGGATCTCAGCTCCAGTTTACTGTGTGGGAGTCCCTGTCCTATTACATTCTTATTTCTATACACACAATATGGATCATTACTCATTATTCTCACACACATACATGTCTTCTATTGTCTATTATAATTTTTAATCCTGACTCACTTAAGAGAACATAACTTGTTATAGATAATAACAGGCTTTTCCTAATCTTAGAGAGAAAAAAATATGATCAATATTTTGAGGTTTTTCTTTCCTTTGGAACACCGAAACTATATCTTCTCTTCTTTGTTTTACAGAGATTTAAATATATATTTTTTCAAAGCTTCTGTTGTTCAGGATAGAAAAGTTAAACATGCAAAGTCATAGAACATCTTAATCTCCCTCGGCAAGCGAACAAATCTTACTAATTGCATCTGGTGTAACCAAAGACCCTCCCACCACAAAATGAACAACTTCAATACAAAGGCTAAATAAAGAATTTTACAATTACCTAACAGGACTATTTGAGGCATCTGGATCATGGGCTGCTACAGTTCCAATGATAGTGCCAACCTTTGCCGCTTCAGACACCACCATGGAGTACAAACGTGAAGTAAACACAGGTGGCTCATCAACATCTTCTACAATTATCTTCACAGTTGTCATGTCACTGAAGGGTCCCAGACTCAGGAAACGAGGATCAACATGCATATTGGCTGCTTCTATCCTCAAGGTATAGCTTGTTTTAGCTTCAAAATCCAGCTCCTGTACAGGTAAAGTTATTTGTAAATTTTATTATTTAGTGATGTTGACACAAAACTGTTGCACTTACAACTTTTAGTAAGTACAAAATGAACTTTGCCAGTTACATACAACCAGCACTTTCAATTGACAGAACACAGTCGATGGATCATTTTTTAGCTTTCTCAAAACACTGTTTGCAATGTCTCACTAATGAATATTCCCTAATGACTTTAATGGTTCTATCTTGTGAATGAAACAATTTCCTGAGATAGTGGTAAAGCTTTCTGTGACTTCTGTGAGGACCAAATTCTCACCCATTATTTCACCATTGAGAATGAATATTTCTTTTTGTCTTTTCAATATTTTATCTAAGGTGATGGTAAACACAATGGTAGTATCCAGACATAACAACTCAATATAACATTTGCAGGTTATTTACAGGTGAAAATACCTAGTTCAGAAAACTGTGGTTAGGCTTTTTTAGGTTTCGGTCTTCTTTGGATTTTTTTTTTATCACATAGTTTTGGGATTGACTAAACAATTGTTACTCCAAGCTCTGTAAAAATTGGTGTAGAAAATGTGGCAATCATTTAAGGACATTGCTTATATGACAATAATTTGTACTGAGAGGCAGCCTGGAAATTGTTTTGTTTTGTTTTGCTTCTTAAGCAAAATGCACTTTTTGTTTGGTTTTTTTTACACCTTTCTTCTCCTTTAGTTTTCTTTGATGATACTACAGTCTCTTTTCAAATAAATACTGTGTTACAATCAAAAATTAACCCCTACAACTAATGAGATGTCTGTGATCTGGAGGATAGTCCTATAAAGAAAATTATTTTAGAGGCAAAAAAACCATCTTAGCTCACAGGCAGTTACTGAAAGCAAAAAGTTAATATTAGAACCATTTACCCTATACCTACAGTCCTAGTTTGTCAGCCTGCACCAATGTCCAGCTAATTATTCCTTTGCAATTCCAAGCTTAATTATAAAGAACAGCAGCAAAAGACCCAAACACTTCTAAAGCTGCAGTCTGGTTACTGAGCTACATCTTCAAACTATAATTCCAAGTGTATAAACAGATTAAAAATGGTTTTCTGCAGTTCTGCTACTGAATACATCAGAGGGATCTGAGATGTGCTTGCAAATTAATCCGTCAGCATTTGCAAAACATTTCAGTATTCACTCAGAAGGAGCAGCAGAGGTGAAACACACATCTGTTGACCTACAAGGGCCTGTGTTCTCCATCAAGTTACAGTAGGATAAATCCCAAATGAGCATCTTAAAGTCAGTGATTATGCTGATGCTATAATACAGCTGCAAACAATCTAGATTTAAATATGAAAAATGAACTGCAGCACATCACACTGAGAAAGGCACTGAACTTTTACAAACTCTGTGTGGCAGCAAAAGGCTTCTCTGGATGGAAGTACGTGTGATCCTCACATAATGCAAGTGTTTAATTCTTGTACTGAATCAAAGCTGTAGTATCCATACCTCTCCCGAAACAGATATGCCATAAAAGAAAGTCTGGATCCTGGTGGCTATACTGGATACAATTAGTTAGTATCTGTATTTGTAGTATTTGTGAGCAATACTTTTTTAATTTTCACTCTTTATTTAATATTTAAAATACAATATATGTGTTATGAAACGATCTCATAGCCATATCACAAATGTAATGTGATGCTAGGATGATGAAAAATGTCTCAGGAACTATATTCTATGATGATAACAATGCAGCAACTATGATGAGATGAGCAGTAAGGTTAAAAAAGAAGACAAAAATGAACACAAATATCTTGAGTTCACATTTTCCAGTAGGAGCAACTTATTAACTAATGAAATGTTGACCTGAACAAGCATCATATTAAATAAAGAAATGATAACCTGAAAAATGTCAGACAGAAGGCCAACATTTTTTGAACTTGAAAAAACACAAACCCACCTCCAAAAAAAACAAACCCCAAACTACCAAGCCTTTAGCATACAGTATATTGTCAGTCAGAATGTACAAAAGTATGTAGTGGAGAAGGGAAAGCTAATTTTTCCTCACTAATCAATGATATATATTGAAATTGAGTGACTGATATTGCATTGATAGCTAATTAAACACACGGAAATATATCCTTAGACTGCAGACAAGATATCTTCTTCTGATACACTAATGTCAACAGCACAGTCATTCTAAGTAAAAAAGATTATGAAAATTCTGATTTAATACACAAAATGCATATAGCACAATATCTGTAATTGGACAAATATATATATAAATTTTAATAGACTATCAAAATAATGAAAACATATTATTTTACTTAAATTTATGATACTTGTATGTTTCTATAATGACTAAAGAAGACCAAGGTAGAACTTTATTAACTGAAATCATAAAAAAGTGTTTTTTCACATGAATGATTATCGTGAGGGCTGGCACCCACCTTTAAATCATGGTATTTATTTCATTTGTAATACAGAAAGAGAACACTTCATTCGACTGGGTTACAGAAGTGTTAGACTAGTAGGGAATACACCAAAAATACAATTTCATTAGAAAAGTATTTCCTCACAGAGAAGGATGGAAAACTATCAACGGTGCAGATGCATGTTCTAAGCAGCCTTGCTTACTAAGGGCTGGTTTAACCGTCTCTAACTTGGCCATGTACATCTAAGAAATACACCATAGTCTTAAGTGTGATTGTATCAAAATTCTTCCAGGAAAGAAATCAGCTGATCTAGTTATGAACGCCTGTTTTTCACTAGTAAGGGAGTATCAATAACTGGAAGAAGGAAACATTTGTTCTCAGCATCATTGAGTCCTGCCCTAGGATTT